>OY744607.1:1504166-1553426 GCA_963556255.1 Allolobophora icterica | reverse complement strand
ATAGCCACCAGATGTCGTTGAACGCTACCTATTAACTGTTAAATGTTCAACTATATTCGACACCTTTAAAAAGTGTTTCAGTTCTCTTATTAATAATTCATTTGCGTGAAATCGTAAGGTCGGCTGGTTTTTCCGTAAGGCAAGATGGGCGTTAACTGGGTCATTACCCTGCCTCTGGCAGTGCCAGTTTCAAGCCTGGACAAAGAAGGAGGGCGACGCTAATCATCTTTGTTACGACACAGTGTCGTTAAACTGCAGCTATAGCCAACAAACGGCCGTGATGGCCGCAAGTGGTCGTTGAACACAACGCATTAACTGTAATATGCTCAACTCAGTGCTCCCCTCTTGATCTGGCCCTAGAATCTTGACTCGGACCTGCTTTGGGCCACTCTCTGGAACCCCCTCTGATTTTACGTTGCGCTCGTGAAAAGACTGGTGCCCTGCGCTTGACCTTTGAATGGCGCTTTAGGAGTTTGGAGATTACGATTACGATTACGAACTATGTTCGACACCTTTAAAACGCGTTTCAGTTCTTCTATTTATACTTCATTTACGTTGAATCGTCAGATCGGATAATCAGATAATTAGAGCTGTGCCAAATTTCTGTCGACGTCAACAGCCTTTGTTGCTATATAAGAGGTCGTTAAACTCTGGATCCATCCAGTTTCAACATTCTAGTAGCTATGTATACGGCAACTTGGACGTCAAAGCTCGTGGCGGCCTCAAGATGTCGTTGTAATTGTAATCTGGCGCCACTTCAAGAAAGAAAATTCGCCAGTTGCACTCCCGAACCAGTGAAATTACTGTCAAATAATACAGACTTCGGGCGTTTGCGAAACTGTGGAAGGGACAAACAGAGGAGCTCGACCCACAGCTCTCGAGAAAGGTGATTCCAGCCAATGGGTCCAACATAGACTGAGCTAGACGTTCACATGCGAGGGACAGTCAGCAGTCCATATAGGAAACCGATCGAAGAGTGCCACGACCTGGCACTGAGGAGAATGAAATGCTGAAGTCCCTAAGGTATGATGGAGCAAAGCCAACAAGAGAATTACGCATAAGGGCCAGGATCTTAAACTGAATATGCTGCTGAAAGAGGAGCCAGTGCAAGGTATCCCGCCTAAAGGAAGCTATACGGCTAAATCTGGGCCACCACAATAAGACGGGCCAGGGTGTCGTCTGCATACTGATAACACTACCTATTAACTATAAACTGAGCAACTATTTTCGAAACCTTTAAAACGCGTTTCAGTTGTTCTATTAATAATGCATTTGCGTCGGACCGAAACACTTCACATTCATTTTCCAAATGGTAAGAATGACGTCAACGGCCGTGGCAGTCACAAATGCCATAAAGTGCACAACAATTCCGACACCTTTAAAACGCGATCCTTCTTTCTGCTATTTACACCTGACTTGCGTTAATTCGTATTTCGTAAGTTTAAATGCAAATATCACTTACGTAGCAGCAACAAGATGTCGTTAAACACTTGACATTAATTGCAAAACGCGCAACTATATTCGACACCTTTTTAACGCTTGTATATTCTAGTATTTATACTTCACTGGAGCTTAATCATAAGATGTTCCCGTAGAATCCGGCCAGGTTTCACCTGCTAAAAAGTAAACAAAATGTACCAAGACATCCAGTGTTTAATCTAGACGTCTTTGGGGGGGGGAAGTTCCCCCCAGGATTGATGTTTCCCCCCAGAGGCCGGCAATATTATAAGGTTGAGAGCTTTTGGGAGGCAAATCCCCCCAGGATACATGGTGATATATGGTTTCCCCCCGAGAGAGACGAATTCCTAAAAAAAGGTCATCAAATCAACGAATGACTAAAAAAAAAAAAAAAAAGTCATCAACTTTTTTTAAGATGAAACTTTTAAAAAGTCTGGATGAAAGTTTAAAAAGTCTGAAAAATTGGCTTGTCCCCCCCCCAGAAACCTGATTTCCCCTCCCAGAAGAGGGGGACTAGATTAAACACTGCAAGACATCCACCAACTAATTAACAACAAAGGGAAGACGTCAAAGACCTTTGCTGACCTATATATATATATGACGTATATGACGTCCCTAAACTCGTTCCCCTATCGTAAGATACGCTAAGATACAGTAATCATCATCCATGGGCATAAATTTGTAGGGGGGCAAAATTTTGGGGGAAACTAATTTTGAAGGGGGCAAAATGACGTTTTAATATAGAAAAAATTTGCATAAAAAATATAAATAAATAATACTCAACACTTTCTACTTCTCAAAACTCTATCTAACTTTGTTCTATGCTGCGGTTTATCAGGATGTGTTTACTTTATAAACAATGAACGAATATCATCATCTTGTTTCTTAGGGTAAGATTATGTCAACGGCCTTGAGAGCCACAAGAACTCGGTATAAACACTGAATATTGACTGCAAAGCTCTCAACTATATTCAACACCTTTTAAACGCGTTTTTTTCTGCTATTAATAACTCACTTGCGTTCAGTCGTAGGATGTGATTGAGAATTTGAAATTGATAAATAACTGTTATAGACCAGTCGTATGATTTTACAGCAGGTCCAGCATAGCCTAAGGCTTCCCTAAGCTCTATGGTAAGGTCGAAATAAACGGCAGTTTCCTGCCACAAGATGTCGTTAAACACTGAATATTAACTGCAAAGCTCTCAACTATATTCATTCATTCAATCATTCATTCATTCATTCAAAAATTTAATATAGCGCACCTTCAAGAAACCTACTCAGAAGCGCTCCCAGCCCAGCCACGGCAATAGAGATTAGACTTGAGCAGCTTGTAAAAAGCAGATGCGTTACCCATAGGGAGAAGGCGAATCTCTAATGGAAGACCATTCCAAATGGAGGGCCCAGCTATAGAGAAAGCCCGGCGTTGCCTAATTGTGGAGCGAGCCCGAGGGACTAAAAGTTCTCCCCCGGAAGAAGACCGAAGAGCACGCCGACCAACTGAATCGGAGACCCATAGTTTCCTGCCACAAGATGTCGTTTTTTCAGATAGGCGGCAGAGCTCACACAGATAGGCCGGGGCACAGCTTATAAGAGACAGCGCCATACCAGTACAGCAACCCTATAGCAGATACGCTGCGGGACAGGGAGCCAATGCAGCACATCACGCATGTATGCAGAAATAGGGGCATATTTAGGGATGCGTCACCTTTTAAGCGCGATCCCATTCTGTTATTTATAACTACGCGTGCAATCGCACTATCCCAACTCCGCCAGTACCCTACGCGTGGTAGTGCCAGCCCCAAGCCTGAAGAAAGGAAGAGGGCGACGATAGTCATCTTTATTATGACACAGTGTCGTTAGAGAATGACCACAGCCAAACCAATCGCAGAATGTGTAACTGCAAATTCCAAAGCCTATTAACTACACACTGATAAACCTTTCGACAGCTTTTAAACGCGTTTCAGTTCTTCTATTGATAATTCATTGCGTTCAATCGTCAGATCCATTTTGGATATGCCGCTAAGGCAAGATCGACATCAATGGCCGTCGCGGCCGCAAGAATGCCACCTATTAAAGTTCATCACTACCTACTCAAGTTCATCACTACATATTAAAGTTCCACACTACCTATTAACTATTAACTATTAAATTCTCAACTATGTTCGACACCTTTAATACGCGTTTCAGTTCTCTTAATAATTCAATTCCGCTCAGTGGTAGGATTCCGCTGGCAATTCATATTAAGGGCAGTTGGTCGTCAACGGCCATGATAACCTCAGGATGTCGTTGAACGATACATTATAACTGTTAAATGCCCAACTAGGTTCGACACCTTTAAAACGCGTTTCAGTTCTTATATTAATTCATGTGCGTTTATAATTAGGTCGATTACACGCTGATACGTACTCCACATATTGATAGATATGCAACTTTCTGTTCTTGTTCCGTTGTCACTATATATATATCTACTAAATATATAGGCATACGTACATGCATATATAGAAATGGAATATATATATATGCATATATATACCACGTATATATGTATATATCTATCTATCTATATTATGTCAAAATGAAATTCTTGTAAATCAATGGTATGTGCCTAGACCTAAGACATCTTTTGGCTGCCACGTACGTTGACATCAATCTTACCTTACATGGCATGGGGGAATAGAGTAATTGCAGCACTAATGGCCAGGAAAGCATTAGATCGCGGTTCAATACCCGTAACCCTGCTCTACTGGGCTCTGGAATTTTCAGTAACGGATTCTGCGAATAGTTTGGCTAGTTTCTGTTTAACGACACTGTGTCATAAGAAAGATGATTAGCGTCACCATCCTCCTTTCTGCAGACTTGGGACTGGCACTACCACACGTAGGGTAGTTACGGAATTTTGATCCTGCGATTGCGATATATATATATATATATATATATATATATATATATATTAAACGAGTTTAAAAGGTGTCTAATATTGGTGAACGCTTTGCACGCGGTTTATATATATATATATGCATGCGGTTAATATGCATGAGGTATAAATAGCAGAATATAAACATATATATTTATTTATATATATATATATATATATATATATATATATATAAACCGCATGCAAAGCGTTCACCAATATTAGACACCTTTTAAACTCGTTTGATTTCTGCTATTTATAACTCTTTGGCGTTCCACTGTAACTTACTGTAAGATGATCTTCAAGGTCTTCTATAATAGCCTTCGGTAAGATCGATGTTAACGGCCGTGTCTGCCACAAGATGTCGTCATCAACACTGAATATTAACTGCAAAGCGCTTTACTATGTTGGACACCTTTAAAACTGTTTATATTCTGCTATTTATAACTCACCTACGTTGAACTTTAAGATCCCAGCGTCTTTAGTGCTTACGTTTAGGTAGACGCAAACGGCCCTGTCAGCCACAAGAGATCGTTAACAATTGATTAAATCTTAAAATTGGCTCAATTTCGCTCAAATGTTGATGTCTACCACTAGATGTCGTTCAACTAGTAGTAAAGTCGTATAAAGTGCTGTATTAGATCCTTGCAAACCGTGTTACCTTTCTGGTAGTTAGAATTCAATTTCGTTCAACTGTAAGCATTCTAGAGAGTCGTATATTAAGATCACAAGGTCGACGTCTGTGCCACAAAATCCCATTAAACAATTCGATATTAACTGTAAATTGCTCAGCTATTTTCAACACCTTTAAAACGTATTCTCTTGTTATTTATATTTCACTTGCGGTCAATCGCGGGACTAGTCGCAAATTCCTATGGAAAGGTCAATGCTAACGGCCTTTAGCGGCCACAAGATGTCTTTAACGGTAGACAAAAAGATATCTCAAAATTAGACCAATTTCGCTCTAGGCTAGTATATTGTCAATATCTATCACTAGATGTCGTTCGACAAGTTGTTACTGACGCTAGTAAAGTTGAAAAAAGCAAAGTACTGTATTAGCTTTGTGCAAAATGTGTTCTTTTTCTGATTTTTCATAATTCAGTTGCATTCAATCGTAAGACTTGCGAAAATGTATGTTTTAAGACAAGGTCGACAACAACGGCCTTTGCCAGCTACAAGATATTGCTAAACACTTAATTCTAACAAATGGGCGTTAAACTATGTTCGACACCTTTAAAACGGATTTCATATCTGCCATTTCAACATCTCCCTTACGTTCAGACAACGTTATCACTCCGCTTTTTGGTTGACGTTAACGGCTCAGGCAGCAACAAGATGTCGCTAAACAATGAATGCTCATCATCATCGTCATCGTCATCGTCATCGTCATCGTCATCGTCATCATCATCATCATCATCATCAGTTCCTGGCACCAGCCGTTTTCGCAAATAATTAAATAAATGATCTCCACTGTTCTCGGTTTAACGAAATTCCGTCATTCCCGTTTTCGGTGGCGCCAGTCCAAAGCTGGATGAAGGAGGAGGACAACGCCATTCCTCATTTTTATTTCAAAGCTTTTATAAGAAACTACAATCAATCGCTTGTTTAGGGTGATGTGAGTCTATGATTAGGGTTAAAAACTTAATAAGTTTTCAAATGTAGTTAGTGTATGATCTGCGGCTCGGACAAAGCTCCATCTATGCTATTTACTGAAATTTCTTCGGATTGTTTCCTAAGCATTCGCTGCTATATCTTGCTGACGCTAGGTTTGAAAAGGCAGCGACGCTGTGTCTATGGAGAAGCCAGCGAAGAAAAATCGACATATCCAGCATTAATTTCCCCTATCTTGAGCTGTTCTAATATTTATGTCCTCTACATATTCTATTTTGTCATTTGATATTTGTAGTTTTGCACAATGCACTTATTTGCATCTATTTTCCCTTTTAACCCTCAATGGGCCCTTGTCAGAAAGTTGCGTTCCAGGTCCTTGGGGTTCAAACTGCACCCCCTATTTGTTTGAGAATATAAATCAAGGATACGCTGTGTCTGCCGGTAATCGAATACCATGTATTTTATATAAACATAATGACATATCTAAATTGTTCAGTTGCATACATTTGTCACATTTGATACATTGACAGAGTGTGCCGGACAAGCAAGCCTACAGCACTTATCGCAGAATTTGCGCGTCTTCCTGTCAAACTCGCGCGGGCACAGATGACAATGTCCCTGTGTCCTCTTCACTTTAGCTGGTATCTCAGTTCCTGCTTCGAATTCTCCAGAGTCCAGTTCTCTAAGTTGGATTGCATCCATGATCGGTCTTCTGAGCAGGGCAGTACCAGATCTTACACGACCTCTTCCTCTTGTATTCCGTGTAGTAGATGGTTCATTTACCTGCTCTTCGTCAGACGCACTGACATCTTCTGATTCGTCGAATTCCTCGGACACATGATCTTCGTTATCAGAGGCAGTACCAACTTCAGGCAAATCTCCATCTTCACTATCATCGGCATCACCTTCACCTTCATCAACTTCTGTATCCTCTTCCATAATCAGTCAAAGAGCTTCAGCTGTGGAATACCTAGCCATGGTGTTATTTATTTTCTAATACTTGAAATGTAAGCAAAACAAAATGGCTGACTTCTAAAAAGGTCAAACAAATATCAGGAAGTGTCCTAAAATATAATAACATAACAAATTATTGCAGTAATTAGCACCAGTTACCTGAATTTGTTCATCATATCAACGTCATAATTTGGGGGTGCAAATTGCACCCCCGATGAACCTGTGCTGGCAAAAATTTACAACTCTTTTTTTCCCGTTTTATGCATGACTATAGGGAAAAATGGTACACTTACAATGTCCTAGAAGATAACTGCTGAAATTTTAATAATAACACTTGAGTAGCCATAGAAACGGCCAGGGGGTGCAGATTGCACCCCAAGGAACCATTGAGGGTTAATAAAGCAGCAGCAGCAGCAGGGAATTGCATCTGATCGGAGGAAGTTTTCCCCGTACCATCTATCAGGAGGACGAAGAGGAGGAGGAGGAGCAGGAGGAGCAGGAGGAGCAGGAGGAGGAGGAGGAAGAGAAGGAGGAGGAGTAGGACGAGGAGATGGAGGAGGACGAACAGAAGGAGGAGGACGAGGAGAAGAAAAAGAAGAAAGAAGAAGAAGAAGAAGAAGAAGAAGAAGAAGAAGAAGAAGAAGAAGAAGAAGAAGAAGAAGAAGAGGAGGAGGTGGAGGAGGAGCAGGAGGAGGAGGAGGAGGAGAAGGAGAAGGAGAAGGAGAAGGAGGAGGAGCAGTCACTTAAGCTAGCCTTGGGTTTGAAGTGTTGGCGACTTCATTTTCTTAGCCTTGGCATAAAAGGGCAGGTGACCAGTCCTCTCCCTCGCCGTCTCATCTTCTCACGGATAGTTTACAGTGAGTGCACTGCACTCAATGTAGCTGAGTTGGCTAGCCTATGCTTCTGAATGGGGAGCCAGTGCAAGGTATCCCGCACAAAGAAGTTATATGGCCAAATCTGGGAATACCCCAATAACACGAGCAGTGGGGCAGTGGCATAAAGAACAGACTGAAGCTTCAAAGTGTTAGCTAGCGAAAGTTCAGCAATGTTGGCGTTACGATAGTCCACCCTGGTGAAGATTTAGGAGTGAATTAAAGTAGAGATAACATGAAAGGAGAGGCAGCGGCGGATGCTACGGAGCTGATGAAGGTGGTAAGAACAATAACGGTAGGCACTGTTAACATGATAAGTCAAGGAGAGATCCAGGTCGATAAATCAAAGATAATGAACCGTGGAAAAGAAAAGATTCTCTGGAAACCTTTGGCGTAGAGACAATACGTCAATCTTAGCAAGCTGAGCGCGAACAATAAGCCAAATTAACTGGATTATTAGAGTTATTCTTACAATTGGAGGTCATCCAGAGATGAAGGGCAGATGTTGCTTCAAGAATCCTCTCAACGAAAGAAGAGACAGCAGAAGCCTCGCTGTCGTCTGCATACTAATGACACTGCCTATTAACTACACACTAATAAAGTTTTCGACACCTTTAAAACGCGTTTCAGTTTGTGGCGGACTAGCCACAGGGCTCGAATGTATGTTGTTTTAATAATAGCTGTCTTATTGACGCGCTTTACGGTGACATAATGCATCAGCGGCCCATGCGTAAATGGCAGCGCTAACGTGATATAATAATAGCCAATATTTAAGTTTTAGTTTGTTTTTGCCATTAAACCGATTCAAATGATTAATTAGAATAATATTATACGCTTTCAGGTATAATATTTAAGGCCTAAAGCTAGGGCGACGCTAGATATAATGTTGACGATTTTTCTTTCTTAGACACCTGTATTTGAGAAGGTGTGCGTAGGCTAGTATATAAGGAACAAGCCACGGTATAGTGTGGCGAGGGATAAGTATAGGCTGCCTCACGGTGTTTTGCCTATATTGTAGAGCGGCGTTACTGCGCTTTACATGTACAGCGACACGGTGCTTTAGTGTCGTTGGTTACCGGTTCGGTACAAGGCTAATCAGTGCGCTCCCGAGTGACAGCCGCTCCAAAGGCGGTCTGACCGGTGCTGGTAAACGCCGATTCAGCGGGGTTGGGCCCACCCTGTTGTAGATCGCGAAAGGTACCGAGTCTGATCGTGGAAGGCTGAATCGGGGAAAGACCGATCGTGAGGAATAAAGGCTCACAGGTCTGTGTCGGTAAAGTTCGGGGAAGGTGACCCCGCTGGTAAACCGTTCGATAGTCCGGGGAAGGCCCCGGCGGCTCCGTTCGATAAAGACTGGGAAGCAGCCCCAGTCGGTGGCCGTTCGGTAAAGTCGGGAAAGGCGAGCCCGCCGGTGACTGTACGATAGAAAGACGGGAAAGATCCCGTTGGTATCTGGTTCGCGTTACAGGGAAAGACCGATCGTGAGAGATAAAGGCTCACAGGTCTGTATCGGTAGAGTCCGGGGAAAGGCCCCGTTGTTGACCGTTGGATATATACGCGGAAAGACCGCGCTGGTGACCGTCTGATAGACACGCGGAAAGGCCCCCGCAGTTGACCGTCAGAGATACACGCGGAAAGGCCCCGCTGTTGACCGTTAGAAATACACGGCCGGAGATACGCGGGCAAAGACCCGGTGTTGCCCGTCAGATATAAACGGGCAAAGACCCGGTGGTAGCCGTCAGAGATACACGCGGAAAGGCCCCGCTGTTGACCGTTAGAAATACACGGGCAAAGACCCGGAGATACGCGGGCAAAGACCCGGTGTTGACCGTCGGAGATATACGGGCAAAGCCCGGTGGTAGCAGTCAGAGAGATACGCGGGCAAAGACCCGATTAGTGATAACTCAGTTCAAGTATCGTCAAATATTGGCTAACCAGTGCGATCCCGAGTACAGCAAAACTAATCACTCTTGGGTGTTGGATTGACCGCCGATTCGACAGGTTTGGGGCCCATCCTGCCGTTAGATCGCGAGCCGGTCTGAATCCCGATTGTGGAAGTTTAACAGGCTGAGTAAACCTCGGGGAGAGACCGATCGTGAGAGTTAGAGAAAACACAGGTCTGTATAAAAACGGGGAAGCAAAGACCCCGGTGGTGACAGTTCGATTTGTACGGGGAGGGTGACCCCGTTGGTACCGTTCGATAACATCGGGGAACTACCGGTAAATTTTCCATTCCCGGTCCCCGCGTTTGGTTCCCTTGCAGTCATAGTTACTCCCGCGGTTTACCGGCAAATATCCGTCCGGGAGACCAACCGCACGATTCGACCGCTGGGTGTTACGGTGTTCGGGAAAGTTCCCACGGTGGGAAGCTACACAGGTCTGTGTGCAATAACGGGGTAAAGTTACTGATATTTACCCACAGATACCGTTAGCAGAATCGAGTGTGAGTACCGAGAAACGAAGCCTACGAGTCTGTGCGCTCCCGGAAAAAGACACAACTGTTACGTTCTCTATTGGATTCAGAGAGTCAGGTTCAAGAGATACGGCTTGTGGAGTAAGGGCCCACTCCGCTGCTCAGGTCTCGAGACAGACTAATTCTGAATAGCGAGAAGATAAAAGGTTGTGTAAACCGGGTAGGGATACACCGCAACGAGAAGATACAGCGGGCCAGATCCCTAGGTGAAGAGTACGCGAGTTCCAGGTAAACAGAGATTAAATCAGATCAAGTGGAAGAGATTAACCTCAAAGTTCGGGTCGGGTAGTCTGGTACCCAGGTCCGAAAGAGACAAGTTCGCGTTTTGCTAGCCGAGATTCGGCTAGTCAAAGTCCCTAGGTGAGGAGTACGATAATCCCATGTATGAAGGGAAATATTAACGCAGACCAAGAGTGCGATACGTGAAAGTCCGGGTAGTCGGATACCCAGGTAGAAACATATTTGCTTGTCGTAACACACAGCTCTGAGGACTGACTGAAGTGCGAGGCTGGGCCCCCTCGTACGTAGGTCGGAACGAAGTTCTGTGTGTAGATAGGAAGGTAATAGAGAGAAGACCTTCACTATCAGAGTACCGTAGATGCCCTTACCGTTATCTTTCGAAGCAGAATTTATCACTGTGTTGGTCGACAATTGCCAACACAGAAGACGGGTAAGGAAACTTACTCCGTAAATGTGGTGCATGACAATATACGTGGGAGGCCGGTATGCCACACACTGAAATGGAGTTAGATAAACGTGACGGTGTGAAGACAGTTGTCAAATGGACGGGTGCCTAGACGACATGACGAAGAGAGGTACCATTGACAGTTGCCCAATAGACCGGTGTCTAGGACGATGTGATGCAGAGACTTGTCGCATGTATTCCTTGTTCCCGATACTTAGAAAACGTTTGGTGTCCCTTATAAATGGCGATAGTACAAGAGTCACGAGATGTAGAATGGAACGTCAAAGTTCAGATCATGTGGAGAGTTGGAGGAAGCCCGTAGCTAAGAAGGCACACAAAAGAGGAAGACTCCTGCTGGTAAGAGAACGAACCCTGTTCTGAAGGACGGCCATCCTGCAGGACGTTGCCCATCCGGCGACCGCGGAAAAGAGCAGAGTCAGACCCCGAGATAGAACGGTATAGTGTTGCCTTTCTTAAGCGGCCAATCCTGAATCTCCTCTGATAGGAACGTTCCCTTTGGACAGATATAGAGGAAATCCATTTTACGCTGGAAGTAGACAAGGCAGTGACTCTGGTGGGGCTCCAGACGGGCAGTGGGCTGGAGTCACCACCACACGGAAACCCGTCCGGCGCAACGAGAGTGCAGGCGTCCGGGGCGGGCGCAGAACGCCACAACTGGTACCAGATGTGGGGTACCAGCGTTTTCTAACCGTAGATGAGAGGAAATTCTAGAAAATACAGTGGACGAGTCGGTTGATATTCCCCAGTGTTAGCACAGAATTCTAGACCACAATGGTGTGCGTCCAAAGGCACGGCAGAATGTGTGGTAGTTGTGAATCGTGTGCACCTGGTGCAGTGAATGAAATTGAAACGGAAGCTGGGCCCAGGATGGCCACGTAAGAGGATCGTTTCTAATTGGTTTTGTGGAATAGTCTAGATTCGTTCCAAGGACTACTGAGGTAGGTGTCTAGAGCGATACAAATTACGAGTATGTCAGTTCTGGTAGCAAACTGTCGAAGAGACCGAGCTTGATTTATCAAGGCCCATTCGAAAGCGTTTGAGTACCGCGACTTATACGTTGGAAAGCGGTAGGATAAACACGGTAGTTTAAACACGGTATAAAACCTATTTGTTTGGGTGTGGCGTAAGGTGTTCAGAGAGTGTGGGGAATTCGTAGTAGTACAGGGTTTCGGACATCCTGTAGAGAACTGGAGTCCTTAGAGGGTGTTCGGCAGAGTTGTTTTTCTCCTCTTTCTGTTTCTGCGTTTCTGCTGGTTGATGTTCTCGGTAGGTTGCGCTGCCGTCTGCCGTTTTCGTCTTTTTGGTTTTCGAGTGGTTCCAGAGACTGGTGTTCCTGTACGGTTGTTGTTTTTGGATCTTTCCAAGGCTGTGTTCCGAGTTCTTGCGAGAGTTGTTTTGTTTTCCGGTTCGATCGTTGGTTCCTGTCTTCAGTGTTCTTTCGGATCGTTTCCCTAAATGTTTTCGCTTTCCTCGCGTTTGCGTGTTTCTTCTCCCCTTCCGTCCGGTCTTTTGAGAAGAGTTGGTCATTTGTCTGTCCACGTTCCGTCTTTTGCTTCCGAGGCTGCTTGGTAGTGATGACCGATCCATGGCTTTTTCTTCGCTGGTTTCTGTTGGATAGTTTCTGCTCTTTGGACGATTTCTGAGCGTTCGTTATTTCTTTTGCTGTTGTTGTCTTCAAATTCAGGGAACGAGTTCTTTATATGGGGACGATTTAATGGAGAAAACGAGTGTTTGTGGCTCAGGTAACCGGAGAGAGGATGGTGTACGGTGTATGTATGATTTCAGTGGCTGACACAGATACGAATTCCATACGAGGCGTAGACCGGGATAGCGACAGTGGTCGATTACGCTGTAAAACGCCGGTGAGACACAGTTACGAAAGAGACAGTGAAACAGACAGAGACCGGAACACGGGAACGGATAAGAAGCCCAACTTCAGCCTCGGTGGTAGGGCTGAAGTTAAAGCCGTAGACCGACCGTTGAAAGTGACTCGGCCCATGATTGTCTTGACAGACAATAGCCGTTTCATCGGGGCGGCGGCGGCAGGTGCCGTCGACAGCCGATGGTAAGATTTCCGTAGGTACAATGAAGCGGAGATGGTTCAGAAGCTTACGTTGAGAGATAGTTCTGAACGAGGTGGTAGTGTTCGATCGTCGGAGAAAATTCCCAGAGTTTCGCAATAAATTTGGAATTCGGATTTGGTCGTTTTCGCGGGCGGCGACCCGCATGTAGACGGTAAAAAGCTGTCTGTGTTTCCGACGGAAGACCGGTAGATAAATACAGAGGATTCTAAGGGGCGTACTGGGCAGAGGTACGTTGTTCAGAGGAAAAGTGAAAACGGTCAGTGTTGACCATTGAAGATGAAAATGAATCAATGAGTGACCGTGAAGTTACTAGGGAAATATATTTAGAGGCGTGTGAGAAACGCCTGTTACACAGAAGAGAGGCGATAAACCGACCCATCGTGGAATTCGATAGAGGTATATGATGGGAGGACGGCAGAAGCCGCGCTGTTGACGAAGTTATAAGTTGCGTTCGATATAACTCGTGGAGTGACCAATTGATGGCAGGTCAATTATGATATATTTTAAAGGGCCATCTTAATTGCTGTGGGATGTTGGTGTATTGAGAAATGTAACTTGGCAAATGAAGAGATTAACGCCATTTACGGGTCCGAAGGTCAGACTAGCCTATTTCGAATTAAACGTTGCACTTACGGGTAAGCTCATGGAGAAAGTCTGAGCAATGTTGTGCATGAGAGTTAGTAGGCTAGTGATATTTTGGAAACGGGTGATTGCGACGCTTGTATAGATGCGTTCGCCAATCGAAGTTTTAGCACGGAAGGTGCTAGGAGGAGAACTGGCTAACCTTGAGGCAGCTTATAAGAGTGAATAAGCATGCGAAACAGACCATAAGTACGACCGAGTAAAAGGGGCAAGAGACAACCGGAAAGTCAACGTTGTAGACGGATCATCGCTAGGGATTTCTTGATGTCGATTTCGAGAATCTAGTGAAGGGCGAGAATTGGATGATGGACGACTGGCGTCGAAGCACGATTCACGTTATTGATCTCTTGCACCATTAAAAAGGCTGTCGTCAGCACGGTTCGCAGGAGATGGGCTTCTCTACGGTCGCAGAGTGGTTGCTCGCACCAAGGATTATTGCTCAGGCTATCATCGTTGCTTGGCGTTCGTGCGGGGTTGCAGAGATTAGGAAGTTCGCAGTAGAGTTCACCAGGTTGGAGGCAGTTGGGAGGGGAACGGAACCCCTGGAAGTGCATAGGAACCGTAGGAGCCCGGGTATTTGGAGAAACACTGATTACGTCGTTTGTGTCAGTGTTGACAAAAAGGGCCAATTAGACGGCGGTGTGCACAGAGAGAGCTGCCGGAGGAGGTGAAGAGGCGAATCTTAGGTAGGACGTTGGATCAGTCGAAGCAAGTGTTGTCGTCCAGGTAGTTCCGTACGTTGATGTGTAGCAGAATATGTCGATACGATTCTGGAACGCAGGCCACAGTGTTGTCTCTTGGATTCCGGAAGTGAAAGGTCGCTGGTCCCCTATTGTTTCTAACGTACAGAGCGTTGGCTGTTCATGGCCGACACTAATAAGAGTGCAGTCGGCGGTTAACCAATTTGAGAGTTCAGTTCGGGAAAGGAACGTTCACTCGACAAGTCAAGTTACTGAAGCATAGAGTTACATCACAGAACGATGTAGTGGCCGCTTAATTGCGGAGGTTTTATGGACTATTGTTGAAGTTCGATTTTTGAGTTCCCTTTTGATGAAGCTTTTGGTTGGATATTTCATACTGCTGGAATGAAAACAGTAGCGGTACGAGTTACCGCTTAATTGCGGCGATTTTACGGACTTCTGTCGGAGAAACATTTTTGAGTTTTCGTTTGATGACTTTTCGTTTGGACTGTTTTCCTAGTACTGGCTACGTTTTATTTGCGGTTCTTTGTGGACTGTTTGGAAGGACGACGAGTATCTTTTGATGAGAATCCTTTTCGTTAGAGTGTTGGTATTCGGTTTGATAAGGAGTGTTCTTGTGGTGCGATATTCGGAAATGATCTTTCGACGATGCTTTTGGGTAGGACATTTTCAGGTTGACAATGTTTCCGTGATGCGTATGTTTAATACCGCATGAGTTACAAGGCAATCGGTGATCCTTGCGGTACCGCTTAATTGCAGGAGTTGTGTTGACATTTACCGAGAGTGAAAGTTGAAGTTCGTTTGTATGAAAAGAGTTTATTGGTTAATATCGTATGTATATGCGCTGATACTGCGGTATGTCTCGAAGCTTACCGAGAACAGTGTCTTGTAGAGTTTCGTTTCTTGTTGTATGATGACGGATAGAGACAATCGTGCAAATACGAAAATATGTTTGAAAAGAAAACTACAAAAAAAATATTAAAACGAGAAACACATAAAAAATGTTTTCACAAGCGGCTGTCACTTCCCATGTTCGATTATTTGTGTTTCGGTTGTTTTATTTTGGAGGTGTGCGTGATGTGATGGAGTTAACGTTTATTTGCAAGATCGGGAGATAGTTGGTGACTTTTCTCTCCTAGGTCTCCTGGCCATATGGGTTAGGTAGAGCTCAGGTTCATGACAGAGGGCCGGTTAAGGTTGGCGACTTGGTGGATAAGACAAGTTGCCAGTAGGGTGGTGGTTTGGATCTCTAGCACCATTAAACAGGCTGTCGTCAGCACGGTTCGCAGGAGATGGGCTTCTCTACGGTCGCAGAGTGGTTGCTCGCACCAAGGATTGTTGCTCAGGCTATCATCGTTGCTTGACGTTCGTGCGGGGTGCGGAGATGGATGGGTCAGGATTGAGTACTTGACCGAGTAAGTCGTCCAGATGACCGAGGTATTCCGCCCTATAACCAGTGGTACAATGGTTCCTTGCTTTCTAAGTGGATCTGGGTTGGAGATGTTTCTGTGTCACGATTGATTAAGGTCCCCGATTTTGTCAGAGATGCTCCGCATCTAAGTAAGGTGGGGAGAGTGTGGCGGACTGGCCACAAGACTGGAATGTAGGTTTTATCGATAATAGCTGTGTTGTTGACGCGGTATCTGGCGACGAAATGCATCAGCGGCCGATGCGTAAATGGTAGCGCTAACTTGATATTAAAATAGCCAATATTTAAGTTCTAGCTTATTTTTGTCATTTAAGCGATTCAAAGGATTAATTAGTATAATATTACACGCTTTTAGGTCCAATAAATAAGGCCTAAAGCTAGGGCGGCACTTAGTATAATAGGTTGATTTCGATACCTTAGACACCTGTATTTGAGAAGGTGTGCGTAGGCTAGTATATAAGGAACAAGCCACGGTATAGTGTGGTGAGGGATAAGTAAAGGCTGCCTCACGGTGTTTTGCCTATATTGTAGGATGGCGACGCTGCATCCTGCATGTACAGCGATACTGTTCTTCAGTGTCGTTGGTTAGCGATTAATACTGCACTCCGTGTGGTAGTATACGGCGAGTGATTCGATCGGGTACCGGTTAGGTTACAAATATTTATTTACAAGGCTAATCAGTGCGCTCCCGAGTGACAGCCGCTCCAAACGCGGTCTGACCAGTGCTGGCAAAGCGTCGATCCAACGGAGTAAGGGCCCACTCTGTTGTAGATCGCGAGCAGTACCGAGTCTGATCATGGAAGGCTGATTCGGGGAAAGACCGATCGTGAGAGATAACGGCTCACAGGTCTGTATCGGTAAAGTCCGGGAAAGGCCCGGCGGTTCCGTTCGATAAAGACTGGGAAGCAGACCTAGTCGGTGGCCGTTCGGTAAAGACGGGAAAGGTGAGCCCGCCGGTGACTTTACGATAGATCTGGGAAAGGCCCCGGTGATCCGTTCGATACACGCAGGTCTGTACAAAAGACGGGGAAGCAGACCCGTAGATGTCCGTTTCGATATATACCGGAAAGACCGGTTGATGTCTGGTGAGATATACGGGCAAAGTTCCCGCTGTTGAGTGTCAGAGAGATACGCGGGCAAAGACCCGGTGTTGGCCGTCAGAGATACACGCGGAAAGGCCCCGTTGTTGACCGTCAGAGATACACGGGCAAAGCCCGGTGGTAGCAGTCAGAGAGATACGCGGGCAAAGACCCGGTGTTGACCGTCAGAGATACACGGGCAAAGCCCGGTGGTAGCAGTCAGAGATACGCGGGCGAAGACCCGATTGGTGATAACTCAGTTCAAGTATCGTCCAGTGCGATCCCGAGTTACAGCCGAATCTAATCACTCTTGGGTATTGGAGTGACCGCCGATTCGACAGGTTTGGGGCCCACCCTGCCGTTAGATCGCGAGCCGGTCTGAATCCCGATTGTGAAAGTTTAACAGGCTGAGTAAACCTCGGGGAGGGACCGATCGTGAGAGTTAGAGAAAACACAGGTCTGTATAAAAACGGGGAAGCAAAGTCCCCGGTGGTGACAGTTCGATTTGTACGGGGAGGGTGACCCCGTTAGTACCGTTCGATAACATCGGGGAACTACCGGTAAATTTTCCATTCGCGGTCACCGTGTTTGGTTCCCTTGCAGTCATAGTTACTCCCGCGGTTTACCGGCAAATATCCGTCCGGGAGACCATCCGGACGATCCGACCGTTGTCTGTTCCGGTGTTCGGGAAAGTTCCCACGGTGGGAAGCTACACAGGTCTGTGTGCAATAACGGGGTAAAGTTACTGATATTTACCCACAGATACCGTTAGCAGAATCGAGTGTGAGTACCGAGAAACGAAGCCTACGAGTCTGTGCGCTCCCGGAAAAAGACACAACGGTTACGTTCTCTATTGGATTCAGAGAGTCAGGTTCAAGAGATACGGCTTGTGGAGTAAGGGCCCACTCCGCTGCTCAGGTCTCGAGACAGACTAATTCTGAATAGCGAGAAGATAAAAGGTTGTGTAAACCGGGTAGGGATACACCGCAACGAGAAGATACAGCGGGCCAGATCCCTAGGTGAAGAGTACGCGAGTTCCAGGTAAACAGAGATTAAATCAGATCAAGTGGAAGAGATTAACCTCAAAGTTCGGGTCGGGTAGTCTGGTACCCAGGTCCGAAAGAGACAAGTTCGCGTTTTGCTAGCCGAGATTCGGCTAGTCAAAGTCCCTAGGTGAGGAGTACGATAATCCCATGTATGAAGGGAAATATTAACGCAGACCAAGAGTGCGATACGTGAAAGTCCGGGTAGTCGGATACCCAGGTAGAAACATATTTGCTTGTCGTAACACACAGCTCTGAGGACTGACTGAAGTGCGAGGCTGGGCCCCCTCGTACGTAGGTCGGAACGAAGTTCTGTGTGTAGATAGGAAGGTAATAGAGAGAAGACCTTCACTATCAGAGTACCGTAGATGCCCTTACCGTTATCTTTCGAAGCAGAATTTATCACTGTGTTGGTCGACAATTGCCAACACAGAAGACGGGTAAGGAAACTTACTCCGTAAATGTGGTGCATGACAATATACGTGGGAGGCCGGTATGCCACACACTGAAATGGAGTTAGATAAACGTGACGGTGTGAAGACAGTTGTCAAATGGACGGGTGCCTAGACGACATGACGAAGAGAGGTACCATTGACAGTTGCCCAATAGACCGGTGTCTAGGACGATGTGATGCAGAGACTTGTCGCATGTATTCCTTGTTCCCGATACTTAGAAAACGTTTGGTGTCCCTTATAAATGGCGATAGTACAAGAGTCACGAGATGTAGAATGGAACGTCAAAGTTCAGATCATGTGGAGAGTTGGAGGAAGCCCGTAGCTAAGAAGGCACACAAAAGAGGAAGACTCCTGCTGGTAAGAGAACGAACCCTGTTCTGAAGGACGGCCATCCTGCAGGACGTTGCCCATCCGGCGACCGCGGAAAAGAGCAGAGTCAGACCCCGAGATAGAACGGTATAGTGTTGCCTTTCTTAAGCGGCCAATCCTGAATCTCCTCTGATAGGAACGTTCCCTTTGGACAGATATAGAGGAAATCCATTTTACGCTGGAAGTAGACAAGGCAGTGACTCTGGTGGGGCTCCAGACGGGCAGTGGGCTGGAGTCACCACCACACGGAAACCCGTCCGGCGCAACGAGAGTGCAGGCGTCCGGGGCGGGCGCAGAACGCCACAAGTTCTTCTATTAATAATTCATTGCGTTCAATCGTCAGATCTGTTCCTTGTGTTATACGGACACTATAAGTTTATCGTTTTCTAGAAATTGTATTTGTGAATTGTCGTCAACGGCCATTGTTGCCAAAGGACGACGTTAAACTTTGGAATAATAAAAAAAAAAAATCGTCAGATCTGTTCCTTACACATATGCTGCTTAAGGCAAGGTCGACGTCAATGGCCGTCGCGGCCGCAAGAACCTGTTAAAGTTTATCGCTACCTATTAAAGTGCTACAATACCTGTTAACTGTTAGATTCACAACTATGTTTGACACGTTTAAAACGCGTTTCAGTTCTCCTCTTAATAATTCATTTGCTTTCAATCGTAGGGTTCCGCTGGCCATTCATATTAAGGTCAGTTGGGCGTCAACGGCAATGGCTGCCTCAGGATTTCGTTGAACCTAATAACTGTCAAATGCCCAACTATGTTCGACACCTTTAAAACGCGTTTCAGTTCTTCTATTAATAAATCATTTGCGCCTATCGTTAGGTCTAAGAAGTACTCTCCATATGGCAGGTTGGTCGTCAACGGCAGTGGCGGTCGCAAGATGCCGCTGTATTTGTAATTGTAATCTTGCATTTATATAGCGCCACTTCAGGAAAATAATTCATCAGTGGGGCTCCAGACCCGAACCAGTGAATCGCTGTCAAATATAACAGACTTCAGACGCTTGCGAAACTGTGGAAGGGACAAACTGAGGAGCTCGAATCACAACTCTCGGCAAAGGCGATTCCAGCAGATGGGTCCAAGACAGGGAGAGCTTCTGGACTGAGACCTCTGGCGTAGAGACAAGACGTCGATCTTAGCAAGCTGAGCGCGACCACTAAGCCAAATGAACAGGATTATTAGAGTTATTATTACAATTGCATGTTAACTACACACTAATCAACTATTTTCGACACCTTTAAAATGTATTCCAGTTCTTTTATTAATGCTGCATTTGCGTTCGACCGTAACATTTAAAAAAAGGAACTTGGCATAACCATAATTTATATTTCATTTAATGTGCATGATGTATGTGAAATTGCTACTATTTCATTCATGATATGATTTTATTTATTTATTCCGGATATTTCTATAGCGCCTCTCGAAGTCTACTACTACTCAGAGGCGCTCCCGACTACAGCATTGGTACACTGTGTCGGAATTTTCACGCCGAAGCGCCACGAGCAATTGCGAGTGCAGGACTTGCCCAAGGTCCGTACGCAGCGGCTAGAGTGGAATTCGAACCTGCAACCCTCCGGTCACAAGGCGCCGAACTTACCACTGAGCCACCACGCCCCACAATTGTAGTGGTAGATATTGCCATAAGATCTCATTGAACTGAGGAATAAGAAATAATCAATTAAACATTTCAAAAATAGAATAAGAATATAATGTCATAATTATAATTATATGTACTGTGCATCTGAAGTTGTTTAAATATTTCTTGCGAATGACAATAGTTGCAAAGTGTTTTTAATTTGCATCAAAACATTTTACAGCTATGTACATTATAAATAACATTACATATATTGCTTTAAATGATATGACATTATTGATATTGTAAGATTATGTTTGACACCTTTAAATGGTGTCATTCGGACACTATAAGTTTATCGTTTCTGTCAATTGCATTTCTGAATTGTCGTCAACGGCCATTGATGTCATAAGGCGACGTTAAACTGCGGATTAATAATAAACCGTAACATTTTATAATCATTTTTGAAATGGTAAGGGTGATGTCACCGGCCGTGGCAGCCACAAGATATCGTTAAACACCAGATGTTAGACAATAAGTGCGGAACAATTCCGACACCTTTAAAACGCAATTTCTCTCTGCTATTTATAACTCGGTTTCAATCACAGGATCGCTCGAACGTGGGATTTACGATAAGGTTGATGTCAACGGCCTTGAGAGCCACAAGATGTCGTTATAAACACTGAATATTAACTGCAATGCTCTCAAATATTCGACACCAGGCCTGTTAAGTTGTTAACCCTAATCATACCGGCATACAACACAATTTAAACTACCGGGTGGGGTCGTAAATGGTAAGGGTGACGCTATGGATAAAATATTAAAGTACTTTGAAACATTGTTATTGAAACGCTATGCTGCAGTATATGCTAACTTTCATCAAATTTAACGTAAAGTTTGTGCCTGAAGGATTCACGTACCAGTTTAATTCTCGGCCGAATCATAGATAGGATAGACACACGTGCCCGTAATAATTCGTCCTCAATAGACAAGAGTCGTTCTCGCTTTTTCATTTTTTACGATGGTCATTGCAGAAAATACGAACACGCGTAGGTAACTGGCCCTATAGTCGAAAACTGCATTAGAATTCGCAAATCTTTCTGAGCATTAGACGGATATATGCTCTATGTCTTTTCGACCACTATCCAAAATATTCCAAGTCTTATCTGTGCAAGCTTCAATTTGAGCGTTCCATCAGTTGCAATTTCATCGAGTTCTTATCCTCTTTCAATGTGAACTAACCCAGAGAAGAATTAATTCCTTCTTCGTCTAGCGTCAAGCGTCTAACTCTAGCGTCTAACTCAGCCAACTGCTCAACAGATACTGATGAAAAATGATTATTATTGAGACTGTTGAACAACAACATTCAACGATAAAATTTCCTGGTACTTTGTATGAATGACATTTGGGGCGTGGTGGCTCAGTGGTAAGTTCGGCGCCTTGTGACCGGAGGGTTGCAGGTTCGAATCCCACTCTAGCCGCTGCGTACGGACCTTGGGCAAGTCCTTCACTCGCAATTGCTCGTGGCGCTTCGGCGTGAAAATTCCGGCACAGTATCAAATGCTGTAGTCGGGAGCGCCTCTGAGTAGTAGTTGACTTCGAGAGGCGCTATAGAAATATCCGGAATAAATAAATAAATAAATAAATAAATTATCTAGATACCCATTTGATGCATGCCTCTTCCAAATTGTAAGTCATGAGTAGACTCATTCATTCATAGAGCCGCGTATGTAGCATAACGACATAATTATAGAGTGCAACAATAGGCCTACATTCACGTAATAATGTTAATTATTTTATCATGGGACCGTGTAAAGGAAGAAATGACTGATCGCTATGACGCTTTCTGGTTGATTCAGTTGGTGGTTTTTAAATTTTATATCAAACTGTGGTGGAACCCCCGGACGACGCTCACGGAACCCTTGGGTTCCGTAGAACCCCGGCTGAAACCCACTGGTCTAGGGAAAGATTGATGCTAATGGCCGTTGTAGCCACAATATGTCGTTATAACACTGAATATTAACTGCAAAGCGTTCAACTATATTCGACACCTTTTAAACGCCTTTACATGCCGTTATTTATAACTACGCGTGCAATCGTAGGATTAAAATTCCGCAACTACCCTACGTGTGGTAGTGCCAGTGCCAAGCCTGGAGAAGGAGGAGGCGACGCTAATCATCTTTCCTATGACACAGTGTCCTTAAACAGCGACTAACCAAGCTATTCGCAGAATCCGTTACTGCAAATTCCAGAGCCTATTATTATTATTATTATTATTATTATTATTATTATTATTATTATTATTATTATTATTATTATTATTATTATTATTATTATTATTATTATTATTATAATTATTGAAGTAGTTTTATATAGCGCCTTTTCAAGATTGGATTTCCCTCAAATCTCTATAATAATAATGAAAATAAAAATAATAATAGTAATAATACTACTACTACTACTACTAATAATAATAATAATAATAATAATAATAATAATAGCAATAATAATAATAATAATGATGATGATGATGATGACGATGATGATGATGATGACGATGATGATGATGATGATGATGAAGATGATGATGATGATTATGATGATGATGATGATGATGATGATGACGACGACGACGACGATGACGATGACGATGATGATGATTATTATTATTATTATTATTATTATTATTATTATTATTATTATTAATCTTCTTTATTAATTCAAACTGACAAGTAGGCCCTACGCAGTAAGATTACATTGAAGCAGACAGTACAATCAAGATTCTTGATTAAACACACGTTTTGGCAGCCATGCAGGGTGCCGCCCTAGAGGAGGGTAACGGGTGTTGAACCGCGATCTAATGCTCTCCTGGCCATGAGTGCTGAAATTATGTAAGGTAATATTGATGTCAACGTACGTAGCAGTCAAAAGATGTTATAAGCACTGGACAATAACTGCAAGCGTTCACCAATACTAGACACCTTTTAAACTCCTTTGATTTCTGCTATTTATAACTCACTGGCGTTCCAGCGTATGATGATCTTTAAGGTCTTTTATAGCTTCCGGTAAGATCGATGTTAACGGCAGTGTCTGCCACAAGATGTCGTCATCAACACTAAATATTAACTAAAAAGCGTTCTATTATGTTGGACACCTTAAAAACTGTTTATAATTTGCTATTTATATCTCACTTACGGCGAACTTTAAGATGCATAGCTTCCTTGGAGCCTACGTTTGGGTCGACGTAAACGGCCGTGTCAGCCACAAGATGTCGTTAACAATTGATTAAATCTTAAAATTGGCTCAATTTCGCTCAAAGGTCGATATCTACCAATAGATGTCGTTCAACCAGTAGCAAAGCCGTAAATTACTGTATGCCTATTAGATTCATGCGAACCGTGTTACCTTTCTGCTATTTATAATTCAATTTCGTTCAACTGTGAGCGTTCTAGAGAGTCGTATATTAAGATCAAAAGGTCGACGTCTATGCCACAAAACCCCATTAAACAATTCGATGTTAACTGTTAATTGCTCAGCTATGAGCGGAGAGCAACGACGCTGCGAACATGAAGTGGAACAGCAAAGCTCCCGCAGGTATGGAGGGGCCAAGCCCTCAAAGCACCGGCGGACCCAGGCAGAGATTCTGTAAGAATAGAGTAAGATTGATGTCAACGGCCGTGTCAGTGGTAAGTTCGGCGCCTTGTGACCGGAGGGTTGCAGGTTCGAATCCAACTCTAGCCGCTGCGTACGGACCTTGGGCAAGTCCTTCTCACTCGCAATTGCTCGTGGCGCTTCGGCGTGAAAATTCCGGCACAGTATCAAATGCTGTAGTCGGGAGCGCCTCTGAGTAGTAGTTGACTTCGAGAGGCGCTATAGAAATATCCGGAATAAATAATAACTGAAAAAGTCTCAGCTGTTTTCGACACCTTTAAAACATGTTTCATTGCCGCTATTTATATCTCACTGGCGTTCGAAAACTTAAGATGTATTTATTTGCGTATTACATTAGGGTAAGGTCGAAGTTAATGGTCGTGTCAGCTATAAGATGTCTTTAATCAAAATTGGATCAATTTCACTCAAAGGTCGATATCTACCACTAGATATCGTTCAACCAGTAGTAAAGCCGTAAAGTGCTGTATTAGATTCTTGCAAACCTTGTTACCTTTCTGCTATTTATAATTCATTTGCGATCAATTGTAAGCATTCGAAAGAGTCGTATTAATAATATAAAAGAACAGAAATGTCATCAAGTGTGTCAGTGTGTATGTGTGTAAAACAAAACAAATGTAATGCTCCCCTCATATGGCTGCAATGACGTCACACTTACCAATGACGTCACAAACGGTACGATCACTTTGTTCAAAGTAAATTTCAATTTACCGTAAACGGCTGCTCTTTTAAACTAACGCCTTAAAATGCGCTTAAAATAATTTATTCGCTAAAACGCTGCGAAAGAGCTTAACGGGTTTTGAAGAGCCAGAAACTTAACGAAGAATATCGACCCATAACGGCATTCACGAATTGGTTTGTTTTCAAATTTCTTTCACCGTATTACGATTTACGACGGGCAAACATCTAATATTAAAATAAAAAAGGTCGACGTCAATGCCACAAAACCCCATTAAACAATTCAAAACTAGCTGTAAATTGGTCAGCTATGTTCGACACCTTTAAAACGCATTCTCTCTTGTCATTTATATTTCACGCGCGGTCAATCGCGACACTAGGCGCGAACACGATTGGTAAGGTCGATGTCATCGGCCTTTAGCGGGCCACAACATGTCTTTAAAGATAGACAAAAATTCTCAAAATTGGATCCGTGTTGCTCTAGGTAGTATACCGTCGATGCCCACCACTAGATGTCGTCCAAGACGTTGCCACTGACGCTAATAAAATTGCAAAACGCAAAGTGCTGTATTAGATCACTGTTAAACGTGTTCTCCTTCTGTTATTGATAATTCGATTGCCTTCAATCGTAAGACTTGCCATAAGGTGTGTATTAAGACAAGGTCGACAACAACGGCCTTTGCCAGACACAAGATATTGTTAAACACTTTATTCTAACAAACAGACGCTCAACTACATTCGACACCTTTAAAACGCGTGTCATATCCGCTATTTATATCTCCCTTGCGTTCAATCGTAAGAAGCTCAGTAGTCCGTTCTTAATGTGGTTATAAAACACTGAATATTAACAGCAAAGCGCTCAACTGTATTCGACACCTTTAAAACATGTTACATTTCTGCTATTTATAACTTCATGCGTTCAATTGCCACCTTGTAACTTACTGCGGTACGCTTTGAAAAAGCGATTCGACGTCAACGCCTTTGGCAGCCACAAGATGTCGTTAAACACTGAATGCCTATCATCATCATCATCAGTTCCTGGCGCTAGCCATTTGGCGGCGATGGGTACAAATAAATGATCTCTATTATATTCGGTCTTCTCAGTTTAACGAAATTCTGCAATTCCCGTTTTCTGTGGTGCCAGTCCAAAGCTGGATAAACGAGGAGGGCAATGTTATTCCTCTTTTATTTCAAAGCTTTTAAGAAACTACTACCAATCGTTTCTTTAGGCTGATGCGCGAATATGATTAGCTTCAGAATGTAGTTAAAGTCTGCTGCTCGGACAAGGCATGGCAATGTCGTATGGCTGTCCGCGCGCGGGAACAATAAGTTCAGCTGGCGCAGCTGAGCGCAGAGAGCAACGACAGTGCGAACATAAAGTGGGACAGCAAAGCTCCCGCAGGTATGGATGGGCCAAGCCCTCAAAGCAACGCCCGAATAAGGCAGAGTAAGATAGAGTAAGATTGATGTCAGAGGCCGTGTCAGCAGCAAGATGTCGTTATAAACACTGGATGTTAAATGCAAAACGTTCACCTATATTGCACAGTTACACACCTATTTAAACGTGTTTAATTTTTCTGTTATTTGGGCTATAACTCACTGGCGTTCAACCGTGAGATAAAGTTCTAGACCTTCTGTACTCTAAAGCATAGGCTCTAGGGTAAGATCGGTGTTAACGGTCGTTTCTGCCACAAGATGTCGTTATACATACTGAAAATTAGCTACAAAGCTCTCAACTGGGGGGGGGCGTAGAGTAATGGATAACACACTGGCGTGAAGAGCAGTTGGTACCAAGATCGAACCCCGTAGTCACCCGTAAGGTTTATTCAGCCTTCCACTCGCTAGGTGGCAGCGGTGGTTTAATGAATAGTAGGCCGTGAATGGCGCCGTAGGTTGGCTGCCGCATAGACAGTTATATTCGACTCCTGTAAAACTGTTATCATGTGCTTCTACTGTATACATGTATGTAAGGCACCCTGCGTGGCTGCCGTTTCTACTATATGTATGCTCACTGTACAGCGCAGTGCGTTTGCAGGCGCTTAATTAAAGAAAAAGATTATTATATTATATCATATTATATTATATTATATTATATTATATTATATTATATCATATTATACTATATTATATATTGTGGGGAGTGGTGGCTCAGTGGTAAGTTCGGCGCCTTGTGACCGGAGGGTTGCAGGTTCGAATCCCACTCTAGCCGCTGCGTACGGACCTTGGGCAAGTCCTTCACTCGCAATTGCTCGTAGCGCTTCGGCGTGAAAATTCCGGCACAGTATCAAATGCTGTAGTCGGGAGCGCTTCTGAGTAGTAGTAGACTTCGAGAGGCGCTATAGAAATATCCGGAATAAATAAAAAAATAAAAAATAAAAAAATATATTATATTATATTATATTATATTATATTATATTATATTATATTATATTATATTATATTATATTATATTATATTATATTATATTATGTATTCGACACCTTTAAATCTCTCTCTATTTTGCTATTAATACCTCACTTAACGTTCAATCGTAAGATGCACCGATTGCTTCTCTAAGTCTGGTTTAAGGTCGACGTAAACGGCCTTTGGTAGCCACAAGATGTCGTTAACAATGGATAGAAATCTTAAAATTGGATTAATTTCGCTCTAAGGTCCGTATCTACCACTGGATGTCATTCAACAAGTGCATACTAATAGTAGTAAAGTCCCAAAGTATGAGATACTTTCAAACCGTGTTACCTTTCTGCTATTTACAGTTCGGTTGCGTTCAATCACACGTGAGACCTTGCAAGGGTCGTATATTAAGATAAGGTCGACGTCAAGGCCACAAAATCTCGTTAAACTATTCCATATTGACTATTAAGTGCTCAGCAATGTGTTCGACACCTTTAAAACGGAGTCTTTCCTGTTATTTATATTTCATTGCGTTCAATCGTATTTGTATTTAATAATAGCAGCTATCATAATGTGGTAATTAGGTTGATGTAAACGGCCTTTGGAAGCCACAAGATGTATTTAGCGATAGATTAAAAATCATAAAACTGAATCAATCTTGCGCTAAGGTAGCATACCTTCGATGTCCGCCACTATATATCATTCAGCGCGTATCTACTGACGCTAGTTAAAAATTACAAAAGACAGAGTTTTATCATATCTTATCTTATCTTATAAAAATTATGATTATTTATAAAGCGCCTCTCACAGCATAGACTATTCAGAGGCGCTCCCAGCGTGTCAGCCCCGAGGGAAAAGAAAGGTCTTTAGGCAGCGGAGAGAAGAAGGCGAGACCCCAAGCAATATCTTGCTACGGAGAGAGGGGGGCAGGTCATTCCAAAGGGAAGGGCCAAGGATGGCAAAAGCACGATGCTGAGCCATCGAAGTCCTTGCGCGAGGGACAAGCAGATCAAAGCGGTCAGCAGACCGAAGAGGGCGGGAAGACAGAGCAGATAGAGGTTTGCGCATTAGGTCACAGAGGTATTTAGGAGCTTTTCCCAGTTGAGTCCTAGAGACCAGGAGAAGAACCTTGTATTGGATGCGGGAAGCAACAGGAAGCCAGTGAAGTACATCAGTCATAAAGGTAGTTATGTGAGAGAAGCGAGGAAAACGGGCAATGAGCCTGGCAGCCGCATTCAGAACAGACTGCAGAGATGAAAGGCGCGCTTTAGGGAGCCCAGCAAACAATGAATTGCAATTGTCAATGCGGCAGCAAATGAAGGCATGGACCATAGTAGTGAACACTGAAGGAGAAACTGATCTTCTTACAGCCCTCAAACGCCTCAGATGATAGAAACAGGAACGTGTCAGGTGGGAGAGGTGTTCAGAAAACGAGAGGGTACTATCAAGGGTGACACCCAAATCCCGAACACTGGATGAAAATGAAAAAACAGGGTATATTGACGACAGAAGTGGGATATCAAGTTTAGAAAGTTGCTGTTTAGTGCCAAACCAGATCAGTTGGGTCTTAGAAGAGTTAAGGTTAAGTCGATTTGATGACATCCAAGAGTGGAAATCATGTGACAGGGAATGAATGGATCCAACAAGGGAGATCTGCTGAGAGGATGGGCCTTGGACAAAGATCTGAACGTCATCTGCATAAAGGTGACCAGAGGTAAAGTGTTTAGTAAATATAGAAGGTATGTCAGCTGTGTAGAGTAAGTACAGAATGGGGCCAAGGACAGAACCCTGTGGGACACCATACTCAACTCTAGCCCAGGCAGTTCTGGAGTCACCAAGGACAATCCTCTGACTACGGTCAGAGAGGTAAGATTTGAACCAAAGAAGAGGGAGACCACTGAGACCACAAGATAGTTCAAGACGTCGAAGTAGGATTTCATGGTCAACCATGTCAAAAGCCGAGGAAACATCAAAGAGCGCTAGAAGCGTCAAATGAGACCTGTCAATGGCAGTATAAATGTCCGAGAGAAGGGACAGGAGGGCAGTTTCCGTAGAGTTTAGTATCAGATATAAGGAAATCATGTTTTCTTTCTTCTATTCATAATTCGGTTGTGTTCAATCATTAGACTTGCCATAAGTTGTGTATTAAGACAAGGTCGATAACAACGGCCTTTGCCAGCCACAAGATATTGTAAAACACTTAATATTAACAAATAAGCGCTCAACTCTATACGACACCTTTAAAACATGTTTCCTTTTTGCTATTTAGGCCCTGTAGTCCTATACTTCCACTGCGTTCAGTCACACATAGGACATTTAGATTTTGAGGAAAAGCGAGTCGACGTCAACGGCCCTGGCAGCCACAAGATGTCGTTAAACACTGAATACTTATCGATGTTCTCAGTTTAACGAAATTGTGCAATTCCCGTTTTCGGTGGCGCCAGTCCAAAGCCGGATAGAGAGGGAGGGCAAAGCTGTTCCATTTTTATTTCAAAGCTTTTATAAGAAACTACAATCAATCGCTTGTTTAGGCTGATGTGCGTCTATGATTAGGGTTAAAAACTTACTAAGTTTTCAAATGTAGTTAATGTGTGGTCTGCGGCTCGGACAATGCTCCACCTATGCTATTTAATTAAATTTTCTTCGGATTGTTTCCTAAGCATTCGCTGGAGGCGCTGTTACATCTTGTTGGCGCTGGGTTTGAACGGCTATGCGTATGGAAAAGCCAGCGTGGAAAAATCGACATACCCGCACTAAATTTTATTTTCCCCTCTCTTGTCCTGTTCTTATATGTCGTTTACATATTTTATTTCATCCTCTGATATTTGTTGTTTAATCATAATCCTACAATTAGTTCATATTTTGAAATTATAACTGTACTTTTACGAGGAAGCGGCGGATGATATAGGGAGCTGACGGATGTGGTAAAATATGAGCGGTAGACACTGTTAACATGATCAGTCAAGGAGGGAGCCTGGACTATAGGATAAATCTAAGATAGCGAACTGTGGAAGAGAACAGAATGTCCGCAAACCTTTGGCGTAGAGAAAAGATGTCGATCTTAGCAGACTTAGCAAGCTGAGCGCGACTACTAAGCCAAATGAACTGGATTATTAGGCCTATTATTGCAGTTGGATGACATCCAGAGATGAAGGGCAGATGTTGCCTCAAGAATCCTCTCTACCAAAGAAAGAGCAGCGTCCGCCGGGCTCTCACCAAAGGCCTGGCTATTGTCCGAATACTGGTAATACTACCTGTTAGCTGCACGCTGATCAATTTTTCGACACCTTTAAAGCGTATTTCAGTTCTTCTATTAATAATGCATTTTCAACCATAACATATTCCAGTCATTTTCCGATTGGTAGGGATGACTTCAACTGCCGTGGAGGCCAACAGATGCCGTTAAACACCGGATTGGTTATAAAGTGCGCAACAATTCCGACACCTTTTAAAAGTGATTTACTTCTGCTATTTGTATTTCGCTTGCGTTCAATCGTCACATTGGATAGTGATGAGCCTTAGGGTAAGGACGACGTGAACGGGCGTGTCAGCCACACGATGTTGTTAACTATGGATAAAGTCTTGAAATTGGATCAGTTTCGGTCTAAGGTCGATATCTACCACTAGATGTAGTTCAACCAGCGGATACTAGTAGTAGTAAAGTCGTAAAGTGTTGTATTAGATACAGGTCTCAATACCGCGTTCTGTAGTTTTATAATTTGTAATCGAGAATTTATATAGCGCCACTCAAAATCAGAGGTGCTCCCGACCCGGGTCAGTGTCTTCACTTACAAAGAGAAATGTTTTCAGGCACATGCGAAACTGGACAAGAGAGAGAGAGGAGGTCTAGCCTAAGGGCCTGAGGCAGGCGGTTCCAGCTGGAAGGGCCCACGAACGCAAAACTACGAGACTGGGCCGTAGCAGTGCGCATCCGAATAACAACCACGTGGCTGGGGGCAGATAACCGGAGAGAGATCCGGCCAGGGAAACTGTTAACCGGAGTGCAGTAAGCCCTGAGATACAGCGGAGCTGAGCCAACAAGACAGTTTTGCATAAGGAAAAGGACCTTAAATTTGATGCGTTGGAGAATAGGGAGCCAGTGAATGGAGTCTCGGATGTAGGAACAGATACGGGCAAACCCCTACCATCAGTTCTACACACTGCCGCTCGCCTAATCAGGTCCTCACTTGACCTCAGAGACCACATCACACCAACAACTACACTGGCTTCCCAACCGCCCCCTTGTCTCCTTCAAAATCTTCCTCCTCATGTATTATATCCACTCTGGAACCTCTTTCTCGTACATGACATCTGCGTATGGCCGCGCCATGTTCTGCTACAAATTCCAGAGGACTCCGATCGGCCATGCGAGGCGATAATACCATATACTTCGCACCAACCTGAAGTTTGGTAGTCGTGCCCTCTCGGTATCAGGACCCACAGAATGGGACAGACTTCCAAGTTCCAACTACAGTCCGTCAATGCACATCTGTTGCTCAGTTTAAATCCAAATTAAAAACTCATCTATTCACATTGTACTATGACTGGGAATGTAGCGCAACGTAACGCTAGCGTAACAACTCCCTGCTAGGAGTTGTAAGGGCGCCCTTGTAGCGACATGGCCGCGTTACGGCGCCATATAAATTGTCGCTATTATTATTATTATTATTATTATTATTATTATTATTATTATTATTATTATTATTATTATTATTATTATTATTATTATTATTATTATAACGCGGTTTCGTGCAAGACTTGTTTTGTAAAAGCGCGCTCTAAATCTTTAGTTGTATTGCATGTATTGTAATAATTCCGACACCTTTAAAACGCGATTTCTTTCTGCTATTTATATCTCACTTGCGTTTAGTCGTAGGATCTTGTCCAAGATCAATGTCAACGGTTGCGGTTGACACAAGATGTCGTTATAAACACTGAATATTAAGTACTATATAATCAACTGTCTAAGACATCTTTAAACTCGTCTCCCTTTTGCTATTTAAACCTCACTTGTGTTCAAACGTAACGTTGACTCCAACGTTTATATAGCCCTAGTTTGATGTTAACGACCTGGCAGCCACAAGATGTAGTTAAAATTTCTCTACAATTATGATGCTTTTGATGTAGAGTTGTTAGCCTAGTAATTTTTATTTTTTGTTAAATTTACACTTTTTTTCATATATATTATTATTATCTTCTTATTACTTCTATGTTTTATATTTTTTCTATACTTGTTCACCAATGTGCGGTTCGCTTTTGGTTTTTCAATAAAGAATATTAATAATAATAATAATAATAATAATAATAAAAGTTCAAACTCAACATTAACTGCAAAATGCTCCACTACATTCGAAACCTTTTAAACGCATTTCCTTTCTGCTATTTATACCTCACTTGCGGTCAATCTTTGAATAATGTATAATAGAGGTTGATGATTACGGCCGTGGCTGCCACCAGATGTCGTTATAAACACTGAATATTAACTGCAAATCGCTCAACATTATTCGACACCTTTTAAACGCGTTTCCATTCCTCTATTTATACCTCGCTTACGCTCAATTTGCGTTAGATCACAAAACATTGCCAGGGTCGTATTTTGACGTCAACGCCGCAAAATCTCATTAAACAGTTCCATTAAATATGAAGTGTTCAGCTATGTTTGACACCTTCAAAAGTATTTTAGGCTACGCCACTGCTCGTACTCTAGCAGTGCCAGTCCCATACCTGGAAATAGGAGGAGGGCGACGCTAATGATCTTTGTTATCACACGGTGTCGTTAAACTGAAACTACTGCTACTCCTGAGACTAGTCATGAAGCATGAATCATATGGTAAGGTCGATGTCAACGGCCTTTGACAGCCACAAGATGTCGTCAACGATAGATAAAAAATCTCTAAATTGAATCAATTTCACTCTATGTCTACCAATAGACGTCGTTCAAGGCGTTGCTACTGACGCTAGTACAATTGCAATTGCAAAAAGCAGAGCGCTGTAGGCCTATATATTGGATATGTGTAAAACGTATTCTTTTTCTAACATTCATAATTCATTTTTGTTCAATCGTAAGACTTGTCATGAAGTGTGTATTAAGACAAGGTCGACCGTCGACAACAACGGCCTTTGGCAGACACAAGATAATTGTAAAACACGTATTAGGAACAAATAAGCGCTCAACTCTATACGACACCTTTAAAACGCGTTTCATTTCTGCTATTTAAGCCGTATTACCGCAGTTGCCTTTGGTTACGTCGTTGGTATTGAAATTTTGAGGAAAAGCGATTCGACGTCAAGGGCCCTGGCAGCCACAAGATGTCGTTAAACACTGAATGCTTGTCATCATCATCATCATGAGTTCTGACACCAGCCATTTGACGGCGATGGGTACGAATAAATGATCTCCATTGTCATCGGTGTTCTCAGTTTTGCGAAACTCCGCTTTCGGTGGCGTCAGTCCAAAGCTGAATAAAGGAGGAGGGCAACGCTCTTCCTCTCTTTGTTTCAACGCTTTTATTATAAGAAACTAAACCAATCGCTTGCTTTGGCTAATGCGCGTCTATGCTTAGGACTAAAAACTTAAAGAGCTGTATAATTTAGTTACAGTATATGCCATCTATGCTATTAACCTGGGCATTTTTCGGGTTGTTTCTTAAGCATTCGCTGGAGGCGCTGCTGTATCTTGTTGACGCTAGCTTTGAATAGCCAGCAACGCTATGCATATGGAAAAACCAAAGTGTATAGAAGGCCAAGTGTGCCCACTCCAGGCTTTAACACTGCGTCGTTTATGTCCTTCGTGTTTTCTTTCGCCAGGTGGCGGCAGCGTAGATTTGTGTTGGCCTGCCGGAACTCGGCAATGTTTACGCTATTTGTGTAGAAAAGAATTTGTGTATTGAATAATTTCACCTATTTTTCACTTATTTTGCCGTGTTTTCAATTTTCGTAGACTTGACACGTAAGTGTTTTGGATATTTAATGGCGTTGGCGTTGCAGAATATTAAAATGTAACATTTATTAAGAGTTTCGTGCTAGTTTGTGATAAAATTATACGGACAGTCGCCGTCTGCGTCAAAATGTCACAGATAGGCCTATGTATATGTAAATGTACACGATTTCATATAGCGACCGTATGGCCTCAACCCTGCTTATTTTTCAATGAATTGATCGGGTGATGTCCTTCACCATCGCTAACCGTTTGATTAGGCACCACGCCATTTAAGTTCTTCGTGCACGGACCGTACTAACCCCTGTATATGAGTTAACATTCTCGGACACTCTATGAATACTTGGGGGTGATCGATTCTGTAGTGGTTAGCGTGCAGAACTGTTAACTGGGAGGTCGGGGCTTCAAATCCCCACCAGGGCAGAAATTTGGTTCGAGATTTCTGCTCCACCTGCACCCGTTTGGAAGATAAGACGCCGAGGGAGAGGTCTGGCCACCGAGATCCACCCGCACTCTTATGCCGAGGTTAAGAAAATGTAGTCGCTAACATTTCATACTCATGGCTTCCTCAGGGCTGGCTTAAGAGAATGCTGCTCTTCATACTTCTACTTGTTTTTCGTATGAATTATACATAGCCTAACTATAGAAGTTGATAATGGTCCGACAATGTCTATTGCCAACCTAGAGAAAATGTCTATATAAATGTCTAATTGATTGATTGATTGATTGAGAAGGACAAGCACATTAAAAATGGCACAGATACACGCACGAGTTAACGTTCTAGGATGGTACATTACGAATAATTATGGGTTGTGGTGGTATTTCGTGTTTCCTATGAATTACACATAGCCTATAGTTTTAGCAGAAAAGCTAGTCTTATTTTGCGAATCAGGTACAATACTGTACGTGGTTGTTTATGTGCAGTTCGCAATGTCCACCACCACCAGAAACAGCCACTGTTTTGTTCCTGGATGCAAAACTGGTTACAGAAGGAAAGTCAAATCAGAGACAGAAGTTAAATGTAGCCTTTTTTCACCATCTGCCAAGAACCTTCTACTATGGAATAAGGCTATACCTCGTGCAGACAAAGAGTTGAGCCTCAAAGATCGTGTTTGCGAATTACATTTTCATTCTCACCATATTATTCGTGAAGATAAATTTACTGTGGGCGGTGAGACAGTTATTCTGCCACGTGGAAGGCCTCTGCTACATGCAGATGCAGTGCCATGCATTTTCCCAAATCTTCCACAGTACTTTAGCCAGCAAGTGACCAAAGCACGAAGAGAACTTGTCAAGAACAATACAAAAACACAGTCACACACAGAAGTTGCTTGTAAAAATGATTTCACCTATTACAATAACAACAGAACCCCTGCAGAAATAAGTCCACAGATGAGTTTCAGTGACCTGATGAACTGTCATTTATCTATAGCAGCACAATGTCCACCTGGATGGGTCAGCCGAGCAAATGAATCAGTAGTCTGCTTTGGAAAAATTGTTCTGGAAGACAACTGCTTACAGTGTACTATATGTGTATCCATTTCGTTCGAGGAACAAGTAAGTGTTTTCTACAGAAACAGAAAGCTATCCATTGAAAGTAGGCTGCAAAACCAAGCACAGCTTATGGAAATGATAAGGAAAGTAAATTCTGTGAGTGAATGTTGTGGTGCAACAGGTATTGGCAGTGAGTTCCTCAACACTGCTGTTCAGCAGAGTGCTCTGGGTTTCTATGATCATAAATCAAAGAAATGGTGGCACGCACGCTGCTGTGGACTTGTTGAAGCAGAAAATCAACGCTGTCTTCCCTGTAAGAGAATGAGAAAAACATTGCAAGCAGCTCTGAAAATGAAGGAACGTAGGACTGGTAAGATGAAGAAGCAGTGGTTTGTGCTAGAAAAGTGCGACAAAGCCACCAAAGAATCATCAAGCTCCGTGACACAGTTTCAGCAATGAAAAGGAAGTTGGTGGAGCAAACAGCACTTCGTGGAATTCATTCATACATTAATGACTTGCCAGAAAACCAGCAGATTGGCATTCATCAGGCTGTGAAACAGGCATCAATTCGATCTGCAAGGGGAATGCGATACAATGGAAAATGGTTACTCTCATGCATTTTACTGCGAATCAAAAGCCCTAAGGCCTACAGTCACTTACGCGACCATCAAATTTTGTCTTTGCCATCACGTTCCACACTGCAGCGTTATATGGATGTTGTCAGAGCAGAATGTGGTGTTTCACTAGAATGTCTAAACCTGCTGAAGGAGAAGGGTTCAACTCGAGCGGAACGACATGGCATTCTCATTATGGATGAAGTGAAGTTGCGCGTTGGTGTGAAGTTCAATGTCAGGAACTTGAAATTCTCAGGGTTGATTGACCTTGGCGAATTTACATCTGCTAAAGATCAGAAAGATCCGGCTGACTATGGACTAGTCTTCATGTACAGACCATTTATGGGATCCTGGACACAGACAGTTGCCATGTTCTTGTCAAAGGGGCCTACGAAAAGTGCCATTCTTTCCAAATTGATGGTGAAAGTTATCATGGCACTGGAAAGTCTTGATCTATGGGTTGACGCAGTTGTCTGTGATGGTGGTGCAACAAACCGGGGAATGTGGAAGGAGTTCGGAATTTCTGGGTGTGTTCGTAATTCCCAAAACAGCGTTCAACATCCATGTCCATCGCCATCCACTAACGCTGACAGAAGGCTCTATTTCTTATCCGATTATGTGCATTTGGTCAAGTGCATACGGAACAATTTACTGAACAGAAAATTCTTCAACTTCGATGATGGTGTGGTAAAACGTCAGCATTACTTTGACCTGCACAAGCTTGATTCCATGAATGGCGGTTTAAAGGCTGCACCAAAACTGACTGAGGCACACATTAACCCAAACAATCTGCAACGAATGAACGCGCGTCTCGCAGTTCAGCTTTTTAGTAACAGTACAGCAGATGCCTGACTAGATACGAGTGCAAAGGGATCATTCCTGAGTACAGGGACGAGATAAAGAACCGATTTGAGGCACTGATTTTGGTTGAAGCGACTAGTGCTGATGATATGTGGGAAGGAATGAAGAAGGTGATACAGGAGGAAGCGAACATTCACGTACCAAAAAGACAAAAGAAGAAGACATCACCGTGGTTATCGTCGGATGCAATCAAGATAGCAGAAGAAAGGAGAAGTGTGAGAACAGCAGGAAACAAAGACCTAGTCAAGGTGCTGAACGGGAGATTTCAGAAGCAGGCAAGGAAGGATAAAGAAAGATACTTGAACGATCGATGCAAAGAAATGGAAGAACAGGGAAAAAAGGGAAGAACTAGAGAGATGTTTGCGGAAATGAGGAAAATCACTGGCAAGTTCACACCACGGAACGGCTCATTAAGAAACGGGAATGGCGGAATAATATGCGATAAAGAGGAAGCAAAGAACAGGTGGAGAGAATATACGGAAAATCTCAACAAGATCGATGACAGAGTGGAGGAAAACGAAGAAGCGATCACAACTGATTACGTCAAGGAACCAAAGATCATGGAAGCAGAGGTGGAATGGGCAATTACACAAATCAGAGATAACAAGACCCCAGGAGCAGACGAAATCCCTATTGAGCTGATCAAAGCAGCTGGAGATGGAGTGATAAGAGAGATAACAATTCTGTGTAATCTGATTTGGGAGACTGAGGAGTGGCCGAAGGACTGGCAAACATCGATCTTTATACCCATCTTTAAAAAAGGAGATGCTAAGGAATGCGAGAACTACAGAACCATTGCGCTAATATCTCATACGAGCAAGATACTCCTAAAGATTATCCACAAAAGGATGGAAGACACGATAGAGAGAGAGCTGCCGGCAAATCAAGCAGGATTTAGAAAAGGGAGAGGCACAAGAGACCATATTGCAAACCTAAGATGGATAATGGAAAGGCAGAGGGAATATGGACAAGAGGTACATCTTTGTTTTATAGATTACAGCAAGGCATTCGACTGCGTTGATCATGCTCTGCTGTGGAAAACACTGAGTGAAATGGGCATACCCATGCATCTGATAACTCTCCTCAAGAACCTGTATGGCAATCAGGTGGCGGTGGTCAGGACAGAACATGGCGACACTTCAAGTTTTCGAATAAAGAAAGGGGTCAGACAGGGATGTATACTATCACCATACCTATTCATTCTATATGCAGAAAGGATAATGAGGGAGGCAGGTTTTGATGATGAGGCGGAGGGTGTGAGGATAGCTGGAAGGATAGTGAACAATTTAAGGTATGCGGACGACACAACACTGCTGGCGGAAAAAAAGGAGAAACTGAAGGATAACATCAGAAGGCTAAAATGTGCTAGCGAGAAAGCAGGAATGTACTTTAATATAAAAAAGACGAAGATAATGACCACTGAGAAATGGAGTTATTTTGAGGTAGATGGAGAGGAGATAGAGGTGGTATCAAGCTTCTGTTTCTTGGGGGCCATGATGGAGAGTGAAGGTGGATGCGAACGAGAAATACGACGGAGAATTACATTGGGGAAGACGGCAACGCAGGGACTGGAAAAAATATGGAAGGACAAATCAGTGAGTTTGGGAACGAAGACAAGAATTGTTAAAGCAATGATCTTACCAGTGGTGCTTTACGGATGCGAAACATGGACAAAAACCAAGGCATTGGAGAAGAAAATTGAGGCATGTGAAATGTGGATCTGGAGGAAAATGTTGAGGGTTTCTTGGACTGAGAAGAGAACTAACGAGGATATCCTGGAAGAAATAGGACACTGGAGAGGGAGTTTGACGTTGGGGCAGAGAGCGTCCAGGCAGAAGATGTCATACTTTGGACACGTGATGCGTGCAGATGGGCTGGAAAAGGAGATGATGTTGGCGTGTGGGGAGGGCAGAAGGAGGAGAGGACGACCAAGGAGGAGATGGATGGACGAGATACAGGAGGCATTGAAGATGAACATCTCGGAGCTGAGAGAGGCAACGAGAAATCGGAGCACATGGAGAAGGTTGACCATGACAGTCGCTAGGATTCAACGAATCGACAGCACAAGGTGACAAGGTGACAGCAGATGCTCTTCAGTTCTACACTAGCACTGGGATGCTGCACGACACCGAAGCAACCATTTCTTTCACTCGTCGTATCAACAAACTGTTCGATATTTTGAATGCTAAGAAACCTTATCAGGGACTCAAGCTGGATTCCAGTGACTTCAAGTTCTTAGAAAGTTCATTGACGTGGCTTGATACCTGGGAGATGCATGTCGCATGCCTGGACAGTGAGAAGAGAAATCACTGTCTCTCACCTTCTACATTCCAGGGACTTCGTGTAACTCTTCTGTCGACAATCCAGCTGTCACAATACTTACTAATGTCACCAGGTGCTCCTTTTGTGTACATTTTAACTTCACGCTTTGGACAGGATCCCCTGGAGCATTTCTTTGGGCTATTACGCCATGCTGCAGGTTGTGAGGACCATCCAACAGCCACCATGTTTGTGCAGTTGTACCGGTTGCTGTCAGTTTACAGTCTGCTGCGTTTACCACGTCGCCGCATCAGTAGCTATTCGAACCAGCAACTGTGTCACACAAAGCTCTGTGTTACCTCAGTAAAGGCTACAAAACGCCAAGCAGCCGTTGCGATGGCTACTGAATGCATGGAAAGCATTGTAGTCTTCATGAACGATGACAACCCTGCGGACGCTGTGGATGTGCCCCCTCTGGCCACCCTGTCAGCCACCACGAGAGACAATATTGTTTTTTATGTTGCAGGGTTTATTATTAAACATTGCCAGAAAATTCTGCACTGCTCCACCTGTATTTCAGCTATTTCAGGTGATCGTAGCCAGCTGCCACAAACCACACTCATTAATATTAAATTGCGTGGCTCTTTAAGGTGGCCTTCTGAAGCACTGTTCCTGGCACTCAGAGAGGCTGAGGAATATATTAGTTCTCACCTGGCAAATGGTTTGGATCCAGAGGCATTCACAGAGCTTCTAGAGCTGATAATACCTGTTTTCTTGCCATTGCGCTCAAATTTATGTCCCCCTCATGCAAGCTCTGTTTGTGCAGAAATTGCTACTTACTACATTATTACTCGCCTACATTGGCATGTTAAAGAAGTCAGCCAAATTGTGAAATCATCAAAAAGTACTAAGCAACATAGGAAAAAAGCCAAACTGTGTTGACTGATTACTTACAAAAAGTACTGTAATCAAATTTCATAACTTATTTAGTGCCAAAATAAGTAATTACTTCTTCATTTGGTAGAGTGTTATGAAAGATTTTATTCATACAATTTACTCAATTATGTGCTGGTCCATTACCATGGAATTCATTACCATTTAAAAGTACATCATTTTTATTTCTTTAATAAAATTTTCACATGCATAACATTTGATGATGATGAATACGACGAGTACATTAACCACTACCAATTGGATAACTTTATGTATAAGTTGTCAACAACTTGCTACCGGAAGTATTCTTAACTTTTAGCACCAAGGTAGTAGATGTGCATGATCATTGTACAAGGGTCTCCTTTGGTTTATGTGTCTTTTACGCACGTACTAATTACCGGCGATTTTCAGTTTGTTGCATTTGTCTTAAAATTTGGAATGCTGTACCAATGAATATTCCAAATGCACCCACTTACATGCGATTTAAGGCACTCTGGAGTAGTTGAGTAAATGAGTAACTACTTGAAGAACTGTTGAAAGATTGGATACATTGTGGATAGCTTGGGTGTTCCAATACATAACTTCACATTAATTGTTTTGATGGTCTTAATGTTCTTAGTTACCGGTACTGTTAGCATCATTGTTTTGATGCTTTCAATGTCTCGGTCGAAAGGCTTTATCCTACAAGACTTCTCCGGTAGCTGACATACTTGTTGGTTTTTAGCAATGGTGATTAATGTTAGTGCTATGATTGCTATTATTAAGACAGTGCTGTGTGTATGTAATGTCCTGTGTTTTTTGTGTTATAATGAGCATGTGATTTGATATGTATTATTTGGACGACCAGCAAGATGAGTCCTACAAGACTTCTCCGGTAGCCTGCCACTATATCTGTATAATATGTTATTGCTGTGATTGTTTACTTTCGTGGCGACTAAACTACTTACTTACTTACTTACTTACTTTACAGCTGATTATCCAACCATTGTCCAATAAAGAAAGAGGGTTACCCTAATTTAGCGTGGCTTATGGCCCATCTAGGCCACCTTTGTTCCCTAGACAATGATCGAGTGTTAATGAACTATGTGATGTAGATAATTGTTTTATGCATTGTGTTTCTGGGAACAATAAAGTCAGTACTATCCACATCATAATATGGTTGTTGTATATGCATGGATGTTAATGTGTTAAAGATAAGTAAAGATAAGTTTACGGCTACCGATTTCTTGAACTTCTTCCAGTCTAAGATTGAGTCCACACGACCCGTGTGAAAGAGGAAGAGAGTGTACAGATGGAGCATAAGTAGCGAGGCGCTGTGCCCAAGACGCTTTGCCAGACAAGAGAGCAGAGCCGATACAGGATGTGCTGCCGAAGGGGAGCCAGTGTAAAGTACGATGCATATAGGAGGATACACTACCATAACGAGGTATAGATCCAACAAGGCGCACCGCAGACCGTAAGACCCTATCAAGGGCGGACTTGAGGAAGACCAGTGTTAAGAAAAGAGCAATAGTCTAGAGAGAACAGACGAAAGCGTGACAGTGCTCTCTTGTGGTTCCGCTCTTTCCTCTCTGACAGATCCATCTCTGTGGTCTTTGGAACCCATTGCACTCCTTGGGTCGCTGTTCTCGTTCCTCTGCTCTTCATACTCTATACTTCGGACCTCGGGTTGACTTTGGTAATGTATCGCAATCTTGCTTTTATCATCTATGCCAGCTTCGATCCATCTGCAGGAGTCTTTCGGTCCATGCTGTCTCTACACTGGTCCACACCTTGATCTGCACTCGGGATGACTTTGGTAATGCTGTGTACACTGGCATTTCCTCCTCCAATATACACAAACTTCAGTCTATACTCAATGCTTCTGCTCGGGTGATATTCCTAAGTGTGCCCACATCTCTGCCTTTATTCGTGACTCCCTCCACTGGCTTCCTGCCCAACAGAGAATTCAGTTCAAAAGCATCACCCTCGTGCGCAACTACCTCAGTGGGTCTGCAGCACCGTCTGCTCCATCTTACCTAATGAATTTCTGCACACCCGGTTCTTCCCTGCCTGAGAGGGCCTCCTTGCAATCCTCGGCCCGTGGCCTTATGGTTGTTCCGCGTATGCACTCTTCCACGGCCCAATCCAGGAGCTTTGCTTATGTGGGTCTTTCGGCCTGGAACAGTCTTCCCCAGTCCTTCCGCTAAGAGCTTCTTGTCTTCTCTCCTCTTCAGTTCCGTAGACGCTTGAAAACCTTTCTTTTTGCCTGTTTTGGCAGTGATGCGGGTCGAGAGCGCCACTGATTTGAGTGGCGCTATATAAATGTTCAATTACAATTACCTGCATTATAATACTATCTATTACCTGTATGCTCAGCGAGTAGATGCATGCATTATAATTTTATGTAGGCCTAATTACATACCCCGAGCAATAGTACTATACGATGTTTCGGCATTGCGAATAATACTGCACGCCAACATCATTTCACAATGGCGCCACCTGGCGAAAGGAAACTCAAAAGGACCGCGTAAAATCGGGAGTGAGCACACTTGGCCTTCTATACACTTTGTGGAAAAACTAGCGTGGAAATTCTACATATTATTATACCGTGGCCTACTAATTTTCTTTTCCCTCATCTTGTATTGTTATAAATTTATAATATTATATTTTATTTCGTCGTTTGGTATTTGTAGTTTAATTATAATCTTACAATTAGTTGATATTTTAAAACTATAATTTTTTTAACACAAATCATTCATAATTCTGAATTGCAATATTATTTTGCATGATGCGCTTGTTTGCATCGACTTTTCTTTCCCAACAGCTGTTACTGGGAATTGCATCTCATTGGAAGACGAGGAAGTCCCCCGTTCCATCTGATAGAAGAAGAAGAGCAGTCCCTTAAGCTGAGGCAACCATTGTTTTGTAGTGTTAGCGACTTCATTTTCTTAGTCTCGGCCTATGAGGGCGGGTGGCCAGTCCTCTCCCTCGCCGTCTCATCTTCCCACCGATAGTATATGGTCAGTGCACTCATCATAGGCGCCGACTTCTTGGGGGCCTTGGGTGCCAATGCACCCAGAGAAAAAGTTCAGTGGGGCCTGGCCCCCAGAAGAATTCGGACCTTAAATTCAATTTTTTGGAGTAATCCTAAAAAAGGTCGTCGAATTTTTTCTGGGGATGAATTCCTAAAAAAGTCGTCAAATGTTAGGAGACATGGCCCCCTATTTTATGTGTAAACACGTAGTAGATGATGGTAAATGACGAAATAATGTGGAATTTTTCCGGATGACTAAAAAAAAGGTAATCAGTTTTTTCGTCGATGATTTCCTGAAAAAAGTTTCGTTGGTCCTGTAAAACTTTTATAAACCTTCTGGATCCGCCCCTGACTGGCACCCAGAGACAAAAGCAAAAGTCAGCGCCTATGGCACTCATTCTATCTGAGTTGGCCATGGGGTGCAGGTGGAGCAGGAGTCTCGAACCGAATTTCTGCCCTGGCGGGGATTTTGAACCCCGACCTCTCGTTTGACAGTCCAGCACGCTAATCACTACAGTAGTTTCAGTTTAACGACACTGAGTGATAACAAAGATCTTTTGCGTCGCCCTCCTCCTTTATTCAGCCTTGGGACTTGCATTGCCAGAATACGAGCAGTGACGGATTTCTAGCCTCTAGACTATTGAGGACCCAATCAACTAGGGGAGTACCTTACATTAGTTGTCTAAGGCACTGTTGAGGCGTTTGCTGTCGTGCTAGAGATTCCTTCCCTTGACAGTTGTCGCATTAAAGATTCAGTGTTTGTGACAGGTCTGTGTGTTCAGAGGTGCCTGAAAGATGTTGATTAGTTCCACACACAAGCAACACAAGCAATTTACAGCAAGGAAGGAAGGAAGGAAGGAATAAAGAATGGAAGGAAGGAAGGAAGGAAGGAAGGAAGGAAGGAAGGAAGGAAGGAAGGAAGGAAGGAAGGAAGGAAGGAAGGAAGGAAGGAAGGAAGGAAGGAAGGAAGGAAGGAAGGAAGGAAGGAAGGAAGGAAGGAAGGAAGGAAGGAATGAAGGAAGGAAGGAATGAAGGAATGAAGGAAGGAAGGTGTAAGGATGGATGCAAGGAAGAAGGAAACGAACGAAGCAAGGAAGGTGGAAGGAAGGAATAAATGATGGAAGGAAGGCAGGAAGGAAGGAAGAAAGGAGACAGTAATAATACAAAACCTTCTTCCAACCGATCTTAATCACCTTCTGTTAAAGATTTATTTTCTTCGTCGATTATCCTCCTGTTCATGTAACATGTGGGCATATTATGTCCCTCCCTCCCCAGTGCTGTAAAAATCCACCAATCGTACCCCTCCCCTTCTAGGGACCAGACGGACTTTCATACACTGGCCAACCGTCGGTCAAATTGTCCCAACGTTGCCCTCGACGTTGCTACTGCAATACATAAGCCACAATGAGTGTCTGACTGCAGGCCACAGTTAGCGTGTTCTCGCCAGGAAAATTGCGTGTTTCGAATAGTCTATTACGTGCAAAGTGTCGGGATTTGAACTCCAAGCGCAGAGGTGAATTACCGTAGAACCGAAATCGACGCCTGCTCGGCAGACTCACAGGAGCTGGAACTGAAGGCTCGGCTGCGTCCATAGCATCGGCAGTCTTGAGCGGATGCCTCGGAGGCTGGCAGCTGCTGCTGCAGATAAATCGAAGGAATTGATGGCCTGCGGGCACCAGGCGTTTCCTGCGATTTTCAGAGATTGAACAACAGCCGCCATTTTTGATCGTTCGTGTCACGTGTTCGACTGTAAGGAATATTCGCATTATCTCCGTTTAACACGTCTAGAAGAGGCGAGAGACGCCGCGAGAAAGGACGTAATTATAAGACATCGGCGCTATCTTCTGAATAATATGAAAACCAAGTAATTCCTTTGCAGCTGGCTAGGAAGTGAGGCGGAAGGAGGAGGGTAGAGCTTTGAGGGGAGTAGACAGGGCAGCCTGGATTACAACAGCGGGGAACTGTAAAGTCTTTAGTTCAAGAGTTCTTCATGTTGTGCACTTCTATTTTACTATAAGGAGTAAGCATTAAAATTCAGCTGCATTGTATTGTATTGCATATGGCAAACAACTGAATTGTAATTGTAATTGTAAATGCAAATTTATATAGCGCCACTTCAAGAGAGACTCATCGGAGGCGCTCCTGTCCTATCACAACGAAACCACAATCGAACAGAATGACCGAAAAGAGGCGAAGAGAGGCTGAGAAACTCATGTCGCAAGTTGTTAGGCAGCTTGTTCCAGGAGGATAGGCCGACCACAGCACATCTTACGCATGAACATCAAGATCTTAAACTCAAGTTTCGTAATCTACGGCTGCCAAACTTGTGAGGTAAATTCAGACACTGGCGGAATATAAATGTTGTCCATAATTTGCTTTGATTAGAAAACAAAGAAATGAAACTCGAGCAGACGAACATATTCGGATCGAGCAGACGATCTAGGGTCGAAAATGGCGCCCATTGGACTAGCCAATCAGAACGAACGTTGACGTCACGCCATTTGGTAGCGCTCTCCTGTAATGACTTGGTACACGTAGAGCGCTGCACTCACCGCTCAGCTCAACGTTGACCACAGCCGCTGCCAGCCGACTAGGCCCTGTGTCTGCCGCTGTGCGTTTAGGCTGCGGTGTGACGCCAGATCGGTACCTTGGCGATGAAGTTTCCGACTACCCCAAGTTTTGTACAACACTTATGCGAATTCTGATGTTTGACAGTTAAATTTATACGAAACGGTATTGGAGTAAGCAGACAACTAGAGAACCGTGCAGTTTGTACTTTTCCAGTCGCAGTTAGCAGAACAGATCTCGTCATCGTAAGAGTAAACTCCAAATTTCTAAAGCGCGACTCTGAAGCTTAGCCCAGGGCACCAGTTTATTCACGAGCGGTGCGTCGTGTCAGAGATTAGATCTAATCTATTTACTTTTATAGCGCCTTTACTGTGATCAGGGCCGCCGACAGAAATTCCGGGCCCCTAGGCACAGCAGTCACGGGCCCCTAGGCACAGCAGTCCTGGGCCCCTAGGCAGAACAGTCACGGGCCCCTAGGCAGAGCAGTTATGGGACTCTAAACCATCTTTTACGATATTATATAAATATAATATTGTAAAAATAAAAAAAAACACAAATTGAAATAATAAAAGTGCGTGTACGACCGTACAATATTATATTTATATATATATATTATATAAAACTATGATTTTATTCACATGCTCGAGGTTTAAACTGATTTTAGTTAAGCGTCAGATAATACATTTTAAAAGCCTAAAAGGCATAAATCATAAACTTTGTATAACTTAATATAATATTTTTCATAAGTTGATTGCGGGCCCGGCCCGGGCCCCTAATAAGTCGCCGGGCCCCTGGGCATTTGCCCCCCCCTGCCCCTCCCTCTCGGCGGGCCTGACTATGATGCCAAAGACTTCACTAGACGGTTGCTTGGCGAAATCACAATACAGAATTATAATCGATTGGAGAAGCCAGGTAGAAAAACCTATTGACTGGAAAACGAAAATCCAGGCGATATACGATGGGTACATGCTAGGCCTATATGACATTCTATGCTATATAGCAGCCATTTTCGTACCACTACTGGTACGCCAGGTGTCGGCCCGTGTCGCTAAGTGGTATGTGAAGAAATTCAAAAAATTACATTCTTAAAATTATATATTAATCTTTACATTTGTCTATGGTTCTACGCTAATTGCAAAGGAACTTCGCGGTCGCCTCTTGTTTGCGATCTGACCTTTGCTCGTGGTACGCCAACATTCGAGTTTTTTACTTGATGGTACAATAAAATAAAGTTTGAAAACTGCCATATAGTGATATATATATATATGCCAATGCTATATATGTGTATATAGATATATGTGTGTGTGGAAATATGTTTGATTATTTACCTTAGAATATTTATTTACCGGATGTTGTTCACCAGAATGCTTTTTGGCAGCTGGTTTAATGAAGATTATACTTACTTACCTACTTGCTTATTTGTACAAGTCGAAGTAGACGAATCTTAGGACTTGAAAGACATTGAAGAATTGACTGAATTGTGCATCAAATTCCAAAGATAGAATAATTTATGTTTATAAACAATTCTTCATTATCTCCCACTTGACCCCAATCACCGCATATTTCGGAACTGTTACCGCCCGGTCCCTCTCTGGTAACACACCCTCCTGGAAGGTGTCGGTCTTCGTCAAGGGAGGGCTGCCGCGGCCGCCAGCACGCCCGTCACGATAATAATGGAAGGAATAGAAGGGTCGATAATCCAAGGCGGCTGGCTCGCGGGACTGCACGCCACGGCTTAGACCATAACAACGCGGCCAAGCCCCAGATAGCGGCGAGCAACAGGAGTGGTTGTAAGCCCGCGGTAACGTACCGGACGGGCAGGCCTCCTGTTAGAAATGTTCCACCGTCGTTTTTTCGACGTGTAGATGGCGCTAGGGGCGTTGAAGTTGAACAGAAGGATCGTTTTACGACCTATAGAGCTTTCAACATCGGCAGAACGTCGTTGGAGAACGCCTTCCTCGTTTTTCGGCCAATCTCGCGGCATGCGAAAATTGCATCGATTTCTCGGACAGTTGAAACAGGCGAACGATACAGGAATCGATATTCCGTCTCTCATTGGCTAAATTATCAGCGCAAAACTTGCATGCGAGTACAGATTTATGTGTTCGTTCTAGTAAGAAAAGCAGTCGCTGGTGGTACCAAAGAGATAATAATTTAATAATAATAATAATAATAATTCTGATAATTAATTATCTTCTCGTACGTCTCATTCCAATCGCCTGGTGTGCTCTTCGACCCGAAACTCGCGCTAGATAAGTTGGACGCGTTGACCAAAGCTGGATTCTGAGGATTTCTCGGACAGCTTCGATGCCGAAGGAGCTGAAGAGAGGAACAACAGGGCACGGAAGAAATCTGGAAAGAAAAAGGAAGCTAGCAAAGACATGGAAAAACCAAAGAACCCGGATGAAGTTGTAAATATCAGCTTTTCAAATTCCTAATTTCGTAAAATATGTCGATTTTATCTTTTACACTGCTTCAGGGTTTTTATAGAGGTAAGTGATGATGGCGTTGATGATGATGGCGTTGATGATGATGGCGTTGATGATGATGATGATGATGATGATGATGATGACGACGACGACGACGACGACGACGATGACGATGACGATGACGATGATGATGATGATGATGATGATGATGATGATGATGATGATGATGATGATGATGAAGTTAGCCCTGAGGCAGCCATGGGTATGAAGTGTTGGAGGCTTCATATTTCTTAGCCTCAGCATATGAGAACCGGTGGCCAGTCCTCTCCCTTGCCGCCTCGTCTTCACACAGACAGTGTACAGTCAATGTACTCATTATAGCTGAGTTGGCTCGACACAAGAGGCATGTAAACAAGGGTAATTGTAATTGTAGGTGTTCATTTATATATGGAGCCTTTTCAAGAAAACTCACCTGATATAGGGCTACTCTTTGCACGTTCATGCTACCATTTGAATTGCAGTCATATATCATACAGTCTTATGTTATATGTGTGAATGTGTCACATGTTGCTGCATAGTGTTATTTGTGTGAATTTGTAACATGTTGCTGAATGGTGTTATTTGTGTGAATGTGTCACATGTTGCTGAATGGTGTTATTTGCGTTATTTGTGAATGTGTCACACGTTGACGAACTATGTTATTTATGTGAATGTGCCACATATTGACCAATGATGTTATTATAGTAGGCAAGTCATTTTATAAGCTTTTAAGTTAAACAACTGTGACATGTGCAGTGCTCTATTTAAAGGGCCTGGGCCTGCTATGTGATGGAGACAGAGGCAGATTCTAGACTGAGACTGAGGTAGAATGACAAAAAGGCAGAATAATGACGAGAGAGGTGTAAGGGGTCATTGCATAATTACGTAACGCTCGATGGTGGGTGGGAGGGGGCCTTGAAAACGTTACGAAACGTTACGTGGGTGGGTGGGTGTATGGAGATGAACGTTACGTAACGCTTTTACCAACAGTTTA
>OY744607.1:1497395-1498966 GCA_963556255.1 Allolobophora icterica | reverse complement strand
GTCTGTCTGTTTCTGTCTGTCTGTCTCTCTTTCTCACTCTCCCTCCCTCCCTCCCCCTCCTTTAGACAGACCCTACGTTTGTATGTTAGAGATAGATTGACCCGATTAATCCGCCAATCCGTCATCGTCTTCGAGTGCGAACAGGTGGCAACACCCACTTCCGTACACAATTCCCCATTCCAGTGGAAAGTGGAAACTACAGTCTCCGTCTTTTCCAACCGATCAAAAAGCGATGGACTGTTCAGAGCAAATTGTACCCTATTATATCCTATCCTATCCTATCCTATATCCAGTCCTAAACTATTCTATCCTATCTTATTCTATTTTATCCCATCCTATGCTATCCTCTTCTATCCAATCTTATCCTATCCTATGCAATCCTATCGTATCCTAACCTATCTTATCCTATACGATCTTATCCTATCCTGTCCTCTGCTGCGTCACTCTGTCCTGTCCTATCCTATTCTATCCTATCCTATCCTTTCCTATGTTGGCCTATTTTACCAATCCTATCTTATGCCATCCTATCCTATATTATCATATCCTATCTTATCCTTTCCCACCCTATCTTATCTTTTTAGATCCTATCTTATCCTTTCCTATCCTATATTTTTCCTATCCTATTCTATTCTATTCTATCATGTCATTGCTTTACTTTATCTTTACCTTTGTCGTTACCTTCTCTTGCCTTTCCCCTCCTTACCTTACCTTATCGTACCCGATCGCTTCCCTCCTGCGCTTCGCGACTCCAGGACCCAGCGTCTACCCCTCCCCTTTAGACAGACCCTTGTTCCTCCTCCTCTGCACGCGAAGACTTCCTCCTCCCATCGTTAAGCTAACGAGTTCACGTCATCGCCTCAGTACAATCGATCATCCGACAGACTTCCAGGAAATTGGCTTTTACTCTAAACAACTTCTTCATATTGAAAGCATTGATAGCCTCCGTACCTGTTGCATCTTGGATGTACGTACCTGTTTCACCTTGGAAGTCCGTACCTGTTGCACCTTGGAAGTCCGTACCTGTTGCACCTTGAAAGCCTGAACCTGTTGTACCTTGAAACCCTGTACCTGTTGCATCTTGAAAGCCTGTCCTGTTGCTCCTTGAAAGCTTGTACCTGTTGCACCTTAAAAGCCTGTACCTGTTGCACTTTGAAAGCCTGTACCTGTTGTATCTTGTTCATAACGGCATCCATGTGTATACCTACCCCATTATGATGCAATTAACTTCGACAGCTCTTGGCTTTCAAGGAGCAACTATACAAGTCCCTTCACACTCAGCCCATCCTTCCGCAGTCAAATTCCGAGCTCATACGGGTTTACTGAAGTCAGACTCCGAGACCAGGGTCTTCGAAATACACCCAATTGGATTCTATCATCACTTGGACACAAGAGTAAAGGCGTATCTATGACGTGAGGGTCATCACTCGCAACCACCTGCCACGTCACGTGATCCAGGCGCCTGTTCTCTCTCTAATTGCTTGCGACCACGCATGCGCATCGCTTCGGTTGCAGACAAATTAATTAGCCAAGCAAAAAACTTATGTGTATATATATATATATATATATATATA
>OY744607.1:1452395-1487395 GCA_963556255.1 Allolobophora icterica | reverse complement strand
ACCTTTGTCTACGGGAACAATCTCTACTTCCAGTCAAACCCAATCACGACGTCAATGCGTGTCACAGACAACAGAAAGGTCAAACACATACTAAACGGATTACCCGACTGGCTCTACGAGGGTAAGAACCCTTTAGCGCATTTGCATATTATGTAGTAATTACACTGACGCTTCATAAAACTTCATATAATAGCCTTATCTCGCGTGGATCATCTCAAGATTTACGTCATCTGATGAACGTCGTCCAATTAATAATAATAATAATAATATTTATTCTTTAATTAAGCGCCTGCAAACGCACTGCGCTGTACAAGTACATGTTATGCCATAAATCTTAACTACTAACAGAACAGACAGCCTGCAATACACGGCGCAAATTGCAGCCTACAAAGCATGTCCGCCTATGGGACTCGATCTCTGTACCTCTCGCACTCTACGCCAGATGTTATCCAATGCGCTATCGGGCCCTTATGAACAGCCTTATGAACATCGATCAACTCTAGGAACCGAATCTCGAGAACACCACTTAAAAATGTCATCCAATTTAGGCATCATCTTGAGAGCATCACTTAAGAATGTCATCTAACTTAAGCCTCATCTTGAGGGCATCACTTAAGAATGTCATCTCAAGAACATGACTCAAGGATATCATCCAATGTAAGAACCTCATTTCAAGAACATCGCTCAAGGATGTCATTTAATTTAAGCCTCATCTCGAAAACCTCGTCTGTGAGGATTGGGATAGATTAGATTAGAACCGATTGGATTAGATTAGATTAAGATCAAGGAGACATAAGTGATAGATCGCAAGACTGACCATTTCCCTATAATTATCATCAAATCCCACTGGCCTTGCATGCTTACACCGGCCTTTGGTATTCAGGTCGAATTTCGGGTCACTGACTAAGCAAGCTGCCTTCGGGCATGATCGATTTTGACGCATGGTGCTGGATTACTCGTGGTTGATTAGCCAGTTGAATGATTGATCGATATGGAACGTCTCCGAGCGGCTATCCTTTAATTATTTCAGAGGAGATACTCCGGAGCAACGTGGCCCATTGGGTGTCTCCGGATAATAGATACGTCGCCTACATTCAGTTCAACGACACGACCGTTCCTCTGCATCGATTTCCCGTCTATGGCGACGCTAACGACATCTACGGCGGCATTAACGAAGTTGCATATCCAAAGGTGAATTTTAAATTATAATGATTTATTATAATGAACTCGGTAATAAATCTTTACAACGATTACGCGGGGTGTAGTATTATTTTAAAATCAATTTGTAGCCTAATTTCTGAACAGATCGTAGATGGGAAAATTGGTACCAGTTTCCGGATTAGACAGCGTCTGAGAAACCGGAAGCGTGCTAGTTACATGTTCTGTATACCGATCGAGTTCTTGTTTATGTAGCGCCAGTTTTTAAGTTCTCGGTTATATGCCTTAAAATTTGTGGATATTTTAGGCCGGCGATATGCGACCAGATATCAATCCAACAGTCAAGCTGTACATAGCAGAGACTGGAAACGTCAAAGGATCTCACAGGCTGATAGCCCCACCTAGACCGCTTCAAAATCAGTGAGCCAGAGTTTTCACAATTGAACTTCATTAAATAATCACTTTATGATGCTAATTATATTATTCAGGCATCGCTTTGCACCAAATAGATTTGTGCCGCCTTCTAAAATTTTGGTTACTGTATGGTGCATCTAGTAATCTGAGCAGCTGGGTTTTTTATTTTTTCTACCTCCTGCGTGACTGTTTTTACGAATTTCTTAAAATTTTGTTAGACAGTTTATATCATAATGGTTCAAGCAGACTTCTGCACTGACTTGCACGCTGTCAGTAGTCTTGCAGCTGAGAGGTTATCTCGGTTTCACTGGTCTGACCTGGAATCTACGGGTGCATAGAATTAACTAATGCATTATTGTAATGGCACTTTGGAATTTACTATATTAGATTAGATCAGTCTTGTTGTCAAGACCTTAAACCTCAAGACCAAGACCAAGACCAAGACCAAGACCTTGAACCTCAAGACCTTGAACCTCGAGACCAAGACCAAGACCAAGACTTTGAACCTCGAGACCAAGACCAAGACCAAGACCTTGAACCTCAAGACCAAGACCAAGACCAAGACCAAAAAAATCGAAATCAGGTTAAGACTTCTAAAAATTGTCAAGTCGGAATCTTCGCTATTTTGATGAAAACATGAATCTTTATTTTATTCAAGCAAATTAACTTTAAATGCAAACTGCAGAGAAATCCGAATTTGTATTCAAAAGTCCTTCATGCAAACTCTTATGCCAAATGCCTTTTGTATTTTATAAAAAACCAATTCGCTCAGAATTTTCTGACCAAGACGTGCCTGGTGGGCCTCATAAAAATTCCGCCATGTGAAAAAATACGTTCTACAGGTGGTGAAGTCGCTGACACACACAGAGTAGCTTTTCAAGCACTGGATGTAAATGTACAGATAGTGAGTCCTTTTGAAATCTTCCCATGGTTTATCATACCGTCTGATACAGAATAACTGTTGCTGCTGTCAATGGGTTTTCCTGACCAACATGACTTGTATCCATCCATAGATATTGGTCGTATGATGCAAGCAGGCTTGATACAGAATTCTCGAGTTCTGTAAAATGACTGTTCATATTAACAGCCGGTCTTGGTCTTGGTCTTGCGAGACCAAGACCAAGACCTTGAACCTCAAGACCAAGACCAAGACCAAGACCTTGAACCTCAAGACCAAGACCAAGACCAAGACCTTGAACCTCAAGACCAAGACCAAGACTTTTAAAAACGAACTCGAGTGCACTCGAGACCAAGACCTTGGTCTCGAGGACAACAAGACTGGATTAGATTAATCTAGTCTAGTAACTAGCCTGTCTTCATAGGTTGTCTCTCTGTCTTATCAAACTGATCTTCTGGATATTGACTTGGCTTCCATGCACCATCAGTTGATGCCTTGTGCATTAGACACCAGTGCTTTAGAAGTTAAAATTTAATTCAATTAATTAAAAAAGGTCAGTTTTGAGATTTTTCTTTAAGAATTATTACGAAAGAAGATTTATTTGTGTGAAGGGATCATTCATTGTCGAATAAACAAGATCATTCATTTGTCTTAGGGATCATTATATAACGCTCGTGCAGTGGAGAGACAGTACGCACATACTGGTTGCCTGGTCCAACCGAGCGCAGAATAAAACGATCATCACCGTCTGCCAGGTCGTCTCAACTGATTGCATTGATGTACGTATACGTCCTGTTTTGTTTCCTCTCTTTTCCTCGCTTTTCTCCAAATTCAGATTGGGGCTGGGATGAATGGCTTCTGAATCTACCCTTGGTGCCTTAGCAGAAAAAATCAATTGTTTTTTATTCTTAGAAAATTTCTACGGCTCTTAATTCATGTAGTTGATAATTATTATTAATATGATCATTATTATTTTCGGAAATATCTATCATAATTCTTATAGTACATTGTTTAGGATGGGTTTTGTATTTGATTCCCGTAACGTTGTGGGTAGGGTGTGATTTGTAAGGTGACAAAGGAAATCCATCCCCATGCTTGGACCACCTTCTTTCCTGTCTAGAGGTGTTACCTCTCGCTTCTCCAACCAAAACTGCACCCTCATTGTTGGTTATGACTCCATATTGAAACTGACCTATGTCTCATGACCCAATTCTGAACCTCACTTATTTGTGTTTTATATGTGTCATGACCCAGTTCTGAACCTGACCTATTTTATTTGCATGTGTTACGATCCAATTCTGAACCTGACCTATTTGTGTTGCATATGTTTCATAACCTAATTTTAAACATGACCTATTTGTATTGCATATGTGTCATGACCCAATTCTGAATCTGACCTAATTGTGTTGCATATGTGTCAGGACCCAATTCTGAACCTGGACTTATTTGTGTTGTATATGTGTCATGACCCAATTCTGAACCTGACTTATTTGTGTTGCATATGTGTCATGACCCAATTCTGAACCTGACCTATTTGTATTGCATATGTGTCATGACCCAATTCTGAACCTGACCTATATGTGTTGCATATGTGTCATGACCCAATTCTGAACCTGACCTATTTTTGGTTTCATAGTTACAGAATGATTGTGAGTCTGAATTCCTTTGATATTTTGTTATATAAATGCAGCCAGAATAGATTTGAAAAATTTTAAGATTTTGGCTCAACTGTCTCATTATTTTAAAGGCTGCTTGTTCTATTTCAGAATCTTGTTGAGTCACAACATGAGGGACGTGGTTGGGTTGTTGTCGTAAGTTTATGCTAAATATTGATCACCAAAATTCTTCAATAAGTTGTAAATGCCCAATATTTTTTTTAAACGTGCGCTCTTTCAGTTTTAAGGTACTGAAGCATTTTAAAATTAATATCTATCGCCCAAACAAACTGAATTTCATATGTCATTGCCAGAATAGGAACTTAATGACCATTTAATATTATTATTGATTATTATTATGATTTATTATTTTATGCAGTTATGCATTAATTAGGCACCACTATCTAAAGGCGTCAATCGATGTCGCTGAGCAATTGTGGGTGAAGGACTTGCTCAAGATCGCTACACAATAATTGTCTCGGAGGAGGATCGAACCCGTACTCTCCGCGTTACAAGGCTAGCACTCTAACCAATCGGCTGCCATGTCCCACTATCTCTGTGTCTAGCATTTTTTTAGTAATCATATTGAACTGTCACAGAGTTTTAGTAATATGTCCGTTCCAAAATAGACTTTAAAACCAAACTAAGCTAGATATTTATTTACCGAATAACCGTATTAAATTATATTCTTTTAGATGTTTAAATATTGATTTGGCAAAGAATTTTTTTGGTCTAGGACAGTGTTCGTTTTATCCGACGGGGTCAGACGTACCTGACGACATTGTCACAACAGATTGGCGACATGGGATTCTGGAAGCACATCGCAGCTGTTCCGGCCACGGTCTGAAAACCACTGCCATAGTTCTCAATTCAAACTATATTATTATTCATACTCTTACTATTCAGACTATATTACTGTTCATGTTATATTATTATTCATACGATACTATTGTTCTTACTGTATTGTATTGTATTGTGTTGAAGAAGTTGTTATATGTTTCAGATGGATAGAGAAGGTCTGAAGACTTTTCTGACTTATGGTAGCTGGGATGTCACCGCAATTGTTGGATACAGCGAGGAGAACTACACAGTGTTAGATATTATCTTATCTTCTGTGATATAATCTTATAAGCTAAAATCTCATCTTCGTAACTCAGCTATATTGAGTACATTGAGAGTAAACTGTCAGTGTGAAGATAAGATAGCAAGTGAGAGGACTGGCCACCAGCCCTCATATGCCGAGGCTAAGAAAATGAAGTCGCTAACACTCGATGCCCACGGCTGCCTCTCTGGGTTTACCTGTACATTGTAATTCTTCACCTGATGGAGCTGGCATTATATGTCACCTGTTCTAACTAAAATCAGATCTAGTCTATACAATACTAAACAGTACAATAAACAACTGTATTTGATACAGCGAGGAGTTCTGAAGTGCACACAAAGTTCTGAAGTGCACACAACCATGTGACAAAACATCGATGGTGCTGAGCACTTGTGAGTGAAGGACTTGCTGAAGGTCCCTAGACAGTAATCGTCTCAGAGGAGGCGATTTATTAAGCGCCAAGTGCTATCTAATGACCAAGCATCAATCGATGGCACTGAGCAATTGTGAGTGAAGAACTTGCTCAATGTCCCTACACAGTTACTGTCTCAGGTGAGACTCAAACCCATGCCCTCCACGTTACAAGGCGAGCGCTCTAACCAGTTGGCCACTATGCCACATTAATTATAAGTCTATGAGTAATACTTTGTGAGGTTTTAAAGGGCTGTGTGTTACTGGTTGGATACATGTGTAAATGAATGTTTTGTAGGTACTTCATCAGCACGAATGGGTATCCAAGGCAACGACACCTGTTCAGGTAAGATATTTACCTGTTGTAATTAGCGGTAATGAGAATTGTCTGTTCAGGTGTGCCAGTGACTGCACTAGAGTGACGTTTCGTTAGATTAGTTTATGTCAGAATTATTGCAGGAAATGTTTGTTAGTTGCCATTTCAGATTTTTCATGAATATTGTGAGATTATAGAAAACGTTTGCTAATGACGGTGATAATGATGATGCTGGTGTGATGATGATGATGATGATGATGATGATGATGATGATGATGATGATGATGATGATGATGATGATGATGATGATGATGATGATGATGATGATGATGATGATGATGATGATGATGATGATGATGATGATGATGATGATGATGATGATGATGATGATGATGATGATGATGATGATGATGATGATGATGATGATGATGATGATGATACTGGTGGGACGATGATGATGATGATGATGATGATGATGATGATGATGATGATGATGATGATGATGATGATGATGATGATGATGATGATGATGATGATGATGATGATGATGATGATACTGGTGGGACGATGATGATGATGATGATGATGATGATGATGATGATGATGATGATGATGATGATGATGATGATGATGATGATGATGATGATGATGATGATGATGATGATGATGATGATGATGATGATGATGATGATTGATGATGATGATGATGATGATGATGATGATGATGATGATGATGATGATGATGATGATGATGATGCTGGTGGGACGATGATGATGATGATGCTGGTGGGATGATGATGATGATGATGATGATGATGATGATGATGATGATGATGATGATGATGATGATGATACTGGTGGGACGATGATGATGATGATGATGATGATGATGATGATGATGATGATGATGATGATGATGATGATGATGATGATGATGATGATGATGATGATTGATGATGATGATGATGATGATGATGATGATGATGATGATGATGATGATGATGATGATGATGATGATGATGATGCTGGTGGGACGATGATGATGATGATGCTGGTGGGATGATGATGATGATGATGATGATGATGATGATGATGATGATGATGATGATGATGATGATGATGATGATGATGATGATGATGATGATGATGATGCTGGGATGATGATGATGATGATGATGATGATGATGATGATGATGATGATGATGATGATGATGATGATGATGATGATGATGATGATGATGATGATGATGATGATGATGATGATGATGATGATGATGATGCTGGTGGGATGATGATGATGCTGGTGCGATGATGATGATAATGATGATGGTGATGATGATGATGATGATGATGACGACAGGTTTTTAAACCTTGCCTTTGTATGGTTTTAGACTAAAGCTATCGGCAGATGGCAAGAAAGCCCATCATCCACAGTGCATGACCTGCTCGAAAGAGAACCAGTGTCTATACGTTACGGCCCAGTTCAGCAGCTCTGGCCGCTACTACATTGAGGGCTGTCTTGGACCGGGTGTGCCCCAGTACACCCTCAAGAGCACAGTCAGTGATGCAGGTAAGACAGATAATTATATCTCTTTTTTAAAGCAGACATGTTTTTAACACTTTAACGACGAGCTGATTTGGCTTCCCAGTCACTTTAAGTACATGCTAGTCGTTAAAGTGTTGAGGATTCAGTTTGTTTTTTAACAACTCTCTACCATAATCTTATAATTAGGGCTGGTACTGATTTTAAAAAAATTATCAATTAATCTCCAAATTTAACGTTCATTAATCGATTAAATTCTATTAATCTTTTATCTGTTATGTAAAGTGTGAAAAGCTGTAAAAATGTAGTCATTGAGTCAGTAAGTTGGTAAGCAAACTGTGTATTGCAATTTTGTCATCATCTTCGACTTTTCTACCAGCATTTACCTTAATTGAGTAAGCAGTGTGTCGAACAATGATAATGCGAAACGTTTGAGTGGAAAATTGAGCCTTAATTACGTGTTTTTCTTCCAGTTAGTTCTTCGTTTTAATGATGACCAACGTTCCTTGTATTCAACTGCATTGTTGCAACTCTTTCTACGCTACCTAGGTCTATGTTGGTAATGATAATCAGTATTATTTCACATTTTTTATCCATTCTGCCGCCCAGCTGAATAGCCCTAGAGCAGGTTCACAGCGTCCATGAGTGCCCTGGCTCCAAGGTTGGGAATGGAGGTAATCGATTGGTTTCTAGATTGGCTGTGGTCAGCCCATCCTCCTGGAACAAGCTGCCTACTGACCTGTGACATTAACACATCAGCATCTCTCTGCCTCTTTTCCGCAAACACTTGGAGACCATTCTGTTCGATCGTGGTTTCATCGTGTTAGGTCGGAAGCGCCTCTGACGAGTCTCTCGAGTGGAGCTATATAAATTTCCAATTACCCATTACCATAACTACTCTATATTGCCATTACCATATGCACAACACACCAATCGATGGTTTCTTCATTTGAAACTGGAGTCTGGAATCATAGTCTGTTGCTGAAAACAGTAGGCCCTAGTTTTGAACGAATGTTCAAAATATTCCGAACGAATAGCCACCAAATGAATAGCCAATGAGTTGCCACCCAATGAATAGCCAATGAATAGCCACCAAATCAATCGCCAATGAATATCAACCAAGTTAATAGCTTTGAATATCCACCAAATTAATATCCACCAAATGAACAGCCAATGAAATTGCATCACATTATGTAAGTCTTTGGGTAAAACTGCTGAATGTTAACTTCCATTAATTGAATGGTTTAATGTTTGCCTGCGTCTGTATCCTTTGACTGACCTTCGTTTAATGTTTTTTCAATTGTAGAGGTCGTTCTTGAGGACAACGCGAAGCTACGTTCTCATCTGGCGAAGAAGGCCATGCCAAAGAAAGAATTCTTCGAGTTTGAGACGGATGACGGCGAAAGTAGGTCAATGTATTCAGATTTGAGTCTCATTGTAATGTGGTAATCTGGAGAAAATGTTGTACAAAATTATTATTGTTGTTATTGTTTTTGTTATTGTTATTATTATTATTATTATTATTACTGTTATTATTATTATTATTGTTATTGTTTTTGTTATTGTTATTATTATTATTATTATTATTACTGTTATTATTATTATTATTGTTATTGTGATTACGCATTTATTAAACACCACTATCCAGGGACCAAGCATCAATCAATAATGTTGCTCCGGACTACATCGCTGTGCTTTATGAGCCAGTCTCGTCTCAGCCGGGGCGTCGGATGCTTCGATCGGCTTCTAAGATGGTTCCATGGTCTTGTACTGTTATGTGCACACAATTGGGCTTGTTTGAGGCAGCACTGTTGCCCTGGAAGAGCCTTCCACTCTCACTCCATGACACTATTACCACAAAAGACTTTATGTCCTTTGCTAGGTTCTTAAAAGCGCACTGTTTCTCAGACTGATGGCGAGTGTTTAGCGTCTGTGAGAGGCAAGATATAAATGTTTTATTGCATTGCATTATGTTACATCAATCAATGGCGCTGAGCCATTGTGGATGAAGGTCTTGATCAAGGTCCCTACACAGTAACCGTCTCAGGGTAGAAGGCTCGAACCTATACTCTATGTGTTAAAAGATGAGCACTTTGACCATTCGGCTACCGTGCCCCATGCCTCAGAAGTTGACTGTCATTGTAGAAGCTTGCATTACACGAAAATGTCAGTGTATGTTGTAAAATGATATCTAGAACTTTTATACTCCATTACAATTGAATTTGATCTGAGTTAACTGTTTTGGTTTGGAAATAAACAAGTGATCAGGGACCTGGGGAAATAGCAGCACAAGGAAAGATTCGTTGTTACAGATTATATTAGCACAAGAATATACCTTAATCAAAAGTATACAAGACTCTGAGTCAAAATCCAATTCGCCTGCCATTCAAGACGTAACCAACATTTGTCAGTCACGTACAGAATGCCGCTTCCCCTTTTTATACCTTCTCCCTTCTTTAAGCTTCCTATCTACCATTAAGCTGTCTAGCTCTCTCGTCTGATCTCAATTTAGATTAAGCCTTAACTAGTTCGCTTGATCACTTTCCAGTCTATGCCTGTATGTCCCCTTATGTACTTTTCTGTGTCAGTCTGCTGTCACGGTCCTTCGACCTGTCTGTATGTTTCATTCTATGTGTCCTTGTTCCTCCTGTAGTCTGCTTAGGTTCAATGTCATTGACCCCCAAGCTGCGATGTCAATTTAAGTCTCATTTAATCATTTCATTCCTATCTGATGCTTAAATCCATTCTGATGGGCTTGTCTCTCCATCTCCGTCCTAGCGACTACTATCTAGACCATTTATCTGAATCATTCATCATATCCTCTAATCTACTCGTTTCCCAGAATGAGGTCCCTAGGACGCTTCTCTCCGAACCGCTCAAAGCTGCTAAACCTAATTTCCTTGATTAATGGTGTGGTCTACTTCTACCTCTTCCGTTTTCATTCCTTCATTTCCTTTAGCTTTGTGAACATTGCCTTTTGCATGTCTCATAGTGTGATGAAACTTGACGCTTTTAATGCAAATCATTGCTCGATAATTTTTATTTATTTTCAATGAAATTTATCGATGTTATAATTTTAATGAAAATTATTGCAATGGGGTCAGATCTTTGCTGTTATTTTTGTAACCATCTGGGGCCAAAGAACATTCTTGCTCTCAACATCAACTTCTGCCCTCCCTTCCGCTTGCACACTTCTCTAGACTGATGCGTTTTTGTAGTATGCTCTCTTTGTAAGAAGTTGTGACATGTCAACTTTGATACATTATAAACAAAATATATATATCTTTACTGTTAATTTTTTAACCATCTGGGGCCAGATTTGTCTGCCTCCATTTTAATTAATTAATTTTAATGAAAATTATGCTGTTATTTTTGTAGCCATCTCGGGACAAATTTTCCTACCTCCGATCCTTCGGAAAGAGCACATAACACTTTATCCTCTTCTCATTCACACGTAAGTATAGAAATGCTTTAACGTCTCTTCACATAAGTTTTAACACTAGGCAATTTCCCTGGCTTATTTTCGTGTGCTGAGTGGTTAGGTAAGTCCTGAATTCTGTACAATGTGTACATTTCTGCAATTGTCTTTCACACTGTAACGACGAGAGTATAGTAAAAAGCGACTGGGAAACCAGTGCAGCTCGTTGTTGCAGTGTTAAAGCTGTGGTTGAACGGCTGAAGTGTAAAATAAAACGCTTTATCCATTGTGGTGTCATTTGTTGAAAGTTGTTCCTTGTGCTGTGTGCAGCCAAAGTCTGTTGGCACCATCAAACTGAAGACTATTCAGTTTTGCTGAAGCTATTATTATGATGATGATGATGATTATTATTATTATTATTATTATTATTATTATTATTATTATTATTATTATTATGCATTTATTAAGCGCCACTATCTAATGACCAAGCATCTATCGATGGCTCTAAGCAATTGTGAGTGAAGGACTTGCTCAAGGCCCCTACACAGTAACCGTCTCAGAGGAGGAGGATTGAACCCATGCATTTCACATTACAAGGCAAGCACTCTTACCAATCGGCTGCAGTGTCCCACAACTATGGGTCTATCTTAAGCTGTGGCTTGAAAGCAAATCCTTTTGCAAGTTGTTACGTTTGCGATGGTTTTCTCAAAGTTACGCAGGTCCAGAGACGCAGTTGGTCACTGAGGAATTCAAACTGGATTGGTCAACCTACCTGTGCAGCTCAGAGAACGTGATCTACGCGTCGATCGATGGACGGGGATCGTCTGGCCATGGAAATCGATTCCTCCATGAAGTCCACCATCAACTGGGAACGATCGAAGTACAGGATCAGATTGACGGAGCGGGGTAAGCAGTTGACTTTCCTGTGTAAGTGTATAGTCAAGTGAGCAAGGATGTATATAAAAATGTGAATGCGTAGTTAAATGGTAGACATCCTGTGTAAGTAAATAATTAAGTAAGGATGTAAATTAAAATGTAAATATGTAGGTAAATAATTAAGTAAGGATGTAAATCAAAATGTAAACACGTAGGTAAATGGTATACCTGCTGTTTAAGTAAATAATTAAGTAAGGATGTAAATTAAATGTAGATGTGTGAGTAAGTAAGTGGTTGATGTCCTGTGTATGTAAGCATTTTAACACAGCATATGCATATTTAATTCTTCGGTGGATTTTAAAAACTTTCACCACTTCTATGCCACTTGATGCTGGCTGCCCAAGAGGCTTAAACCTACGAGGCACTTACTGCTGAGGTTTTGACATAATTATTTACCATTACTTGGCTCGTGGTACAAACATTCCTGTGTTGTTTATAACCTTATAGGAGGACTCGATAAGCTCATCTGAGCTTTTTTTCCCCGTATTGAGTTGATAAATGGACCGGGGTCGTCCAATGAACATAGGTTATAGGCCTATCACTCGTAATCAAATCTCAGAAGTATAGGAGATTTAGGTATTAGTAGCTCTGTATCCTTGACCTCCTGGGGCTCGTTGGGTGATCCGGTGTCCCGATAAGGTTAACCTTGACGTGGTCAGGGCCGTAGCCAGTATGAGGCAAGACGAGGCGAGTGCCTCGTCGTAATTCTGAAGACGAGGCAAGATGAGGCAACCTCTCCCTCTCTGCCTCGTCTTACTTCAACACGATAATTAAGATATCGTGTGAAGAATAATAGAGTATTGTAATCTCTTCTACAGACACATTTGCCTCCTCCAGGACTGACTCACCCCCTTGTATCATCGCTGCTCCTAATGAAAATGCGACCGTGGTACGTTACTAACCAGAATAACGTACGCGTAGGCCCCCTACCGTACGTACGTTATCGAAAAAATAACGTAGGCCTACGCGTACTTAAAAATGTCAAGTTTATTTGATCATTCTCAAAGAACCTCAATATAACTAAAGTCTTGTAATGTCCGCGTACTGTACGCGTACGTAAAAAATGATCAGTTTAGCTCTACAATTATTAGTCTTCCCCTACGCAGGCCTAATTATTTACGAACGGTACCAAAGTTTAGTATTGCCAATAAAATGACCACTGGCACTGACCATACTATAAAGTGTGCCGTAAAATCTTAATTCTTCATATTATACATTAGACAGATTATTAGTAATTTGAAATTTAAGAGGAGGAAGAGAGCGAATGGAGGGTAGGAGGAAGAGAGGGCATGGAGGGTAGGAGGAAGAGAGGAAATGGAGAGTAGGAGGAAGAGAGGGCATGGAGGGTAGGAGGAAGAGAGGAAATGGAGAGTAGGAGGAAGAGAGGGAATGGAGGGTAGGAGGAAAAGAGGGAATGGAGGGTTGGAGGAAGAGAGGAAATGGAGGGTTGGAGGAAGAGAGGAAATGGAGGGTTGGAGGAAGAGAGGAAATGGAGGGTTGGAGGAAGAGAGGGAATGGAGGGTTGGAGGAAGAGAGGGATTGGAGGGTCGGAGGAAGAGAGGGAATGGAGGGTTGGAGGAAGAGAGGAAATTGAGGGTTGGAGGAAGAGAGGAAATGGAGGGTTGGAGGAAGAGAGGGAACGGAGGGTTGGAGGAAGAGAGGGAATGGAGGGTTGGAGGAAGAGAGGAAATGGAGGGTTGGAGGAAGAGAGGGAACGGAGGGTTGGAGGAAGAGAGGGAATGGAGGGTTGGAGGAAGAGAGGAAATGGAGGGTTGGAGGAAGAGAGGGAATGGAGGGTTGGAGGAAGAGAGGGATTGGAGGGTCGGAGGAAGAGAGGGAATGGAGGGTTGGAGGAAGAGAGGAAATGGAGGGTTGGAGGAAGAGAGGAAATGGAGGGTTGGAGGAAGAGAGGGAACGGAGGGTTGGAGGAAGAGAGGGAATGGAGGGTTGGAGGAAGAGAGGAAATGGAGGGTTGGAGGAAGAGAGGAAATGGAGGGTTGGAGGAAGAGAGGGAAAGGAGGGTTGGAGGAATAGAGGAAATGGAGGGTTGGAGGAAGAGAGGGAAAGGAGGGTTGGAGGAAGAGAGGAAATGGAGGGTTGGAGGAAGAGAGGAAATGGAGGGTTGGAGGAAGAGAGGAAATGGAGGGTTGGAGGAAGAGAGGAAATGGAGGGTTGGAGGAAGAGAGGGAATGGAGGGTTGGAGGAAGAGAGGGAATAGAGGGTTGGAGGAAGAGAGGAAATGGAGGGCTGGAGGAAGAGAGGGAATGGAGGGTTGGAGAAAGAGAGGAAATGGAGGGTTGGAGGAAGAGAGGAAATGGAGGGCTGGAGGAAGAGAGGGAACGGAGGGTTGGAGGAAGAGCGGGAATGGAGGGTTGGAGGAAGAGAGGAAATGGAGGGTTGGAGGAAGAGAGGAAATGGAGGGTTGGAGGAAGAGAGGAAATGGAAGGTAGGAGGAAGAGAGGGAACGGAGGGTTGGAGGGAGAGAGGAATGGAGGGTGGGAGAAGGTTGGATCGGAATGAAGTCGGATTTGTAGGGTCAGTGCTTCTGTTTCTTGTCTTTAATCGTCCTCAATCCGACGATTGGCCACAGCATGAACAATTTTATTCCACCCACTTTTGTTTCCTGTCTCTTTCGATAATTGGGCGAATGATGATCCAGTCCTAGACTTTAAGTTATCAATCCATCCCATTTTAGATCTTCCCTGATATGAGTTCTTAATCCAGGGATTGTGCCTTAGAAGGCTTAGATTATCTCCTCCAGACAATCTCCACTCTTCTCCAACACATGCCCGAAATATGAAGCTTCTTCTGCAGGATTATAGTCCAGTCATTAAACAACAATTTTTAATGGAGATTCAACAAAATTTGAAGAAAAGGTTTCTGGATGGGTTTCATCTCTTTGATATGTCTACATTACAGGAAAAAAAGGTTACCAAAATATGACATGGGGAACTATGTGAAAATGGGTCAAATACAATATGGCCGCCGTCAAAATTAACAAAAGTGGAAAAAATTTCATATATGGAAACACTCAAGTTAAAAACATCTATGATGAGTCTATTCATATCAGCATATACATATATCATGCTATGAAATGTAATTTTCAAGGTTAATGTTAAAAAAAACAAAATGGCCACCAAGATTTGACGAAAAAAGCAAAATTATCATATTTACATATCTAACGGCTATAGTCCAGGCAATTTACAGTTACACCTGGGCAAAATTGCTTCAGAAGGTTTTTAAACGATTTCTTGTTCAGAAAAAATTGCTGAATAGCATATAAAAAATCGCCCTAAATCCGACAACGGTAACACCCCAAAAATGAATTTTAAAATGGCGGTTTGGGGTTTTTCTAAGAAATGCCAATAATAGTACACATAATTTTACAGTTAGACCTTGGCGAAATAGCTTCAGAAGCTTTTTAAACGGTTTCCTGCTCAGGAAGCATTGCTGAATAGCATATCCAAAATCCCCCCAAATTGGACCACGGGAACACCCCCAAAATGGCCAAAACCAATATGGCCGCCATTGACCACATTGGAAAAATCACCTTTTTTCTTTTTTACCTCTAATGTTACTGATTTCGGTATGTAGAATTCATTTCTGATATTGTTTTTGCCATTCGGGGTCATCTTCACCTTGAAAGGTCATGGTCAAGGTCATTTTTGGCAGACTGGAAAGTGAACTTTTTTGTTTTTTAAAGTATATGCACGTGTAATATCTCAAATGTTGCTGATTTCAGTATGTAGAATTCATTTATGATACTGTCTTTGAGATTCTGGGGCATCTTCACCGTGAAGCGTCAGGGTCAAAGTCATTTTGTTACATCGATTACGCCATCAAGCAAACTTTTCATCATTCGGTAAATGTAAATTTTATGTGCTGCTGTTCTTCACTGTGACCATATAGGCCTACACACAAATTATATTTCATATTGTTACTGTAAGAGTCTGTTGTTATTCACACGTGCAAATTGGTTGTGAGTTCTGTCGAGTACTGTAGTATCCGAGAGAGAAAGAAACTGAAATATAATTACGGCTACTGTCGAGGATTCTATGCTAAGCTACTTATTGGGGAGATTGGGCTTAGACTGAATCTCACCCAATGGCTTCAAAAGTCTACTCTTGCCAAACATGTTGCAGTAGATTTCATGTCTAAGATGCAGCAGATGCCAATAGCACAATTCCCTAATCTTGGTGTGCCATCGACACCATCATAACCTCAGCGTCACCCCTCTACCAAAATGTGAAATTCATCCATCAGGTACTTGCCTCCCACATTGAGATGTCTCAGCTGTGGAAGCGATGTTGTTGCAGCAGCTGGAATAAGTGTTTACATTTTTGTAGATCTTAGACATGAAATCTACCGCAACATGTGTGGCAAGAGTAAACTCCTCACGTCATTGGGTGAGGTCCAGTCTAGGCTCAATCTTCCCAGCAAGTAGTGACTTGTTGGTGTGAACTGGAAGATCACTATCGAACAGCGGAGATGCTGAGAGCAAATTGTGTGTGAGCACCTGCCTGAAGTCCATACCGCGCTCCTTAGTAATGTCCATGTTCTTATGCACCTCTGTCATCTCCTTGGATGGCAGGTCGTTCTTCTGCTTCTCCATCGCTGATGGTGTCTTCTGAGGATGAAGTCGTGCTAATTTTCTTGGTCTTCTCAACTAATCTCTCCTGCCTGTGTGAGCGGTAGGCATGCTGACCATGCTGATCATTCTCAAGAAAGTTAAGCAAGTTAAGCAGGCTGGTAGCCACCTTTCGGTCAACATCCACCTTTGTGAGCAGGTTGTGCAGTTGCACGGGCACATTGACTGTCACCGAGTATAAATTCTGCCGCTCTAGCACAAAGTCTAACAGCTTCGACACGTCATGGTTAAATGCAAGACGGCGAGTGATGCTCAATGCATGCTGTAGATGGCACTCTGTGTGGCTATAGGGGTGGTTAGAGGTGAGAAAATTGAGAAGACTGGTGATAGACCCGATCTCCTGGACCAAGAGCTCGAACTCTGCTATAGCAGTGGCATTGCGTGTGGCTCCTACCACAGAGTGACCTCCAGGACCCATCGACATTCGCCGGATGGTCTGCTCGACCTTCATGCCACCTCCGACAGCACAGAACCATCCTGGGCCATCCTGAACAACCCACTGGCTCACACAGAAGCGCCGATAGAGCTCAGGATGTGTGAACTCCAACACTTTGACCTGTTCCAGATACCACGATCCAGAACGCAGGAAGTTAATGCAGTCACATTCTGCAAAGATTCGCATAGAATCCTCGACAGTAGCCGCATTTACCGAATGATGGAAAGTTTGCTTGATGGCGTCATCGATATAACAAAATGACTTTGACCATGACCTTTCAAGGTGAAGATGACCCAGAAAGGCGAAAACAATATCAGAAATGAATTCTACATACCGAAATCAGTAACATTAGAGGTATTACACATGCATATAGGCCTACTCTAGAAAACAAAAACGGTGAATTTCTAAATCTGCCAAAATGACCTTGACCCTGACCTTTCAAGGTGAAAAGGACCCAGAATGGCAAAGACAATCTCATAAATGAATTCTACATACTGAAATCAGCAACATTTGAGGTATTACACGTGCATATACTTTAAAAAACAAAAAAGTTCAATTTCCAATCTGCCAAAAATGACCTTGACCATGACCTTTCAAGATGAAGATGACCCCGAATGGCAAAAACAACATCAGAAATGAATTCTACATACCGAAATAAGTAATATAGAGGTATTACACGTGCATATACTCTAAAAAAACAAAAAGGGTGATTTTTCCAATGTGGTCGATGGCGGCCATATTGGATTTGGCCATTTTGGGGGTGTTCCCGTGGTCCGATTTGGGGGAATTTTTGATTTGCTGTTCAGCAATGGTTCCTGAGCAGGAAACCGTTTAAAAAGCTTCTGAAGCAATTGTGCCCAGGTCATACTGTAAATGGGCCTGGACTATAGCCGGTAGATATGTAAATATGATAATTTTGCTTTTTTCGTCAAATCTTGGTGGCCATTTTGTTTTTTTTACATTTAACTTTAAAATTACATTCCATAACATGATATATGTATATGCTGATATGAATAGACTCATCATAGATGTTTTTAACTTGAGTGGTTCCATATATGAAATTTTTCCACTTTTGTTATTTTTGACGGCGGCCATGTTGTATTTGACCCATTTTCACATAGTTCCCCATGTCATATTTTGGTAACCTTTTTTTCCTGTAATATAGACGTATCAAAGAGGTGAAACCCATCGAGAAACCTTTTCTTCAAATTTTGTTGAACCTCAACTATTTAATGACCGGACTATTAGTCTAAGGAGACTTATTTCTACTCCAGTGGTCTTCAAAACCCACTCGCTTGTCTTCCTCGAAGTTCATGATTTCCCTAGGATCTGCTGCATATATTGCATTTCAGTGCGACTTCCTTCTATTTGACAACCTCACAAGCTTCGACAATTGTTACATTATTATTGTGCTTGAGATTTCAAAGAATGTTCTTTACAATATCGAAAAAATAACTCTTGTAGGCCTACCCGTATATCTGTAGTTTGTGGCGCTTGATGTCATTGTGAGTAAAGCGCCACATTGTGACTTGAATCAAAGTGCGACCGTACGTTACTTACCGGAATAACGTACGCGTACCGTAAGTAGGCCTACGTTAAAAAATAACATATACGGTACACGTACCGGTACCGTAGGCGTACGTTATAAATGCCACAAGTTTATTTGATCATTCCCAAAGAACCTCAATATAACTATAGTCTTCTATAACGTACGCGTACCGCGCGCGTTCGTAACAAATGATCAGTTTAGCTCTACAATATTGGTCTCCCTGTACGCAGGCCTAATTATTTACGAATGGTACCGAAGTTTAGTATTGCCAATAAAATGACCACTGGCACTGACCATCCTATAAAGTGTGCCGTAAAATCTTAATTATCTTCATATTATACATTAGACAGAATATTAGCAATTTGGAATTTAATAGTTTAAAAGTAGAGATAGGCCTAATTGAACAGCATGATGTACGTGTATACAATGGTTAAAATTGTTTACGACCGCGTCTGGCCTAAATAATATTATTTAGCTATCCCTGCTGACCTTTATGTGTACGAAGGGCCGAAGGCAATCTAGGCAACTACACGTATGGACCCGTCTATACAATTTCAAATCGTGATTTTGCTATCTTTCGTAAGTTCCAGTAATCGTAAGTAATTGTAATTATAACCGAACACTTTTGTAGCGTCACTCAGAGCAGCGGCCCTTTAAAAATTACCTATTTGTTTTTTTTATCATAATTATTACGAGTTAAGTTTAAGAAATAACTTCAAATAAACTTGGATTAGAAGACTTAGTCGGCTACAGAACAAGATCATGATGAGTCGAGAACCTGTAAAACGACTACTTTTCTGTTTTGTTGTTGTCGAATATTAAGAACTAACTTTTCATTCTATTACATTACATCCTCTTGTGTAACATAACTTGTAGGCCTTATAGTGTTTGTTATAGAGTAAACTGAAATGTGTTAATACAATGTATTAACACATTTCAGCTGACTCTATAACAAGAGTTATATAATATCATCTTATACAAGTTAGAACAAGTTGAACAACACAATTAGATTCCTACAAAAAACCACAAAAATGTAATGTTCACTTCAAAAATTTGCTTCGGCTTCAGGTATGATTATAATTGCAGACAGACTTTTACACGCCATACCAAAACATATTTAGGCATGAAAAATATGCTGCTTTTGTTGGCTTTAAATGTTCTACAACTCAAGTACGAGCATCTACAATATAAACATTTTTTCGTTGGGTAATACTCCCGAACCCTCACAGTTCTCACTTAAATCGAAGGGGCTGGGGAGGGGTGGGAAGGGTTTTGGAAGGGGAGGCAGGGAAAAGGGTGGGGACGGGGCGGAACGGGAAGGCAGAGGATGGGAAGGTAAAGTAGGTAAGTAAGTATATCCTTTATTAAGGTGAGGGAATGGGCAAAAAGAGAGGGGAGGTAAGGATAGGGAAGCGGAGGACGGAAGGGGAGGGACGGGACGTGGATGGGAGGGGGTTTGCCTCGTCTTGATTTTGCCTCTGGCTACGGGCCTGGACGTGGTAAATTGGTTTAGTTCCTCAGTGAGGATGTTGTCAACTGTTTTGTTATCAAAATAGACTATTGTTAATTATCGAACAGTTGTCAATGTAAAAAAATAAGTTTAAACTCGTCAATTTGTCAATAAAGTTTGTCATTGTCACCATTTGTCGATTTTTGTACAAAATAAATAGATTTGTAAAGATACAGAGATTGCCTGACTAGTGTTGGAACTGTTCTCAGTGAACGAACTTCTTCTTCAGTTGCTGGACCTAGATGATTTTTAAGCTCACTCCATGTATCTGTCCGTTCTTCACAGTCACTTGTGTCAGTTTGTCATCTACTTAAGACGTACCTGTTTTCAACTTGCCTCTCCACCACAGGCTGCCTTACTCAGTATGACTCCTGATGTGCCCAACACCCAAACAGTGTCGGGTTCTCGGGATTTCACAGTCGCTGGTCTGAAGCTTTGGAATTCTTTTCCCAGTTCAGTTCAGCCTTGGAATTCTTTTCCCAGTTCAGTTCAGCCTTGGAATTCTTTTCCCAGTTCAGTTCAGCCTTGGAATTCTTTTCCCAGTTCAGTTCAGCCTTGGAATTCTTTTCCCAGTTCAGTTCAGCCTTGGAATTCTTTTCCCAGTTCAGTTCAGCCTTGGAATTCTTTTCCCAGTTCAGTTCAGCCTTGGAATTCCTTTCCCAGTTCAGTTCAGCCTTGGAATTCCTTTCCCAGTTCAGTTCAGCCTTGGAATTCTTTTCCCAGTTCAGTTCAGCCATGAAATTCTTTTCCCAGTTCAGTTCAGCATTGGAATTCTTTTCCCAGTTCAGTTCATCCTGTCAATTCTTTGATGTCTTTCAGGTGAAAACTCAAGACTCATCTCTTTCAACTTTTAAACCCACTGTAGCCTGGCTTCTGGTTCTCTGATCGACATGATTTCAATATGGCTTCTCCAGTGGACTAGGATTATTGATTGCGATTTTACTCAGAGCGACCATTGGATTAGATTTGATCATCTGCCTCTGTCTTAGCATACTGATCTTCTTGGTATTTACATGATTACAGCTTGGTTTTGGTGTGCCATCGGTTGGTGCCTTGTGTATGAAAGTTACTAATAACAATAATAATTGTTATCTATCAATTAGAGTGTTGACTGATTGTGTTTTTAAACTCTTTTTTAGTTTTCTGAACAGAACTCTTCATTTTGTTGACAAAGATCGAATTGCTATATGGGGATGGGTGAGTGAGGCAATTCTTTTTGGTAACGTTAAAATAAATCAGAGTCATTTGGGCAGTTATTAATCAAGGCATATGAAATGGAAATCCCGCATCTGGAAATAGTACATGGAAATTCAGGATGCACGTTGTTTTGTTTCAGCAGCTTGGAAGTTCTTTAAACACCCAAATATACGTATTTGTGTCAAAATTATATAGTGCATTTTTTATTTCTAAGCATTATGTGGTCTTGCCAGTTGAGTTACATTTTAAATTGTAAGTTCTAAAATAACAACTAAAATTACTATTATAATTATGATTCCTTTGGGGGTGCAAGATAGGCCAGTGGTTAGCGTGTTGGACTATCAACTGAGAAGTCAAGGGTTGAAATCCCCACCAGGGCAGAAATTTGTGTCGAGATTTTGGCTTCACCTGTGCCTCCTATCCAACTCAGCTGTAATGAGTACACTGACCGTACACTGTGGGAAGATGAGATGGCGAGGGTGAGGACTGGTCACCCACCATTAATAAATAGCCTCCTTTCCTAAGATGGTTACTCTGTAGGGACCATGAGCAAATCCTTCACTCAGAACTGCTCAGCGCCACCGATTGATAATGGCGCTTAATAAATAAGTATGTAATGTATGTTGTCTATGTACGTTATCCATTGTACGTTATCCATTGCACGTGACTTATAGAAAGTCCTTATTAACACCTAACCACAAGGAGTGCCTCTGATGAGTCTCTCTGGATATGGTGCTATATAAATTTACAATTACCATTACGAGGTTGTGACTTCTTGCCTTTGTTTAATTGCAGTCGTACGGTGGCTTCGTTGTGACCCACGTACTCGGAGATCGAGATGACACAATATTCCGCTGTGGCATTGCGATTGCACCGGTCACTGACTGGAGGTACTATGGTATGTGACATCGACTTTTTGTGCATTTTAAGTGAAAAATATAAATAAATATAAAGAATAATAAATGAATTAATTAAATGTATATAAATAAAATAAGTATATAGATAAATCAAAGAAATATATATTCCGAAGTAAAAAGTATTATACGGTATAGATAACAAATATGTTTATAGATAAACTATATTTAAATAATAGAAATATATTTAAATATAAATAAAGGATAAATCATCTGCTGATTTCAGAGGTTTTAGGTTTCTTGTCTTGATGATGAAGAATGTTTCTGTGAATGTCTTGCACTGTTTCTCGTTGTGCACGTCGTCCTTTGTATGTTGTTCATTGTATGTTGTACGTTGTCCATTGTACGTTGTCCATACATTGTTCATTGTACGTTGGTCATTGTATGTTGTAATTGTACGTTCTTACAGACACGGCATACACTGAGAGATACATGGGAATGGCCACGAGCACAGACAACTATCGTGGCTATGACGTAAGCCTCCATGCTGATTCATGACACGAGAATGTGTGTGTGTGGATGTGTGTATGTATCTATATATGTAGGGCACAGTATTTGTATGTATGTGTGTGTGGCACTGGCAAGTGGCCGATTGGTTAAAGCACTCGCCGCTCGTCCTGTAACATGGAGCGTATGGTTAGAGCCTCGCTTGAGGCAGTTACTGTGTATGGACCTTGAGCAAGTCCTTTGCTCACAATTGCTCAGTGCCATCGATGTTCTGTTGTAAGGTCGTGTGCAATTCTGAACTCTGGAAGGAGAAGTACAGTTGTATTTTATATAGGTACCAAGATTTTAAATAGAGCAATATTTATAAGTCCACTCAGAGGCATGCACTCGGTAGAACTGATCTAAAGAAATGCAACTTGATTTGAAATGTAAATTGAATAACAGCTGCAGAATTGTGGGCAATATTGATCCAATTTCAAAATGTTCTGTTGCGCTAAGTGAATTCACTCTAATGCGTTGATTAGTAAATGGTTGTTTTGAAATATGTTTTTGTTGCAGAGCGCTAATGTTTCAACCAAGGCTCCGTTTTTCAAAGGAAAAGGCTTTCTTCTGATTCACGGAACGGCAGATGGTCAGAGATGTTTTATGTGTTGATGTTTTACACTTTATGATAACGATGGTATAGAAGTCTTTAGATTAGAAAACATCTTACTTCTTTTATTAATGGTCAATAGAAAATGTTTCTCAGGCTCGACAGATTTACTCAGATTTCTGACTTAGAAGCAGTCCAGCGCTCGTAAATAGGCTGATGCTTTTGCGCTTTGCTTTAGAGTAACAAGATAGATATTTGGAGATTATGATTACGATACTTCAGTCGGCTCTCTAAGATCATTTTGTTTTGTTTTATTGTTTTTAAAAAGTCTTTTCGTAAGTAACTTCTTCTGTTCAAAGCTTCAGCATGTTTGTCTGCTAGGATGTTCATTCTTTGCCTGCTCCTCTTTTTTTTCTTCCACTCACCTTCCCTGCCTTCCACTTCCCTTCACTGGTATTGTCCACGAGCCAGGAAAGCAGTTCCCAAAACTTTTTTCATATTGAGAAAACAGAATACATTTGATTTGTTTTAAAATACATTTTGATTGGTTTTTAAATACATTTTGATTGGTTTTAACTTCCCTAGATAACGTACACTTCCAGCACAGTGCTCAGCTGATGAAAGCCCTAACAGAAGCCGGCGTCCTCTACCAATCGCAGGTCTATGCCGACAAAAACCACCAACTGTCAGGGGACAGAACGACCCGGCACCTGTACCGCACAATGACCAAGTTCCTGCAGAAGGAATGCTGGGGAGGAGGAAAACCCCAGGAAGCGAAACCAGTCGCTGCAGAGACCAACCAGAAACAGAAAGGCGGAAAGTCCTAGTCGGGATTTCCGAAAAAGAACTGCTTGACTGTCGACGGCGTTTTCTGGTGTACAGGACAGTCTATGATTCAGTCGGGAAAACTGGGATTCGTCGACGCAGATTATGCATTTTTCATCTGGTTTCAACTAGTCCATGGTTTAGTTGTGGTAAATTACCTGCGGTAGAGATGCATTGTAGCGCAATGTGAATCGCGGAAATCTTTCGGCACGATGCGAAAGGCGTTTTGGGAACCGGCTTGTTAACTGGTTTGTATTCAAATTCCATCTGCCAAAGGTGCAGAGATGATATTGCTTGAAAATGTTCTTGAAGGCTGTTTTTTAATGCTTGATGTCATATGGAGCGGTTGTAAGAAGTAGCGTTTTGAAGGGTTATTTTCAGAAGTGTTTCCAGAACTAAATTTGAAGATGTTCGTTAAGACATTGAGAGTTATGTGTGAATAATCTTCAGAACTCTGTAATCGCTATACTTCGCAAACTAGAAGCAGAGTCTTGTGTTGGTGATCCGTTCTTTCATACAGAGTATTTATATAGCTCTTCTCCAAGGTACCTACTCAGAGGCACTCCCAGTCCCAATCCTAGTGGAAGAGAATTTTCAAGTGTTTAGAGAAAGTGCATGCAGAATCCCTTTGCCTTTGTTGGGCCCGCCGGCTGGAATTGCCTTTCTCAAGAGCTGTGGCGTGGGCTCCTCAGTTTGTCCCTTCCACAGTTTTGCAAGCGCGTGAAGTCTGTGCTATGCGATTTCACGGGTTCGTGTCGGGATTTCCACTGATGAGGTTTTTCTTGTAGTGATGCATTGTAAATATTTGTCAGATGACAATTACAAAGAGAAGGTGAAGATCCAAAGGGGGTCTGTTCCAGGTAGGGTGGTCCTTCAAAAAGCACAGCACTGCATTGTTGAGGTTCAAACAACCGGTTCACCCCGAACAGGGCCAGCCAAATCTGAAATGGGCAACAGAGCTCACGTAAAATTGCAAGAGGCATTCCCCAATTGGCAGTGCTAAACCCAAATCAAAGTCTCCAGGCTTCTACCAAATGAATGGAAACTGTAATAGCTGGGGTTAGCTTGGGCCAGAGGTCGTTGTTAGAAAGAAAATGGCGACGTATATGACTTGAAAGGTTACAGATGAAAGTTAAAAGAATGCTCTGCTCGTAATGCATTTGTCACAGCATGTTGTAGTAGGAGTATCCGATGTTTGCATATTTTAAATGTTTTAATAATTAAATCAAATATTAAAGTTGTTTATTTTCATTGAATCTTACATAAAAGTCAAGGTTTAGGATCAGTAAGACCAACATCAATCTTTTTTGTGAAATTTGATCTTGAAGTTAAGATTGAATTATTTTCTTCCATTTTAGTAAATTATTTAAATTTAATGATTATTCTCGATGGTTATATCTAAACAGTCAAATCCTAACTTTGTGTTGTATAATTGCAAATAAATGCAGGTCTGTGGTAATGGTTTCTTTGTGTTGAAAGGTAACATTTCTGTACGCGGAAGCGTAATGTTTTATGGAGGATAAAGTCGAACATCCCGACACTTTGTAAATGAGATGTATGTAAATGTTGTAAAGAAAAATATAAATTTTTTGTGTATTTCTACTTTTACGCACGTCTTAACTTTTAGTTGTTTTTGTGAATCCTGATAACTGGCGTGTCACTGAATTTGTAAATTTACGAAGTGAATCTGAATTTTATTGAAAGTGTAATGATTTGGACATGTAATGATTGTAAGAATGGTTAAATTCTGAATTATGTCCAAAATTTGCTGTGGTTCTAGTGCAGATTGCATGTCTTGTGAACCACCTAAAACCCTTGTTGTCAGAACACTTTAACAATGAGCGTGTATTAAAAGTGACTGGGAACCAATGCAGCTCGTTGATAAAGTGATGGACATAAATGGGCTCCTGAAGAATACGAAATAACGACTTTTATAGCGCTTTTACATAATATGCAGAGGTTTGCACTGACGCAAATGTTTTAATGTAAATGTATTAATAGGTGGTGTTCGATAACAAAGCACTGTTGCATTCTGAATTGGTCATCAACAAGATCGAGGGCTGGTCTTTATAAGAAAATGTTATTTCGTGTGGTCTGAAAATACCTCACAGAAGCACATTTCTGAATTGTAAATCAAAGTTCAAGACCTTTTAAGCCCTAGCTGATTTCATTAGAACTGAGGAAATCACGGGTAACTAGATGTTTAGCGATGAATGGGAACAAAACGTGTAAATTGTCATCTGTTTTTGCCAATTCACTCTATTTTTCGTGAACTTTGTGATATGCTGTCCGGGTTGTGAGTTCGCACAGAAATTGCGACAGGCACTTTTGTAGATACGATAATTTCTCGAGCACTCGACATCAAAAGTATGCATGTATCAACTTGTTGAGGTATTTTTGAGTTAGATATTGTCAAAAGATCTAGAAAATTAAGAGAAATCTGTATGATTTCCTTGTGGAGGAACTTTGTGTTGTTTCAAAACTAACCGCAGACTACAATAAGCAAAATTCCTTCTGCTAGTCACTTGTTTACCTTTATATAGTTTCTTTGTTGGCCAACCATGCAACTATAATTATATACATACATAGTGATAAACATGTGTATTTAAACCATATATCTATATATATGCATAGACTATATATACATATATATTGTAAAGTTCTTTAATCTGTAATTCTGGATATTGTTTATCGTTGTTTTAGTTGTTTATTGTTTACTATGCGTTTTGTTTACTTTAAGTTTTATCTTACATTTTGTCTTGTAAATAAATTCTCATCATGACCAATTCATTAAAGTCGATTAATATTAAACTCGTCTCATTATCAGTCAGAACAAATTCAAGGCTCAAGGAGTTTCTCAGGCTGTGGATTGTGATGGTATTAATGTTATATTGTGTGGTATTTCAATGGTATGGTATGTAAAGACATCAGGGTCGTATCTAAGGGTGGGGTTACGTGTTTAATGGCCCTCCCAGACACTGTTCTGATATTACCCTAACGGAGGGTAAAATAAAAATCAGCCAGTGGCGTATTTAGGACCATTGATCAGCACTTGAACTTAAATTTCCTAAGAAGTTGTTTGAATTTTAAAAATATAAGCAATTTAAATCATAAACTTTGAAGTTCTTGTCACAAATTGTATTCTCAGGTAACATGGACGAAAGAGAAGAAGAGTCCGTTAAGCTATCCCTGAGTATGAAGTGATAGCGACTTCATTTTCTTAGCCTCAGCATACAAGGGTGGGTGGCCAGTCCTCCCTGTCGCCAGATCTTCCCAGTGTAGGGTCAGTGTACTCATTATAGCCGAGTTGGCTAGAGTGTGCAGGTGGAGTATAAATCTTGAAACAAATTTCTGCCCTGCTGGGGTTTGAACCCCAACCTCTTGACTGATAGTCCAGCACACTAACCACTACACTATTGAACATACCCTTGGTAACACAAGCACAACTTAAACAGTAGACAGCATTCATTAACACATATCTAATGAATATTCATGGTTTTATTTACATATAGCTCAAGACACATTTCCAGCTTGTCATTAGTCACACTTCTTCAGATCTGTTAGAGAGACAGGCCTCTGAAAGGTAATTAAAAGGTGCTATATAAATATACATACATAAACACACATACAAATCCGTGTGTATGTGTGTCTGTGTGTATTATTTTCACGGACAGGCAGACATACAAGAACAAAGACAGACAGACAGAGAGTAGAAGAGAGAGTAGAAGCAGGCACAAACGAGTAAGTGAGAAACCTATTTTTAACAAACACACAAACTGATCAGGCAAAACAAAAAGCAAACCAGTTCACTCTAAATGTCAAGCTGTAAGACTTCATAAGTCCCTATAACATAAACACAGAACTAATTCACACAACTTATTTTAACTCAGCAGACCAAATTAATGTCAAATTATAACCCTCTTTATGCCACAAATACTAATTTAAAAATGGTTAATTTCTGTTAACAGAAAAATGGCAAAATACGGTAATAAATTAACCAAACGACACAGAATTCTGTTAAAATAAATCCTAAAACTGGGTTTGTAATAATCAGGCACATTGGAAGAATGTTCAAGTAAATCCATCACATCGTCAAGTCTCAAGAGCACCTCTGAAGAATTTTCGAGAGGCAACTGTTTTCACAAAACTTAAAACAGCGTGAAAATACAGATAGCTGTCTGAAAATTTAACAAGGCACACTGAGTACCCAATCACGTGAGCTTAGCTGATATTTTATGAAGGAAAACACCCTTTAATTTTTAGGGCTACAACGAGAAGAAAGCACATATCTTAACAATACTCACATTAAAATAATATTAATAAAACTAGTAAAGCGACAATGGAAAATTAATAAATAACTTCTTCTGAAACAACAACATTTGCTAATGTATGATTAAATTAAGCCAACATTCAAAACAAAGTCATAACAAATTAAAACTATATTAATCATGTAACTATAATTTTTAAATTAAAATAATTCCTCCAGAGTGCTTTATCGAGCCCCAAGTATCGTGTCGACCTTTGGTTACAAATGATAACTTCAATTGAATATCCATCTGAGTCAAAATTGAATTTTACTCATCTCAGACCTTAACTATTGAGTATCAGCAAAACTTCTCATTCACTGGGTTCTCATAAACAGATCAACAAAAAGAAAAGATCGATGAAAGATGTAATTAGCAATTGAACTGAAATGAATTTTGCTCAGAAGTTGTTTGAATTAAAAAAGATCAGCAGCTTAAAGAACAAAGTGTGAAGTTCTTTTCAAAAATTTTAAAATAGATCCCGTATAGATCCTTCGGCTTAAGCACAAACACAAAACACCAAACCACAGGCAATTCAACATCTTACTACGTTAACTGTTAATTATTATTATTATTAATTAGTAACTTCTATCGCGCCGGTATCTAATGCACAAGGCATCAACCGATGACACACCAAAACTCAGCATCCAGAAGATCAGGCCACTCGAATAGAGAGACAGGAGCCTGTGGTGGATAAGCGATTTGAAAAAGGTCAGACTAAACCCGAGAACAAACCAACATCAGAAGAACAAAGATTCAAACCCTAAACAGCAGTGAAGGCAGTATTTACAGCATGGTACTACAGCCAAAACTACTCAACTCATAGTGCACTGGCCAAGTGTCGCCAGTGAACTATGATTTCTTTACACAACACTACCTTGGGATCGTATCCATTGAGCTTGTTGCATAAACACCTCATAAATAAAGTGTAAATTTAGCACACATTACTATTATTACTCATTTATTAAGTGCAACTATCTATTGACCAAGCATCAATCGATGGCACTGAGCAATTGTGATTAATGCACTTGCTCAAAGTCCCTAAACAGTAACCGTCTCAGAGGAGGAGGCTCGAACCTGTACCCTTCGCACTACAAGGCGAGCACTCTAACTAATTGGTTACAGTGTCCCAACACACGTGGTATATTTAGTTATATTAACTTGCACTTAATAAATTTTCATAATTATAACAATCACACAGATAGTATGGATTGATCTCCAAGGTAACAGGCAAGCAAAACAACAATGGAAAAGTATGGACATTGGATGGATATTAAAGGAAGAAATCTTTGAAACCGGATCCACTACTCTTTGCAAGATCGACCACTTCTAAAGCACTAGCGACATCTATCAATCAGGAAGCTCACATACATTACCAGATGGCAGTAAAATGTTTCGAGAAGCATTTAGGAGTTGATGAAGCATAAATAGAAATCCACAGTTGACAGCATATACAGGGACGCGTTGAAAAGCGTTCCGAAGAACCGGTTTCTGTAGCTAGACATTTTCTGTTTTTTGATGCTCGTATGGTTAAGATGTTAGAGAGGTATGTCAGAAGTAAGAGTGTGTCTTTACTTTCCTGGTTGAATTTTTTGGGTGGATTCGTGAAAAATCTGGCTCGATTTATTCTGCTGTGGGCTGAAGTCGTCTGCAACAGAGGGATCATTCATTTTCATGTCATCTGTAAATGAGGGATCATTTCTTCTGCTATCACCGGAAACTTATGGATCATCCGTTTCGCTGTCATCTGAGACTGAGAGATCCTTTGTCTCCGGGTCATCTGTATCTGAGGGATCATTCAATTTGCTGTCATCTGCAACTGAGGGATCATTCGTTTTGTCAACATCATGCTCATAAAGATCAGTTTTAGGTTTTGCACCACCATCACCCGCTGTCTTCTCAGAAACCAATAAGTTCGTTTCCACGGCAACAACCTCTGACGCAGTCACCGTGTCAACATCTGACTTCAACTCAGATGTCGGTTTCTTTGTTTCCTCAAACGACGAAGCAGTTTCTCCCCACAGAAGTACATCCACCTCTGGCAAAGGCATCTTCGGCACATCACTGTCACGTTCTTCATCAATGTCACGCGTCTCTGTCACTGCTGTTGTTCCTTTGTCACGTGACTGCACTGCTGCCACATCTCCGCGCAACAGCTCGTCGCCATTGCCAGATTTAACCGACGTTACAACATTGCTCTGTGCTGTCAGATCGATGGTTGGCGACTTGTCAGTGTCAGGATTCAAGTGACTGACAGACAGAAGAGAAATGTCAGCACTGGCTGAGGTGTCAGACAGATCAGGTGGTTGGCTACTCACTTTGGAGTCGGTTGGTGTCTCCTCTGCGGCCAGTACGACAGACGAGATCTATCAGAAAGGAATGAAGCATAAAGGTTGTAATTGTAAAGTAATATTAAGCAGTCACAAGTCAACATCTTGTACAGCGGTCCAGCAACGTGAATACACACAAACAAATATACAAAGCATGCATACATATATTCATACATAAATACATACATACAATGTTAATATTGCAATGTTTTCAATGTTACTTACTGCGGTTTGTCAGTGAACTTGTCAATAAACACGAATATTATTATTATAAACACACATCACACAAACATACATACATACACTCATACATAAATACATACATACATTCACACGTACATACACACATACATTCATACATACATACACACATTCAATCATACATACATACATTCATTCATACATAAATACATACATTCATACACACATACACGCATACATACATACATACATACATACATACATACATACATACATACATACATACATACATACATACATACATACATACATACAAACAAACAGATGGTCATTCTGTTATTATGACATACCTCTGATGCAATGTCCTGCAGCTGAGTGGTCAGTGCGAGGTGATCAGTATGTCCAGTTTCGGTCACTATCTGATCAGCAACGGCAATAGGTTCACTACCACCCGACTCAACGTTTAATCTGTCGCTGCCAGCTCCGACCGGAAGACGATCCTGATCCAACTGATCATGTTGGTGATCATGAACATGATGATCATGTAGCTGATCATGATGATGGTCATGTGAATGATCATGATGGTCATGCGAATGATCATGATGATCATGTGACTGATCATGATGGTGATCATGTGAATGATCATGGTGATCAAGTGAATGATCATGGCTATGATCATGAGAGTGGTCATGCGAGTGGTCATGCGAGTGGTCATGCGAGTGGCCATGTGAGTGATCATGTGAATGATCATGTGAGTGATCATGACAATCGTGATCATGATGGTGATGATCACCGCCGTGCTCGTGATCATGACTGTGATCATGACAAGAGTGCTCATGATCATCCACGTCAGCGCCCTCTAGCGGTATTCTATGTAGATATCCGTATCCAATTCCGCAGCCAAGGCTGTAAACATTTAATTCAAAAACGAAACTTAGAATGCAACTTCATATTTCTTCTAACAGTAAAATACAAGGGTATGGTAAGGTTAAGCAATTAAGGGTATTGCAAGGGAAGACAATTAGGGTAGGGTAAGGTTAGGCAATTGAGGGTATGGTAAGGTTAGACAATTAAGGGGAGGGCAAGGGAAGACAATTAGGGTAGGCAATTAAAGTAGGGTAAGGTTACTGTTTTGTATTCAAACATTTATAAAGCGCCTCTAGTAGGGTGAACCGTTCAAAAGCTAGGTATGTATATGAAAAGCATCAAACATTCAGATGTCGGTTGGAAGATGACACGGCGAGGGAGAGGACTGGCCACCTGCCAAGGCTAAGAAAATGAAGTCGCTAACACTTCATACCCATGGCTGCCTCAGAGCTAGATTAAGGGCCTGCTGTTCTTCTAATCACCCTTGACCAGCTGAACGGTACCAACCTTCCTTCTCCGCCCCACTGGCTGTTCGGGGTAATGGTCACCTCTCGACAGTCATCCTGCTCTGCATTGTAGACAAACAGACGCACTGGTCGCCCGTTATAAGACTCGATCATATCGAACAGATCGTCAGCCTATCACGTAACATTAACACGTAATGTAATATAACACTGAATTTATAATGTAACAAAGTTTACAAGTTTAAAGTGTAACAAAGCAACCACTTTTAGCCATAGCAATGCTAACAAGTGGTTGCACTGCAGAGTTGACAACCACTTACTGACATTACTACTGCTGGCATTACTAATATGGCATTACCATGACAACCACTTGCTGACATTACTACTGCAGGCAACCACTTGGTGGATTCACCATGACAACCACTTGCTGAATTCACCATGACAACCACTTGTTGGATTCACCACAACAACCACATGTAGGCATCACTATGCAACCACTCATTGGGCATTACTGTTACAACCCCTCACTGGCAATATGGTCGGCAACCTCTTGGCAATTCACCATGACAGCCATTTGTTGGCATCACCATGACAACCACTTGCTAGCATCACCATGACAACCACTTGTTGACATCACCATGAGAACCACTTGAGCTGTTCCCAAGGCACCTTGAAGCTCTGTGTATGAATAAACATGTTAAGTTAAACTATCAAGTGATCGTATTGCACAAAAGTCTTGACCTTATTCAGAAGCGCGTCCGCTCCGACTATATAGTCCGTGTTGGAGATTAAACCCGCAGCCGTGGCCGGAGAATTAGGCATCACATCCTGCAAACAACACAACCATAAATATAATGAAACTGGAAAGTTAATCACTAAACTGAATCATTAAAATCACAGCAACGTTTCAAAACAATACATCTACAAATTCTTAACAAATTCCAGATCAAACAGAATTCCTTAATTTCTTCCTTCTGCTTGAGATATGATCCTTTGGGCAAAAATATTCATTAGTATTATTATTAATAATAATAAATAGTAAGTTCCAGGGTGACTTTGTCCAACCCATATGACATCAATTGAAAGCTCACTTAAATCAATCTGAAAATCTTGTTAATTTCCAGATTAATTAATAATTATAAAATTGTTTAAAAAAAGTAATGGATAAGAAAAGGGCTTAGTTCAACTCACCAAAATGTGCCACACATTTTCGAGTATTCCCGCAAAGGAACAGTATCTAAAAAGCAACACCAAATAAGACTGCGATGTAAACCAATGTAGATGTGATGTGACGTGCAAAAGTCGTGTCAAGGGACCAGCTTATTCACCGGCGCTATATCAAATCAAGTCCGCAACAGCCAGGCTGTTTCGTCCATTTCGGTGCCAGGTAAGAATTTAGGGGAGGTCAAGCCAAGGAGACAGAATGGTGGAAATCATTGGTGGGTTGGTGCTGAAGCAAATCCAAGAAGCAAAAGCTTGAAAAGTTCGGTTTTCAGTCAATAGTGGAAAGCTGCAGGAGATAGAACAAGTGGGGAGTACTAAGATTAACCGGTGACAGAGGGGGGGGGTGAATGGACTGTAATAGCGTAAAGTAATTGAATGTTTACATAGGAACTCTTCCACTGTGTTTGTCTCCTAGACAACACAACACTGGAGTAATATATAGGTAATATACCCCAGGGTAAATACCACAAGGGCAACGTACCTTATTGAAACTCCGAGAAGTCCCTGGCCTCCCCAGTGCTCACTGGGGGTTAAATCCACCTCGCGAACTTGCCCCGTCTTCAGACTGTAGATGCTGGCTTTGACCGGGCGGTCAAGACTGGCCAGTAACAGCTTCTTCATCGTGTCATTTTCCTCATTCTGGACACAGGATTTAAACGGAGTTTGTCAAAGAAATAGTTTTAAATATCTGGATGGATGGATGGATGGATGGATGGATGGATGGATGGATGGATGGATGGATGGATGGATGGATGGATGGATGGATGGATGGATGGATGGATGGGCTTGGATATATATATTTATTTATATTCGTGTTTATTCACAAGCTCACTGACAAACCGCAGTAAGTTACATTGAAACATGACGGTACAATTATCAAAATCTTATTGAACACACGTCTTGGCAGCCTGTTAGGCGCCCGCTCATTTAACTGTTGCCCCTATGGAGTGGAAGGCTGAGTCGACCTAAAGAGGGCTTGCGGGTATTGAACCACGTCGTTCAAGATCTTACATGTATGTTCTTCATGCAAGTTGTATTACCATTCACCTATAGATGGATGGATGGTTGGGTATGGGCGAACGGATGGATGGATGGATAGATGGATAGGTGGGTGGTTGAACGGGCAGACAGACAGACGGACAGACACGGGTGGGTAAATGGGTGAGAGGGAAAGTGGATTGGAGGGTGGATTGAGGATATATGAATGAATGGTTGAGGGATGGATGGATGAACTTGTGAATGGATGCATTAATGGATGAATGAAGGAAAGTGAGTGTGTGATTTAATGAATGAAATAAAAGAATACAAGAATGAATTAAATAAAACGTACTCATGACGTCATGGGTATGTAGGAGACTCACCAGTCTGACGCCCTGAATTGCAATGATGAAGTCAAAGAAAGCCTGTAGTCCAGCGACATGCCCTGGGGAATTGTCCTGAACCTACAGCATAAAAAAACGTTTATGAATACCTAGCATGCATCGCCACGATCATTGTAACCATGTGCAGCTTTCTTTTTTGACAGCCTTCACAGTTCAGTTAACTGCATCCTTATCTCATACTCAAAGAATTATAACTGAATCAGTACATCGTACCAAAATGGCTTCATATTTTCATGCAACATAGTACAATTTCAATATG
>OY744607.1:1427395-1449895 GCA_963556255.1 Allolobophora icterica | reverse complement strand
CCATTTCGGTGGACTTCACTCCTTTTTATTTTCGTCAGTCCTCAGTGATATGAAAATGGGTAAAGATGGATGAAAGGTGTTTTATACTGTGGTGTGCATATATTTTGTAACTTTGATATGAGTTTACATCTAAGTGTTGTTGGAAAGCATTATCAGAGAAAGAGTAGATAAGTATTATTTATTCTTTTTATTATTATTATTTACTAGATTATTATTATTGTTACATTACTGTTTATGTTATTTTCTGTTAAACCATTTTAATAATCAATTAAATTAAAGTTTTTACAGTTTGAAGGAATGTTATTTTCTCAGATTTGTTTACCCTCTATGTACTAAACCCAGTTTGAAAGTGTGTCCATTTCCATGGACGTTAAGTCTGTGACTGACGTAGAGCATTTTGGTACACATTGATTGTAAGTGCAGTTATGATATTGCAAATTATGTTTCCTCTTTTGTACTAGGTTTAGACGGATGGCAGGTGCTGGATATGGTGGGTTTGAAACACGACGGTATTGCATCTGAAATTGAAGGCTTGTCTAGCAATGAAGAAAATGGCAATCCTATGGTACCAGTGCCTGGACAGATACCGAATAGCACGTCAGAACCAGCACAAGAGAGTCAAAATGAGGATACAGTTAGTAATTCTCCATCATATGTAACAGAAACACTTGTGCATGTTGAAGAGCTCAGGTGTGCAGATAAGCTGGTCACAACTTCTTTTCTGCGGTAACACAGAGAAGTTTCAAGAACGGAACTGTCACCAGCAGGTCTGAAACAATTTGGTGAAGGTGCTGCAGTTCTTCTTCGTCTGTGCCAGCACATCTCATTGCCAGTTGATCGACTTTTTTACAACTACTTCACTACACTCAACCTGCTTCAAGTCCTGTCAACTGGCCAAAAAGATCTTCACAGCTGGAACTTCATGATTGAATCGCTTTGCAAATCCGCCACGTCAAAGTTCTGGCCAAACAACATGAAAGCTTTTTGACCAGGTATATCAACTAAGTTTGAAACGTTCTATTATTGATTTTTTAAAATTGTAATTGGACATTTATATAGCACCACTCCTTGGAATACTAATCAGAGGCACTTTAGTTCATTATAGTATAGTTCGTGGCAGAAATTGCTTCAAGGTGGAGCACAGTTAGTTGCTAGAGAACTTAATGCACTAGCAACTGAACATAATTTGTTATTATTACTCACATTCTGTTCATATTGCATTTAACGTTGTCATGTTTCACTTGTGACCCAGTTTCCATTCCGTTGGACACCCTAAGGAGAACCAAAATAGTTTTTTCAAAGTTACCAGCTTTACCATCTCAGTGGTATTACCATCTCTGTTACTCAGATCTCATGAGACACTGCATTGATCACTTGAATGAGATGTTACAGTGTAGGGGTGAATGGGAAACTGATCCTAAGGGGGCAAGAGTAAACAGGAAAGCTGCCATGTAACTTAGCATGCCATTTTGCTCAATTGTTTCATCACCATTATATTAATTCTACTCCTATTAATTTAATTAAGTCCTGGCTGCACTGTGAGCACAACAACCAACATGGACATACTGGAATCAATACTGCAAATGTCAAAAAGACCAAAAACTACTATTACTAGGACTATGTACACGACAAACGTCATGGAGGGCGGGGGGTGGTAGGTAGGCCTAATTCGAGATGCTATGGCAGCAGAGCTAGAAATCAATGAACCGTGATCAGCTATTCAGCTCAAAATCTACGCAGACACAAATCCGTGCAAAGTTGCTTTAAATAATGCACACACAGCTAACAGAAATGTGACAGATGAACAAACCAAGAAGCACAGAATCAACAGACGACGTCATATCTTTCCTTCCAACTAGCGACTTCACTTGCTTTAAGTAAAGTGTATATGTACAATGAAACATCAAATTCAAAAATTAACAATTTACAACATACAGACACTCAAGCAATACTGCAGCTGTGCCTCAAACAGTTCACATCAGCTTCAGTTTTACAGCGAAACTCAAGAAGCAAAATTCAACAAACGGCACGACCCGAGAAATTAGCCGCTACAATATTTCCAAATAAAATCATCCTATTTATCATCATCATCATCACTATCAAACTGATTTTACAACAGTACTGCTTGTAAATGTCAGACATGACCACATTACATGGTCTTTATAAACCATAACTGCAAGCATAGGCGTAATTTGTGGATGGTACGAGGGATACCCGTATCCCCCACTTTTTGGATTGGGGCACCGCACCCCCACCTTTTAAGCAATGCCAATCAATATTTTATTATTGTGCCTTCAATTCGCATAAGAATTCCGTATTGATAAACTAACTACAATTTCCGACGATGATTACTCCAAGACCAAAAGTCCTACTTACAAACAAACAATACCAACTAAAATCAATTCAGACCAAATATTCATCATTATCATCACCACCTTAAACACATTATCCTCATCACGTTTTTATTATTATTATTATTATTAAAATTGCCTCAGGTAAATAACAACAATACTAATTACTAAAATGCGGATTATGCAAGGTTGCATTATGCCTGATAACTCTAAAAAAATTATACAAAACTACGAGAAGCTTATTTGCTTACTGACTTCATCATCATCATCAGTAAAACCATAAGTTCGTCACGGACACCAGTCATGCACCAACCAGCCAGCTAGTCAAGAAATTTATCAGCCAGCCAACCGGCTTGCTACGCAACGAGTCAAATCAGTCAGCCAAGCTAGCAAGCCAGTTGGCTGGCTGATAAATTTCTTGACTAGCTGGCTGGTTGCTGTATGACTGGTGTCCGTGACGAACTTGTGGTCCGCCAGTCACTCAGCCAACCAGTCAATCGGCCAGCAGGCCAGTCAGCCAGCCAATTAGTGGCTTCAATACAATACAACTCGTCTACTTGAATACAGGCTGAACGCACTGAGAGGGTTGTGGCAAACCATTCAAAGTCTGTCCTTCGAGGTCCAGCAACAGAAAGTGGCGACCAGAGAGGCGCTGTCGTTGAAGCCGTCATAGGCGTAATTTGTGGAGGGGTACGAGAGGTACCCGTACCCCCACTTTTTGGACTGGGGTACCGTACCCCTCCCACCCCCACTTTTTGAACAATGCCAATCAATATTTTTGTGCCTTCCCATAGATCGCAGTCTCAGCCTTGCTTCGTGTATGTATGAAAATGGTGCCCTCACTTTTTAGACCAAAGTTACACCCCTGGAAGCCGTGTCAGAAAGAACTGGAGACTGGGTCCCTTTCGACGCAAATCAGCCTTCTCCTGGTCCTTTCCTTCTGCAATCTCAGAGTTGGCTTGACAACACTCTGTGGAATCACTACCAGTCTGTTGTTGAAATGTCTGCGCGACTGTTCACCGATGAGTCTGAGGAAAGAGATGAGCGATTGCCTCGATGGCTTAGAGTCGCTGCTGAGTAAGTGGCTCGGAGAATCGACGTCCACTTTAGTTTCCTGACATAAACAGAGTCAACCAACCATAACTTCCATAGTAAATAATACCCAGATTTAACAGTAAGTACCTAACGCATATCTAATAATTTTGATGCAGTGGCGATGCGTAGAATGGTGCGGAGCGAGTGTCCAGCAGGAGCTGAGCCACTCGGCCCTGGACAGAATGGAGTGGAGAAACGTCAGCAGTGCATTTGGACACCTACGGAAGTTAAGCCCATGCTTATTGATGATGATATGACGACGACGATGATGATGATGATGCGTAACGGATATACCCGCGCTCAGAACATGAACGCTAACTGAAACCGCGGGTGAACCCGCGCTTGGGAGTTAAAATTTTAAAAGTAACACCCTAGTCCCTAGGCCCCGTATCTTCTCGCACCAGCGATGAGCCGGTTACTGACGTGTTGACTTTAGTAAGGTCATCAACGAGTGCAAAGATCAGCAGTTTCTCCACCTGGTCTTGGCGCACGTCGGAAATTTGCACAAGGCAGTCATGAACCCTCTGCTGCTGCTTTGTCATCTGTACTTGCCATAGGGCAGTAAAGGTGCAGGTGGACTAATCCCAAATAACAAACACCCCGATTCATCATTATCATCACCACCTTAAACACATTATCCTCATCACGTTTTTATTATTTTATTATTATTATTATTATTATTATTATTAAAATTGCCTCAGGTAAATAACAACAATACTTACTTAAATGCGGATTATGCAAGGTTGCATTATGCCTGATAACTCTAAAAAATTATACAAAACTACGAGAAGCTTATTTGCTTACTGACTTCATCATCATCATTATCAGTAAAACCATAAGTTCGTCACGGACACCAGTCATGCACCAACCAGCCAGCTAGTCAAGAAATTTATCAGCCAGCCAACCGGCTTGCTACCCAACGAGTCAAATCAGTCAGCCAAGCTATCAAGCCAGTTGGCTGGCTGATAAATTTCTTGACTAGCTGGCTGGTTGCTGTATGACTGGTGTCCGTGACGAACTTGTGGTCCGCCAGTCACTCAGCCAACCAGTCAATCGGCCAGCAGGCCAGTCAGCCAGCCAATTAGTGGCTTCAATACAATACAACTCGTCTGCTTGAATACAGGCTGAACGCACTGAGAGGGTTGTGGCCAACCATTCAAAGTCTGTCCTTCGAGGTCCAGCAACAAAAAGTGGCGACGAGAGAGGCGCTGTCGTTGAAGCCGTCATAGGCGTAATTTTTGGAGGGGGTACGAGAGGTACCCGTATCCCCCACTTTTTGGACTGGGGTACCGTACCCCTCCCACCCCCACTTTTTGAACAATGCCAATCAATATTTTGTGCCTTCCCATAGATCGCAGTCTCAGCCTTGCTTCGTGTATGTAAGAAAATGGTACCCTCACTTTTTAGACCAAAGTTACGCCCCTGGAAGCCGTGCCAGAAAGAAATGGAGACTGGGTCCCTTTCGACGTAAATCAGCCTTATCCTGGTCCTTTCCTTCTGCAATCTCAGAGTTGGCTTGACAACACTCTGTGGAATCACTACCAGTCTGTTGTTGAAATGTCTGCGCGACTGTTCACCGATGAGTCTGAGGAAAGAGATGAGCGATTGCCTCGATGGCTTAGAGTCGCTGCTGAGTAAGTGGCTCGGAGAATCGACGTCTACTTTAGTTTCCTGACATAAACGGAGTCAACCAACCATAACTTCCATAGTAAATAATACCCAGATTTAACAGTAAGTACCTAACGCATATCTAATAAGTTTGATGCAGTGGCGATGCGTAGAATGGTGCGGAGCGAGTCTCCAGCAGGAGCTGAGCCACTCGGCCCTGGACAGAATGGAGTGGAGAAACGTTGTCAGCAGTGCATTTGGACACCTACGGAAGTTAAGCCCATGCTTATTGATGATGATATGACGATGATGATGATGATGATGATGCGTAACGGATATACCCGCGCTCAGAACATAAACGTTAACTGAAACCGCTGGTGAACCCGCGCTTGGGAGTTAAAATTTTTAAACTAACACCCTATAGGCCCTAGGCCCCGTATCCTCTCGCACCAGCGATGAGCCGGTGACGGACGTGTTGACCTTAGTTGGGTCATCAACCAGAGCAAAGATCAGCAGTTTCTCCACCTGGTCTTGGCGCACGTCGGAAATTTGCACAAGGCAGTCATGAACCCTCTGCTGCTGCTTTGTCATCTGTACTTGCCATAGGGCAGTACAGGTGCAGGTGGCTAATCCCAAATAACAAATACTCCGATTCATCATTATCATCACCACCTTAAACACATTATCCTCATCACGTTTTTATTATTTTATTATTATTATTATTATTATTATTATTATTATTATTATTATTATTATTAAAATTGCCTCAGGTAAATAACAACAATAGGGCCTACTAATTACTTAAATGCGGATTATGCAAGGTTGCATTATGCCTGATAACTCTAAAAAATTATACAAAACTACGAGAAGCTTATTTGCTTACTGACTTCATCATCATCAGTAAAACCATAAGTTCGTCACGGACACCAGTCATGCACCAACCAGCCAGCTAGTCAAGAAATTTATCAGCCAGCCAACCGGCTTGCTACGCAACGAGTCAAATCAGTCAGCCAAGTTAGCAAGCCAGTTGGCTGGCTGATAAATTTCTTGACTAGCTGGCTGGTTGCTGTATGACTGGTGTCCGTGACGAACTTGTGGTCCGCCAGTCACTCAGCCAACCAGTCAATCGGCCAGCAGGCCAGTCAGCCAGCCAATTAGTGGCTTCAATACAATACAACTCGTCTGCTTGAATACAGGCTGAACGCACTGAGAGGGTTGTGGCCAACCATTCAAAGTCTGTCCTTCGAGGTCCAGCAACAGAAAGTGGCGACGAGAGAGGCGCTGTCGTTGAAGCCGTCATAGGCGTAATTTATGGAGGGGGTACGAGAGGTACCCGTACCCCCACTTTTTGGACTGGCGTACCGTACCCCCTCCCACTTTTTGAACAATGCCAATCAATATTTTTGTGCCTTCCCATAGATCGCAGTCTCAACCTTGCTTCGTGTATGTAAGAAAATGGTACCCTCACTTTTTAGACCAAAGTTACGCCCCTGGAAGCCGTGCCAGAAAGAACTGGAGACTGGGTCCCTTAATTCGACGCAAATCAGCCTTCTCCTGGTCCTTTCCTTCTGCAATCTCAGAGTTGGCTTGACAACACTCAGTGGAATCACTACCAGTCTGTTGTTGAAATGTCTGCGCGACTGTTCGCCCCTGAGTCTGAGGAAAGAAATTGGCGATTGCCTCGATGGCTTAGAGTCGCTGCTGAGTAAGTAGCTCGGAGAATCTACTTTAGTTTCCTGACATAAGTAGAGTCAACCAACCATAACTTCCATAGTAAATAATACCCAGATTTAACAGTAAGTACCTAAGGCACATCTAATAAGTTTGATGCAGTGGCGATGCGTAGAATGGTGTGGAGCAAGTCTCCAGGAGCTGAGCCCTAGGCCCCGTGTCCTCTCGCACCAGCGATGAGCCGCTGACAGAAGTGTTGACTTTAGTAAGGTCATCAACGAGTGCAAAGATCAGCAGTTTCTCCACCTGGTCTTGGCGCACGTCTGAAATTTGTACGAGGAAGTCATGGACCCTCTTTGTTGCTGCCTTGTCATCTATGCTCGCCACAGGGCAATACAGGTGCAGGTGGCTCATGATAAGTAGAACTCGGCCTTCCTTAATTGCCTAAATTGTTTAAACACACTTATGAACAATTTTTCAAATAATATAAGAAATGTGATCACAGCATTCTGTTGTTATAAGCCGGAATAAAGAATCCAACACCATAATGTTCTCGTGTGTTGACATTCGAGCGGTTACATAAAATCTGTTCAAGTTAATTTTCTAGCCAGGCCTATGTTAAGGTCGACGCACCTGATTTTGAGGGGTTCCTAAAATGCGCTTCGATTTAATGTCCAAATACCTCTATACACATACTAAATCATACAAAGAGCTTGAAGCGAAAACAGACTTACAGACTTAAATGTGGTGGAAAAGCCAGTTTCATCTCCTATATGTCCATCAAATATCAGTACACTGTTCATCCCGAAGTGTCCCTCGAGCTTGGTTTTGATTTGGGTACAGATGCCCTCGTGAAAAACTAAAAGTAAGTTATAGAAAAAGAAGCTTTTCGCATAGTAAGTAGTTGATGATGATGAGTTCTCTGCCCGAAGGCAGGTTCATTGGCTATACGCCACCCGGGGGTGAGATGAGTGAGGTGGTTTCCCGTTGCCTTCCTCACAGACAAATAGACAATTGTGGGTGAGCAACTTGTCCAAGGTCGCTACGCAGTGGTTTGAGGTAGATTCGAACCTGCGACCCTTCGGTTACAAGGCACAGAACATACCATGATACCACTACACCACCGCGTCCCATAGTAAGTAGTTAAATAAGTCTTAATAATGCAAGTCAAACGCTCACATTTTACAATATCAACAGTTGATATAAATGTTACTGTCATTGGATCAGGAAAAGCCCACTATGAGCACTACTGACACTCGTTTCAAGAAGGTAAACTATTCGATGAATGGCGTGTTCATTGGTAGCCAATGCTGTAACGTTCACATAATTCGAAGTATAGTGTTCGATAAGACTGCATGTATACGCGATATCCTTGGCAACAGTTGTGTTGCTGGAATCTTTGGACCCAATAGTCCAGTTCTGAAGGCTTAGGCCTACAAGAGAAGCACGTGGCAATTTTGAAAGTTCGTTTTTAGTTGTTACCAGCCTGGCATACGGTGATGATTGTAGATATTCTTAAAATCATCCAAAATGAAAAATTCCATGCGGCATTACGTTCACAGACGCGGCCTCGGAGACAATGTACCCACGAATAGACGAGACATTTGCAAAGAAACTGCTTAAAATCCAATAAAAGTACATATTCTTTCCGAACGAAATTTAACGGCGACCGAATGGTACATCGAAACTTATGGCCTAATTGCCACCTGCTTATTATGTTATTAATGTTAAAAACAGTATAGCAACAGATTTTAAATCCAGTGATTTTCAGACATTAGGCCCTACTGTTACTAATGACTATCATCAAAATGTGTTTTCCACTTCTTACTTTTTATGCATACTTTAATGAGACATTCATTGTCGATGATAAACATCTAAGCTTAAACATGTTCTGTAGTTGCAATTTAGTAATTTCAAATAGCATTACAATGTATATTGTTACAAGAGAACTGTAGGCCCTATATGGACTACAGAGTATATGGACTTCAGTCGATACTTACTCTCTTCAACTTTGATGGTTGTGAGTCGAGGTGATTTGAATCCTGGCGCTTCACAGAATTCAATCAGGTCGTTATACTTTTGCACAACCTTGCAAACGCGGGTCACGATCTTAGGGAAACTACCAAATGCGGTCATCATTCGATTCATTAAGTATAACTGGCAAAGGCGTAATTTGTAGAGGTACCCGTACCCCCACTTTTGGACTGGGGTACCGTACCCCCACTTTTTTAACAATGCCAATCAATATTTTATTATTGTGCTTCCCAGAGATCGCAGTCTCCGCCTTGCTTTGTGTATGTAAGCAGGGGCGTAACTTAAGTAGGGGTACCAATTTCTTACATACGCGAAGCAAAGCGGACACTGCTATCTCTGGGAAGGCACAGTAATAAAATATTGATTGGCATCGTTCAAGAAGTGGGAGGTACCCTCCAGTCCAAAAAGTGGAGGGTACGAGTACCCCTCGTACCCCCCACAAATTACGCCTTTGCCCTCAGATCTTCATGTTGTTTTACCAGGGATCTTTTTACATGCGACTTATACAAGCATTTGAAAACTGTTCTCTTTCGCCTGGTTGGGGTGGACGTTTCTCCGAGTATAGCAATCCGGGAGAGGCGTTAAAACGGTTAGATAAGTGAATGAATAACCAAAATAGGCCTAGGCCTGTACAATTTATTGGTCTCACATCCGTCGCATCCTGTGAAAGTTTTTCGACAAAGGCCATTTTTAATGTTGATCTAAGATAAATAAACTGTATTGATTTTAAACGTAAAGACCGACTCAAACTTTATAATTAACGGAAATCGTCTGCGTTTCGGCCCATGTTACGCGCTATAAAACTGTTGGCATCTCGGAAATAAGTGTCAGCTCTCCTTCGATAATTTTTAACTGTCAAGAATTTTACGAGTTATTATTTCGTGCGCACGAGTTAGTAAGTCGTGCGCACGAGTTAATTCTTGGTTCGGCGGAAAATCTTTCTCTGGTATACGCCTTCTTAGCGTTTAGGGGATTCGCTACGCCTACGCACCATCGAAATGCCTGCAGTATATTATGTATACAAATAATTTTATAAATATAAAATCATACATAGGCCTATGTATATATATAAAAGTTCACATAACAACAGAATGCTGTGATCACATCTTTTATATTATCTGAAATGCATACATGTGAGAACTTTCATCAAGTGAATGTAATGCTGAGCACTGTTATGATGTGAACAGTGAAAGTATTTTCTGAAAGTTGTATGTATACTTTTCTTTATAATATTGATATAAAGATGATTTGAATAGCGCCATATATCTCAGCCGAAGGAAAGGGCGTTGTACATGACTTTAAAGAGTCAGTGACAGTTATAATGATTGTTTAAGATAGGTCTTCTTTAGCTGTGACTTAGGACATAACCGGAAATCGCCTTGGCCTAATATCCCGTTTTTCGGCACTATTCGGAAGTATTCGCCTCTGTTCGGAAGTATTCGCCTCGGCAACTACTGTACTTGTTACGTTTTCCTGGGGTTCTGTGGCAGATTACTAGAATGCCTAATCCCGATTCTATAGTCCGTGTGTGTTCGGCTCCGCTTTTTGGCAAGAGACTCAAAATGAAACAGTTTAATAACTTTTATTCTCGAACTGAATAAACTAAAACGTTTGTTCGATAGAATTACGATTTGTACTGTCCTTCGAGTCCTTCTTGTAACTGCGCAATGACATTCGTCCTTATCTGACTGCGTGTGTCTCTACCACTTCTCATCCGTATGACTGTTCTTTTTGTGTGCCATGTACTGTCCTTATATATATGACAATAAGAGTCCTAAACGAGGCAAGCGAGTGCAGGCAGAGTCAGAGAGGCGAGGCAGAGGCGAGTCCAGGCAAGGCGAGACAGAGTCGGTGAGGCAGATTCAGCGACTGAGCAAGGCGTCGGCGAGGCAATGGCATGGCGAGGCAGAGGCGAATCGACGAAACAAAAACTGAAGAATGTTCTAGTAGCAACCGCTACATACTCACAAATAGTTGCCTTCAGTCATCATCATCAACCCAATTTGTTGGCTCATAATATCAGCTTTGAGCTTCATCTATAGCATATTCATTTTGAAGAAGAAAAGTACCAAAAAACACCGGAAGTCCACAACGGAAGTCACGCTCATTGTGCTGATTATTTATTTCTAAAATTCAAAATGTATTAGTCAGTTATTACAAGTAAAAAATTTATTTCGATAATTTCTTTATTAGATATGGAACAAATGGTACTCGGTTCTTACCCAGATCCGTTAATAGTACATCCAAATACTCGGATTCGGTACTTGGTGGAAAATGACTACCCAGTTATGCCGTTCTGTGATTTAAATGTATTCAGATATATGGCACATTCTTCACAAGGTCGGGAAGACTGTTAACGCAGTGGGTCCAGTGACAGAAAAGTCGCCAAACTTCGTAGAAGGCCGCTGGACTTGTAGCAGATTTTTCGATGAGGATCGTAGCCGACATCTGTTCTGGTTGTCTGCTATCCGAATGCAGAAGTCTGAGATGTAGTCTGGCATAAGGTCATTAATTGCTTTGTAAGTTATCAAGCACAGTGTGTAGGTAGTCGCTGAGGAACACGCAGCCAGTGTAGGTTGTTGGAGAGAGCTTATCATTCACTTATGATAGCATAATTTATGCACATTTGATTGCATTTATGCATACAATTTGAATTGATTCCATATGATTAAGACAGATCATATGATGGGTATAGTTAGATAATTGTAATTAGTAACTTCTATTGCGCTGATATACATGGTATATCTACAGAATTGAAAACAACGCCTAAGTTCAAGCAGCTCAACAATTGAGTCACCCAATTTCAGTGACTTAAGCTGATCACATTTTTTAAGCTGCTCAAACTGGTGCTGGTCTAGTGTTGGGAAAAAAGAACACTTTCAAATAGCACTTCTCAGGATATCTAGTTAGAAGCAATTGTAATGATATATTTTGAGGAGCTTCTTCAAGGAAGCTGCCCAGAGCATAATATATATAAATTATAATTATATATTTGTGTGTATAGGCTATATATGCATATATATATATATAACGTTCTGACTACGCTGTTCCCCGTCCGAACCTGTTATAAACGTCCGTGTGTCACGTCCGTGTGTCGTGTCTGCGATAGGTGCCGGTGACATCTTATGACAGCCCCGTGACCTACTATGAAAAGCAGGCCAAGAGTAACCACAAGTGTAATGTAAAGTAATGTAATCTATGCTCTGAGGCATTCGCAATCCATTTTCCTACCACCATAGACAATCGTAAACTTATAGGAATTCAGTCTGATGGGTTTTCCTTTCGGTTCACATAACTCGAGGTGTTACACACTGAATGCTTGCATATATTCGTAGTTTGCAACCAGTAGCGAAAAGGTGCTGGTGTTCAATCAATCGCTGACTATCTGATTTAACCAGGGGCGTAACTTTGGTCTAAAAAGTGGGGGTACCAATTTCTTACATACACGAAGCAAGGCGGAGACTGTGATCTCTGGGAAGGCACAATAATAAAATATTGATTGGCATTGTTCATAAAGTGGGGGGTACTGTACCGCCAGTCCTGGGACATCTTAGGAATCACACAAGTTTTTGTATCGTTTCACCCATCTCGATCTTCCACTTGACAACCTTTTGAAACATACCAAATGCACGACCAAATATCAATCACAGTATTTAAATAAGCTGTGTGTAACATTGTACAAATACTAAATTATACAAGAAGGTCTCCATGTCTTGGCCTGTGAGGTCTCAAAGAATTCACTGCAGCTAAACACTTAACAGGTCAAAATGTTGCTGGGATGTAAACAGCCTTTCCAGTAGGGGATAGTCCAAAAAATTTGTGGTCTGCAGTGCATGTCCGCCTGCTGATGCAACCTTAAGACTGCATTAATAGTACCATGCAGACGCTAGAGCAGCAGCAGTCAGGCTCAAAGGCAATGACACAATAGGCCTAGTATCATAATATTATAAACATGACTTTCACGTTACAGAATTGTATTAGAAATAGACTTACTTTATAAGCTGCATTCACCTTGTTACTTGGCAGAAGGAATATAGTGACATCAGGGACTTAATTATACAGACATTTGCCGCTACCTTATTTCAACATAAAATCACCCTATTCATCATCATTATCATCACTATCAAACTGATTTTACAACAGTACTGCTTGTAAAAGTCAGACATTACATGGTCTTTATAAGCCATAACTCCAAGCATAGGCGTAATTTGTGGATGGTACGAGGGATACCCGTATCCCCAACTTTTTGGATTGGGGTACCGCACCCCACTTTTTAAGCAATGTGAATCAATATTTTATTATTGTGCCTTCAATTTGCATAAGAATTCCGTATTGATAAACTAACTACAATTTCCAACGATGATTACTCCAAGACCAAAAGTCCTACTTACAAACAAACAATACCAACTAAAATCAATCCAGACCAAATAACAAACACCCTGATTCATCATTATCATCACCACCTTAAACACATTATCCTCATCACATTTTTATTATATTATTATTATTATTATTATTATTATTATTAAAATTGTCTCAGGTAAATAACAACAATACTAATTACTAAAATGCGGATTATGCAAAGTTGCATTATGCCTGATAACTCTAAAAAAATTATACAAAACTACAAGAAGCTTATTTGCTTACTGACTTCATCATCATCATCATCAGTAAAACCATAAGTTCCTCACCGACACCAGTCATGCACCAACCAACCAGCTAGTCAAGAAATTTATCAGCCAGCCAGCCCAACCGGCTTGCTAGCCAACGAGTCAATCAGTCAGCCAAGCTAGCAAGCCGGTTGGCTGGCTGATAAATTTCTTGACTTGAGAGTTACATGGTTAGAACTTACAACGTGGACCTCTGTTTTCCTTCACCAGCATTGAGCCGGTGACAGCGGTGTTAACTTTGGATGAATCGTCCATTAGAGCAACGAAAAGAATATTCCACTCCGTCTTCCCGAAGGCAAGAAATGTCTGTCAAAAACTGGCTTACTCTCCTCGCTGCCACTTGGTCATCTTTGTTTTCGACAGGACAGTGAATATGCAGATAGCTGATGAACAGTAGAATTCGGCCCTCACTGATGGCCTAATTAGATAATTGGCCTAATAGATAATTGTAATTAGTAACTTCTATTGTGCTGATATACATGGTAGAATTGAAAGCAATGCCTAAGTTCAAGCAGCTCAACAATTGAGTCACCCAATTTCAGTGACTTAAGCTGAACAATTTTTTAAGTTGTCGTGGAGTGCCCAGTGGCAGAAATTCATTCTTTGATGGGTTTTCCTTTCGGTTCACATAACTCAAGGTGTTACACGCTGAATGCTTACATACATTCGTAGTTTGCAATCAGTAGCGAAAAGGTGCTGGTGTTCAATCAATCACTGGTTAACCAGGGGCGTAACTTTGGTATAAAAACTGGGGGTACTAATTTCTTACATACACGAAGCAAGGCGGAGACTGCGATCTCTGGGAAGGCATAATAATAAAATCTTGATTGGCATTGTTCATAAAGTCCCGGGACATCTGAGGAATCCCACAAGTTTTTGTATCGTTTCACCCAACTCAATCAGTTGCCAGTGGCATCCTTTTGAAACATACCAAATGCAGTCATCACTGCTTTGAAAACTTAAAAATTTCTTCTTTTTTTATAAATTTTAAGTGTTCAATTACATTACTTGTATCTCAGATTGGCTTAAGGGACTGCTTTTCTTCAGGTAGCATTACTCTGCAGAGTTATGGCACCAATTATTTCTCCTAAAACCAAGCTTTAGAGAATTTCTTATGCAGCAGTCTTTACATAGCAATTAGAATGATCAATACAACAAATGGAAAGATACCTAAGATGTGTTTCATTATAAGTAGTGCTTGACTTTCTTAGTCAAGAAACAGCTTTTAAAACTTACGAATGGGTTCACTGTCGAACTGGCCTAGTGGGTTCTACATGACCGAATCATTCAAGACCGTCTGCTTGTATACCAGTCCAACGACCAAACTTCTGGCTTGTGATTCCTCTAGCCGAAGATGCCCGTTTGCAACCGCAGCTGCATTCAGGTTGCTACTTGTAAGTAACTTGGCTTAAGCCTAAAATTAAAATATTTCAGATGTATTAGAATGGTGATCATAAAAGTACAAGTGTTTACTCAATGCCAACATTCCAAAACCACACGGTTGGAGACAACAGGATTCAAGACCAAATATCAATCACATTATTTAAATAAGCTGTTTGTAACATTGTACAAATACTAAATTATACAAGAACGTCTCCATGTCTTGGCCTGTGAGGTCTCAAAGAATTCACTGCAGCTAAACTCTCAACAGGTCAAAATGTTGCTGGGATGTAAACAGCCTTTCCAGTAGGGGATAGTCCAAATAATTTGTGGTCTGCAATGCTTGTCAGCCTGCTGATGCAACCTTAAGACTGCATTAATAGTACTAGACCCTATAGAGCACCAGCAGTCAGGCTCAAAGGCAATGACATAATAGTATCATAATAGTATATACATGACTCGCGTTACAGAATTGTATTAGAAATAGACTTACATTATAATAAGCTGCATTCACCTTGTTACTTGGCAGAAGGAATATTATAGTGACATCAAAGGTTTTCATTATAAAGACATTTGCCCTGTAGTAATAGAAATAATAAATCATGGATCTTAGTAAGAAATGGAAGTGTAAATTTCCAGACTAAGATTGGGGAAAGTAACCCTTAATGAAAGACCTCTTCTAATGAAGAGCATGATAATGGATTATGCAGTTCTTGAACTTCTTGTCAAGTGAAAGATATAGTTCTTATATATTATTGTACGGTAACTAAGAGAATATATATCTCCAATGCTCTAAGAGATAAACTTGTGTAAATCACACAAGTTAGAATGTAACATTAAGATCTTGCTTTTTTGTGAGTTGCATGTATAGTGAAGTCTTTAGGCTGGTTAAGCTTATCAGTAAAAGAAAGATTTTGTAAGTAATTTTTTGTGTTCTTGGTGAGTGGATTTACTCTTGTGTAGACTGAGTTGGTGGGTTATAATATGTGCATGATATAAATATTATGTTAGGGGCCGTCCATATATTACGTACGCAAAGAGGGGGGAGGGGGTCGGATTTTGGCGATTTTGCGGACGGGGGGTCAAAATGTGTACGTACGCAAAATAAATTTCTAATTATGACGTCAACATTAGCCTATTTATAACTCTGTATTGTCATATAGTCGTCCGATGGCATTTTATTACATTATATAAAAGCCATGTGCAGTTATTCTGTGAACGAGACACCTATATTTTGTCTATATTGGCCCTCACTCATCCTTCAATCTGGCCTTAAGTGCAGAGAGACACTCTGCGGCTGGTCTTCTCGGGGGGGGGAGGTATGCGTCAAGCGTACGTACGCAGGGGGTGGGGAAGAAAGTACGCTTGCGGACAGGGGGGAGGGGGTCCAATTTTCCCGAATTTTTGCGTACGTAATATATGGACGGCCCCTTATAGGTCTTTTGTGTTTTTAAAACCAGTTGTATATATTACAATAATATTGTTTGATTGTATTGATTGAATACTTTTTTTACAAGTAGAATAAGAATCTCATATCTTAACTACATGTGTAACAAAAAATCATGTAACTGTATTAAAAATCAAAACGAGGCCTTAATAGATTTTAGAATCTCAGGTGAAATTGCAGTGTTTTATGATCAAATCTGTTACAACTAAAGACTCGCTTGTATCATATAACATTACTTGTATGTTACTGTTGTTACAAAGGATGCAAACTATTGTTTCATTGCTTTAAGGGAAGTTTTAATTATGCTTCAATATATGAGACTGAAACTAGACTGATTTTTGGTATATAGGCCAATTGTAGTATAGTTGAGCTGTCCATATATTTTGTGGTGTTTGAAGTGTATTGTGCAAACTTTTTATGAGAAATATTACACTGCATTGATACCCTTCGAACTGATATCTTTGATCTTGAAATGGTGTGATATTAAGGGAAATATTTCCAATTTATTTAGAGATAAATGTATTATGTATAAGACTGAAATCAACATTAAGTAATTGCTGTATGTGGGCTACTTAAAGAGTGAAGTCTAAAGACTTGCCAGTCCTATTAGTAACGAAAAATATTTTGAAAAAACTGTTGTATACAAAACCTTATGGAAATAGATTTACTAGTGTGTGAATTGGTCATTTATTAAACTGGGTCATATGATAAAGAACTGTCAGTTATCACTGTTTGTATATATATGGATTTCTGTAACACTGTTTGATTATATTGACTGATAACTTCTTGAAAATTCAACAGCAGAATAAGTGTCATATCAAAATTCCTTATGTTGTAAACTTGTAATTAAAGCTGTTTTAAACATTTTAATTACTAGATTAAGAATCTCATGAACATTCTTGGGCGTCCGCAGACATTTTTCTGGGGGGCAAACATTTCTAGGGGAGGGGCAAAATTTTTGCAGGGGAAGCAGATTGACGTTTTTTGCAACTATAGCTGACTGACCTAAATAATTGTTTTTGGCATTGAAAATCGTGTTGGGACTGTTGGAATAATCATAATAATCGAAAAAAATTTGTCAAATATTTTAAAATCTGAGGGGCAAGTGTCCCCCTTCCTCCCTGTGGACGCCCATGTGTACATTAAGGTTGTTCATCAAGAATTTTCTTTTTACATTTCAAAATTTGTGTGTATGACAATTGATGCAAAATGTTTAATTTGTATCAAATGCCTTTTTATAACGCATGTATCATACATTGTAAACTTATTTATGTTGTTAAACAATGAATATTAGAGACATTGTAAAAGTTCTGTTTTGACACCTTTAAATGGTGTCTTTCGAACACTATAACTTTCTCAATTTCATTGTATTATATAAATTTATATATTATTGGCAACGGCCTTTGATGCCATAAGATGACGTATAACCTTGGAATAAAAATTATAAATAATGCTTAACTTTCTGTCATAAACTGTTTTAACCCTCGGGCTACCAAGGGGGGGTGGTTACCACCCCCCCCTAGGTTTTTCTGGAAAAACTTTTTTTGCACATGGAATATAATTTTGACATTTTAGGTAGCTGTAGGGGGTCCATTTGCGCAAATTTTGAGGTAAAAGTCATGATGATATCCCACGCCATAAAAAAGTTATACCCGATATAGCCTAGGTACCACTTATGAAATCAGGAATTTCTCTCGTCAGCTGTTAGCTGTTGTCGACTATAAAGGTATTCATTATTCTTTCTGGAAGAGAAACAACTATGCCATTCTTTAGAGGGAATTTAGGGTTATATTTACTTGCTTAGTTATTTGTCTTTTGATAACCGGAAGTGATCATAATGAATAATAATATGCTTTTTCAGTGTGAAAATCACTGATGCAATATCACAACGTAAACCGATATGGTTGGGTATGGGGAAGGGCTATAAACAGTTGAAGCAGAATACTAACAGAGTAAAGCAGTGCTGTGAAGTGTTCAAGAAGCCGGTTTGCAGGAAGCATTCGCACAAAACAATGAAAGTAACTTGCAATAACTGCAAGGACCACTGACGTTTTTGACTGCCGGGAAAAATTACATAATTTCTTGTTTCATGTTGATATAGCTGCACGCCTTTAGGTTTTGCCTGTAACTAAAACAGACTTTGGAATAGTTTGTATTGTTGAAAATTAAGCCTCATTATATTTATTATATTTAGAATATTCTTGGATACATAGTTCATTTTCAAAACCCACATCATTTATATATTTTTGTCCAGGTATTTACGTAACAATCGTAATTGTCTATGGGCATATATATATACACACACATATACCGGTAATAATGTGTGTGTGCGTATATATATATATATATATATATATATATTATATATATATATATATATATATATATATATATATATATCAGTCTTGCGTGTCGATGTAGGGCCTTACGTCATAATATTAATTGATCAATAGTACAAATTGTGTGCGATAATATCAGATATCGTTAAATGGACCGGTGCCTTTGTTAAAAACTATATAATTTCGAGATGCATTCATATATTTTACAACTAAATATACCATTCTTTTCAGAAATGAATGCTGAATCAAATGCTGTATTACATGATATGATATCTTAAACCAAACACGAAATTCCGGGGGGGGGTGGTAACCACCCCCCCTTGGTAGCCGATGTCGCAAAAAAACCTTGGTAGCCTGAGGGTTAAACTGGTCCATTGTTCAACTGGTAAAGTGGTCTCCGCGTCAACGCATCATTTAAGATTGTCTGCTCGTCAGACAGCCCAGCAAGTAATAATCTTTGCATCTCTGGCTTGTGTTGCAACAAGCAAATGTTGCCTGGTGGCAGCCGCAGCTGAGTTGGGATTGGTATTTGGTACAAGTCTGGAGATAAAGGATTACAAGATGTTTGATTAGCAGTAAACTAGGCTTGATACCCACTGCCTAAAATTTAAATAAAAATATTTTAGACATCAGAATAGTAACCACTAGAGTACGGGTGTTGTACTCAATCCCAAAATTCCAAAACCACATAGCTGGAGACCACAGAGTTCCAGACGAAGTATGAATCATTAGTTACTTATAGGGGCCTAGATGTTTGTAACATTTTACAAATACTAACTCGTATACAAGGTTCTGTCTGTCTCCAAGTCTTGACCTGTCAGGTCTTAAAGAATAAACTGCAGCTAAACAAAAATTGTTGCTGTAATGTAAACAGCCTTTCCAAGAGGGGGTGGTCCACAAAAAGTGTGTGCTGCAATGCTTGTCCGCCTGCTGACGCAACCTCTGGACTGCACCAATAGAGCAGCAGCAGCAATCAGGCTCAAACACAAAAAATAGTCTGACGTACAGAAATGTATAAATGTCATTGTAATTAGTAACTTCTACTGCACAATACACAAGGCATCAACCGATGGCACACTAAAACCAAGCCGTAAAACGTGATAACTCTCCTTTCCAGCGTCACCAACCGCCTCGGAACTCTGATTTCCACCCATAACGGTGGATATAGAGCGGAAACACAACTGACTAAATTTTTACTTCTGGATGTGTTTTTGATTGAACACAATTACGTATAGGCCCCCTAAGGCCGACACTGGTCAATCCCTTCGAAAAGTGTATGTTCGACCAATCAAAAACCACAAACCTCAAACGCCGCCTACCACAGCCTAAGGCCAACCCCTAATGCATGGGCGGAGATACGCTATCGATGATCTGGACACAGACCTCTTGTGTTGTTACGAGAAGGCGACTTGAGGATATTATAGAGTGACCAGGTGAAGTGGACTTTACTGACCGGTGCTGACAGGCTATTTTCAGTTGTCGTCTGCGGCCCAAGATGCAGTAGGCGTACCTGACCTACTCAGAATGTCAGTGTCAAGTCTTCCGGTTCAAAGGTTACGCTTTCGTTCGTTCTGGATCCTATGTCTCAGTCTAACGGTTCGTATATCATGTCCTATCTCTAGCCTACTTATCATACTTATGCATTGTGTATTGTAATGACGGTGGTATGGAAGTCATTGTATTGGATTGGATCAGATTAGTTTACATTGGATTCGACAATATATTTTGTCCTCCCGATCTGACTACAAAGACCACGATAGCAAAGAATGGTCTTCAATCGCTTGCAATAGAGGCGTGGAAAGTAGAGGAAGCTCATAGCACAGATTGCATGGAAGCCTCTTCCACTAGGCCCATATATATGTTGCATTTTGTGTATATTTAGATGTATAGATTAGAGATTAGGCCTGTTATATATGTATATTGTGTTTGTGTATGTAGGTGTGTAGGTGTGTGTGTGTGTGTGTGTGTGTGTGTGTGTGTGTAGGTGTGTGTGTGTGTGTGTGTGTGTGTGTGTGTGTGTGTGTGTGTGTGTGTGTGTGTGTGTGTGTGTGTGTGTGTGTGTGTGTGTGTGTGTGTGTGTGTGTGTAGGTGTGTATATATATGTGTGTGTGTGTGTGTGTGTGTGTGTGTGTGTGTGTGTGTGTGTGTGTGTGTGTGTGTGTGTGTGTGTGTGTGTGTGTGTGTGTGTGTGTGTGTGTGTGTGTGTGTGTGTGTGTGTGTGTGTGTGTGTGTGTGTGTCTGTGTGTGTCTGTGTGTGTGTGTGTGCCTTGAAATGTGAGCATGTATTTCTATTCTGTATGTCTAGTGATGTTCGTGCCACTGCATATTATAAGCAGGGTTACAATAGTCCGTAATCCAACGCAAAGGAGTCACAAGTCCTTTGACTGACAGATTCGCACACATAGGCCTACGTAATTCCTAACTTCCTGCCGCCCTTCAACAAACACCAGAATCAACACGGTCTAGTATATGCAGAGATTAGAAACTGTCCTTACATATACAAATACAGTGCACTATAATATGTCAACAGCATATATTTAGAGAGACATACACACAAACGTTGAGACAAAGAGAGACAGACAGACAGACAGACAGACAGACAGACAGACAGAGAGATGAATGTAAGAATGGAGTAATGAACGAACGAATGAATGAACGAATAAATTAATGAACAAATGAATTAATGAACAAATGAATTAATAAACAAATGAATTAATGAACCAATGAAAGAATGAACGAATGAATCAACGAACGAGTTAAACGGATCGCTGACGGTAGACACAATACATTGCGACGTTTGACGAATGACTCCAAATTGTCTGACAACGTCTTACAAGCTCCACTGACTGCACCGTTGCCGACAAACAGGTTAAACGCCTAGCAAATAGTCTTCCATTAATCAAAAGATGAAAGGGTGCCGCTTGTCAAAGGCCCGCCGCCTGCCGTCGTTAAGCTTTGGCGAAGCTATTGTTAAACGGGGAGAGGGGTAATGGAGGGTTTCCCTCGGGTGAAAGGCTTTATGTGAACTTACGGCATGTATTAAGTCAGCGTTTGCGGGGCGATATGATAAGGTGAGATAGGTTGAGCTGTTTTTTTTATATAGGATGCCACAGCCGTTGAAAAAAATTGGTATCCACGAAGGCGTCTGCAGAGAAAGTGACATTTTGAGTTTTTTCGACCGACTGACTCTGGCCCTGATCGACTGGCTGGCTGGCTGGCTGGCTGATTGACTGGCTGGCTGGCTGGCTGGCTGGCTGGCTGGCTGGCTGGCTGGCTGGCTGGCTGGCTGATTGATTGGCTGATTGGCTGATTGACTGGCTGATTGACTGGCTGATTGACTGGCTGGCTGGCTGGCTGGCTGGCTGGCTGGCTGGCTGGCTGGCTGGCTAACAGCTTAACAGTCGGGATTTGGATTTAACGGTTTGGGGTTGGAAAAAATTTAACGGTTTGGGGTTTGAATTTAACGGTTTGGGGTTTGAATTTAATGTTTTGGGTTTGGATTGAAATCTACCCTTTTCACTTTTGTCACGGATTCAATTTCGAGGCGGACCGTTTGCGTGCAGAGCTCTTTCATATTTGGCATTATTTTCAGAAGGACGCGACCAATTTGCCCAAAGGGTGCTTATAACGAGGAGGTTACGCTTAATATCCAGTAGCGATGGAACCTGAATCTGCAAACATGATTCCACTTGAGTAAAAGACCTCGTGAATCTATTACCTGTTCAGTTCCTTTGATGTCGAAGCGGCCCTGATTGGAAACAGAGGCGCACCTGTTTCTCTCATTCCTCATCAACTTCTGCCTCTGTCTGACACCTGCATCACCAGCAACTCCATCAATCGATGGCCGCATCACTCGCATGTATACATGAGACTCTAATACTAATACACCACTGTTGCTCGGATTT
>OY744607.1:1364895-1422395 GCA_963556255.1 Allolobophora icterica | reverse complement strand
TTGGTAACGATTTTTACCGATGTGTACAGACCTCGTGTAATACCAATTGTTGGTTATTTATTATCCAAAATTTCCAAAGCATTATTATTACGCATTTATTAAGCATTGCTATCTAGTGACCAAGCATGAATCTATAGCGCTGAGCAATTGTGAGTGAAGGACTTGCTTAAGGTCCCTACACAGTAACTATGTGAGGGGATGAACCTTACTCTTCGCATTACAAGGTATGCACTCTAACCAATAGGAAATTCAATCTCTTTGTTCTATCAGTATAATATCCAGTCTTTATTTTGTGAGTAGGTTATCCAATCTCTTTGTTTTGTCAATAGGTTATGCAATCTCTTTGTTTTATCAATAGGAAGGATATCCAGTCCGGCAGTCCTTATTCTGTGAGTAGGTTATCCAATCTCTTTGTTTTGTCAATAGGATATCCAGTCGATGCAGTCGTGGTCCGTGAAAATTCACCACAGTTTCGTGCACTTCTGACGGATTGGTCTCAGAACAAGATGTCGACCGTGGGCGTTCTAGCACAAGCGCTGGCCAATGTGGGGCGCCAGGACATCTTCAGGGTTCTTTACCACCCACTGACTGACTACATCAGGCCACAAACTATCGGAGAGATTGTCTGAACTACACATCTGTGACAGATTCAGTAAATTATAAAGGGTGTGACCGTGTGGGGCACATATTTAGCTGATTTCTCCCTGGCGGGGGTTTAGTAAACAGAAAATGTTTGTCCACTTATTACAACTTTCTTGGATTACTTTGTTAGCTACCAAGATTTTATTACCTATTAAATCTTCGTTATGCATCTCGAGGTGAACTTGTTCCCTGTGAACGCATTTCAAAAATGCAACGTCGTGCCCTTTCAGTGGTTGGGCCCACCACGTGGAATAACCAATCTAAATGTTTACCCCTGACTTATATGTTGTCCATGACCCTCTAGATCCGCCGTTTCACGTGACAAGGAAACAGTATCCAAACGGGACAGATTCATTTCAGTTACCTCAGAATCGTAGCCTATTAGTCGGATCAACAGTGGACCAGCATTCTCTGCGGCCGTCATTTTGCAATACTTGCTTGGTACTTGTCCTTCCCATGCATGTCTGACATCGTGCAACGCATCTCGGACCGATAATTGATGGGCAAGCATCAATTTCAGGAGCATAATTCCAGCATAACTCCAGCTCCTTGGCCTCATCCCATGACATCTCCAGGTATCTAAAGTCGTCTTTGCAATTGTAAACCAAAATGTCACATAATGCCTGTGCAGAGCACAGAATCATTCGAAGCAGCCTCTGTAAGATGGCTACATGTCATAATATTCTATGGAATTTGCTTTGTATTAATTCTGAGTGTTCGTGAAGAGGCGGGATATAAATATATGCTATTAATGTAGAAATGAACTAATTGGTTTCAGTCACTTAACACGACAGCCGTTCGTGTTAACAACAACTGCACCATGTGAAATTATTTAATTGGTATCACTATGGTAACGAACAGAAAACTCGGCTTCACCAGAATCTCAACGCAGCGCAACTTTTGCCATCCATGTCCAGTAGACCTACATTGTACTCTTCTGCGCAAAGTTTGCTCCATAAGAGTTGCACTAGATTTGCAATCTACAAGGAGTGGATACACTCAAAAATACATTAGGGCCTATGCATAGATACACATATGATAATGATAAGAGTACAGAAATAGAAGAGGCAGATGAGGCCAGAAAAGATGGCGGCAGTTCGTATGTTGCACGGTTTTAATAGGCGTATTAGTCTTCACGGACGAGATATTCTGTATGGACCATATTCTAGGTCACAGTGGTTCCCAAACCGTGGCCCGCGGGCCAAAAGTGGCCCGCCAATCCTTTGAATGTGGCCCGCGACAGTCACTCACAAATTTTGAAAACAAATTAAATTACCTTGTTTTCTTCATTTTTCGATTTAAGTTAAGTTAAGTTCTTTTTTTCTATTATTTTGTTTTAATCTTAGTTCACTTTTCGTCAAGCTCTATGCAGCGTATTTACACTTCCGTTGAAAAAGACGTGTGTTTTCATTCTTGATTATTGACAATTTCATTTTAATATTTTAAATTTAAACTTTAAATAAAATATTTTAAGTTTGGGTTAAAAAGGATGAGTTCAAATTTAAGTGACAGGATGAAACGAAAACTTGAGGAAAGCTCGAACCTCTCTTGTCGGGAATTTAATGACGATTGGAAAGATAGGTAGGCCTATATGTTTGTTCTTGGACGTAGTGGAAAACCAACCTGTTTAGTATGCGGATTTTGTGTGTCTGTTCTAAAAAAAATACAACATGGAAAGACACTACAACAGTACACATCCCGATTTGACCAATAAATATCCATTGGGCTCTGATATCAGATCAGAATTCATTGCCAGAAAAGAGATTGGCGTTAGCAGCCAGCAATCAATGTTTTTAAAATTACAAGATCAAAATAAAAGCGCACTTGTTGCATCTTACGAAGTTGCTTTGCTCCTGGCAAAGAAAAAAAAACCTTTCACTGATGGCGAAGAAGTTATTAAACTGGTTCTGGAAATTGCAGCCAAAATGCTTGGTGACAAGAAAATAGAAACAAAATTCAAAGAAATTCCACTGTCAAATAATACAATAACAAGACCCATAGAAGAACTTGGAGCAAACGTCATTGAACAGGTTGTTTTTCAAGCCAAAAACTGTGCATTTTTCTCATTGGCAATGGATGAGTCCAACGACATTTGTGATTCTGCACAAGTATCCATATTCATCCGGGCTGTTAGTAAGTCGTTTGATATAATTGAAGAACTGCTGATTCATCTTCAATAAATACTTTTGAAAAATTAAAATAATAAATATTCAGAATTAAAATGAATGCATTGCTGGAACTTCTGCATTTAAAATTTAATTAACACAAATTTGAGATTTGATTTCAATTTTACCGATATTAACAATTTTGCATTTTGAAATTTAACAATGTTGAAACGATATCTTCAATTATTGCCTTAACATTGATCTGATATGAAAGTATCTGAGTTACCCTTGCACCAAGCAGCATGCATCGTATTATACTTCCGCTGAAAAACGTGTGTTTTATCTTGCATTGTTGTAAATTGGCACTGACAATATGCCAAAAACATGTTCCATTCGATGTCAGATGTTACCAAATGCTGCGCATGGGGAAACTTACGACGCTTCCCCAGAGACCACTATTTGCTGGCGCTCCAGCGCACGCATTCGTCCACAATGAAAGCAACTGAGGACGGCTCCTCAGATCTCTGTGGCCCGCCATGATATTTTAAAAGTAAGACTTTGCCCTCCATCAAAAGAGCTTGGGAACCACTGTTCTAGGACGCTACCGGTATGTATTTACCTGTGGAATTTTTCTGACCAGTTCGTTCGGTCAACTCTTCAATGTCATTCAGGCAGGGCCGGATTTTCCAATAGGCCCGGGCCTAGGGCAGAAATATCTTGGAGCGGCATATACGCCGCTCTTCAACTTTTTTAAATAAAAAATATGGTAAAATATTAAAATTTTACAGCTATTTAGGTATACACAGTGTTTTTTTTCAGCCGCAACGAACCGAAATTAAATACATGATTTTTAGTAGCTGAAAAAAGGTGCTGGAACGCCTCCAGCACCTTTTTTCAGCTACTAAAAATCATGTATTTAATTTAATAATAAAAACAATAATTTAGTTATTTCAATTTAATTTCAGTGTTGTCAACTGTTTTCAGTGTTTATTGAGATCCCTCCCAAACCCCCTATCCCGTTTTCGGGATTTTAGCCCTTCCATAGGCCTAATTGTTTTTTCTAGGAAAAAAGCACTGGGTACCGTACCAAAATGTCGAATTTCATTAATAGGGCCTACCCGCAATAAAATGTTTTGCACTAACACTAAATTTCCTTTTGTTGTAATTTCATTTAGGCTATAGGCCGATGTTGAGTTTGGGTAAGGGCGGCATTCAGTGTGGGCGGAAGACTAGGGCCTACTAAGTCAGGCCTAAACTTAAGACTCCTCTCTTTCGACTTAATCGTAATATCAACATTTCTACAGCGCCCAGAAGGCGAGGTCGCGGGAACCAGCTTATTCACAGGCGCTTAGTCAAATCATAATCGATGGGAGGGAGGGGGTGAAGTCGGTTCAAGGACAAGATCAAAAGGGGTCAGGCAGGCAGACAGTCAGACAGCTAAGATGGGTGGTGTTTAGAGTTGAAACGATAACGGAGGTATAGGCGCAGGGGCGTAACTTTGGCCTAAAAAGTGGGGTTACCAATTTCTTACATAGGCTACACGATAACACGAAGCAAAGGCGGAGACTGCGATCTCTGGGAAGGCATAATAATTCACTTAAACCGACCTTTGATTGTTGCTTTTCCATTATGATAATGGCACTTTAAAAGTAACTAGGCCTATATTAGAGCTATTCTGGCTATTTTCGGTACAAACTCTCACGTATAACGTCTGAAAAGCAACCTCGGGCAAACCATTTCACACGTGTTACACGACGTCAATGATAGATTATTACACAATGTAAACGCCAGTTTTCTTTTAGAAGCATTTAAACTTCTGGCTTACTTACTTATTTCAGACGCTCTGCTGATGGTAACCGTTCGGAAGGACGGAGCATAAAGCAAATAGGGCCTATGTCAATAAGTGACGTGAAATGACGTGTTGGTCGAAGCTAGAAGCGGTATAGATGAAACTCATGAGAAATTGTAACTCCGATCTACTCCACCCAAAATGTGTCCTTGCGTTTAAATTTAATACCGAATATTAAATACGATGCTTTACTTTCGACAGCTGTTTGTTACCTGTGAAATATAATTATTCTCATTTATTTCTAAAATCATCGAGAAATTAGTCGCTCAGCAATTATTGACTTACCTTGATGCTAATAACTTAGGCCTACTTCCTGTCTATCAATCTGGCTTCCGCAAAGGTCATTCTACAGAAACCCTTCTCCTTCGCCTCCTCTCTGATTTCTATGGCGCCATTGATCGCTCCCAAGTCTCCCTTCTTGCACTCTTCGATGTCAGCGCTGCCTTTGACTCGGTCGACCATGACATCCTCCTCAATCGCTTGTCTGTATCATTCGGTCTATCTGAAAAGCCCCTTGAGTGGCTAGCCTCCTACCTTTCTGACCGCTCCTCATTGGTTGTCTACTGTTCTACCAGGTCCCTCTGGACCCCAGTCCGTTTTGGCCTTCCTCAGGGATCAGTTTTGGGTCCCCTCCTCTATATTATCTTCACCTCTGATCTCAGTCGCCTTCTTGCCACTTGTTCTTTGTCCAACCATTTATATGCTGACGATATACAGGCTTACACCCACTGCTTTCCCTCTGACGCCGCCGCTGCAGTCCGCCTCATGTGCCACTCCACTGACTCTTTGACTGCCTGGATGTCTTCCAACCGCCTTCGCTTGAATCCCACTAAGACTCAATATATCTGGCTGGGCACCCCTAGGCAGCTTGCTAAGATTGATCATGCTTGTCTTACTTCTGAGTTCCCCTATATCGTCTTTTCCACCTCCGTCAGAGATCTTGGCGTCATCTTGGATTCAGAACTCACCCTCTCTCCGCATATCTTGCAGCTGAGCCGGGCTTGCTACTTTCAGCTACGACAGCTTCGCGTTGTTTCCCGCTCTCTTTCCCCCCAATCTGCTGCTACTCTCGTTCATGCATTCATTACCTGTCGGCTTGACTACTGCTGCTCCCTCTATATTGGGCTTCCCCTCACTCGACTGAACTGTCTGGAACGCGTATTGCGTTCTGCTGCGCGTTTGATTGGGAGCATACCTAAATTTGGCCATGTTTCTGAATACATGCGTGATGTCCTCCACTGGTTACCACTCTCGCAACGCATTGTCTACCGGGTTGCCTCCATTGTCTGGAAATGTCAGCTTGGCTGTGCTCCCTTCTATCTGCGTGAGCTCTGTTCTCGTGCCTCTGTTCCACCTGGTCACCGCTCTCTTCGTTCTACCACCCGTGGTGATCTCTCTGTTCCTTTTGCACGCACCGCTACTATGCAGCACCGTGCTTTCTCCGTCGTTGGTCCCAAAATTTGGAATGGGCTTCCTTCTGAGCTGCGGTCTCTTCCTCGAAACTCATCCACCGCTTTCTTCTCTGCTCTAAAGACTTTTCTCTTTCGCCGGGGTTGGGCTGGGAGTGCCTCTGAATAGATTCCTTGAAGGGGCGCTATATAAATGTTTGATTGATTGATTGATTGATTGATTGATTGATTGATTCGTCGATATCTCTTCATAGATTATAATGAAGCGCAATGCATTCATTTTCAGATTTTCTTAACGAGATGCGATACTCTCTGGCCGCAAAGGGCGCTGCGGTGCCTATGCGCTTAAATTTGTTAAATTTGCATACTGAGCTTCGACTTCTGTGATGATTATTAGTCCTTTGCCAGTGTCAAACGGTTACCATCAAGAACGTGTGGTTCTTAAAACGCTTATTTTGTTCATTTTGTGAAGATAAGCGATAAATTTCGAAATTATAAGATTAACAGTTCACAGAACCGGTAATGTAAATCCGTATGATAAAACTGTACAATTATTTTTTCGTAAATTAAGTGAACATTTAGTGTTTGATTATTTTATCGCAAGAATCATTCTCCCGCTCTCCGTTAACTCTGGTTCGCTAGGTACGCCTTTTCAGAAATTTGACCCCGTTACTGCAATTGCGCCTTAGTTCTTATGAATGCAAAAAGAGCAAATAATTAACTTTAGACATATAAAGGCATGTATAATTTTATTTGTGCTTTAGTTCTCAGCAATATTTGATCTAAAACGTAGATAGATAAATCTTTTGTTAGCAACGAAGTCGATCAGTTAATGAAATCTTTAAAAAGTAAAATCAAAGTTTAAATTTGAAATCCACAGAAATGTCGTGAACAAAATATAGTGTAATAAAAAAACTGATAGATGGGTACAGGTTGGGTTAGGAGGACTGTTGCCGAATATTACAGAATTTGACCTGATGATATGTAGAACCAAAAGTATTCAAACATGCCTATTCCCATTCAAATTATAATTGCATTGGTTGTGTTAAATGCATTATATCATGTCATGTTACTTTGCACTGTCATAATAACTAATACATTAGGACTAAACATAATGATTTATATTGCTGTCATTATATCATCTTATTTTAATAGATTTCATGAATGACAAGATGTACATGACTTCTAGTTAATAGTGATATTACATGTTCTACATTATTTAATAATGCTAATGGACTGATGATTGATTATTTTTATGACACGCTCCCAGGTTGTGTACATACATCATCACAACTACAGATGTACAACTCCTCCGGTTTCGTTGTGTCGCAGGACAATCTTCAGCTTGCAAATCTGGCGTCCAGTTCGCTGAAGACAGTTCATACTTTGACAAGACGTACAATTCCAGCGGCCATGCTACCTAAGTCTGTACCATTGAAGTCCACTGTCATGCTATAAGCCGCATGGACTGTTCAGTCATTGGGCAAAAAATTCCTCCCTGTTGTATCATCATCACCCGCGATGGACGTTTGTGTTGTCGCTGAGTTGTGGCATCCTACCTCATCGAATGTAATGGAGTGCAGAGCAATGCCACCTGACTTCTCATCGCTGTGATTTTAGAGGCTGGTTCGACAAAGTTATTTCCAGAGATGACTGCATTCTTCAAGATCTGAGGTGGAACTGCCTTCCCTCTCAGACCGTGCTTCAAGATCTCAAGTGGAACCGCCATACTTCTCAGATCATAGTCTTTTGCTATTCGCCACTCCTTTCCTCCACATACATACAATCAGGTCTTTGTGAGGGTGGAAAAACTTAGACCGAAGGGCCTTGGAACCATGCTGGCCTGTTGAAAGGTCCACTCTGTAATAACATCTGCCATGGAAAACTGTTCCTCAGAAGAACTCTTTGACATCTACAAGTCTTCGATACTCACCCTGATTGATAGTTTCCTCCCCTGAGGACTGTGAAGCTATACCAGAGGTCTCGCCATGGTTTGATGGAGACTGTCGTGATTTTCGGTGACAAGTCAGAAGACTCAAAAGATGCTTCAGGCAAATACGCATCACTGAAGATCGTAGCGCCAATACATACAACAAAGACAACAATCGACGACTGTGGTCATCGTTCTCCAACATCCTCGGCCACTCAAACTCAGAGAAAAGTTCCTTGCAACCGTCATTCAAGGCTACGGATGTTCTAGCGTGTTGTGTGCGAAAGATCGACTCGGTTCGTCGCTCTACCAAAGGTGCCTCCCTACCGACATTCCCTTCAACCGATTGCAGAATTTCGCAACTGGAGCCTGTCTTCTAGACCTGCGCCAGTTGCTGCTGTCGTCACCATAGAAGACACGTGAGCGTGATCCTCTGTCATAATTTCTAATTAAGATCTTTGCTGTATTTTTACATTTGTTATGTATCACTGCTTGGGGTGAGAGCCCGGATCCCACTTCTCAGATATGGACTGTTGTTTTGCCTTTCCTATAACTGCTGCGGTCTTGATGTCAATGACATGGCCAATTATCGACCCATTTCTAACCTATCTCATTGTTGAAGATAGCTGAGAATCTTGTCGATGCAGCTCAGTTCTTATCTTGAGGCAGACTCCCTTGTACATGTATACCTAAACAATTGGGGTTCAGGCAGTTTCATTCCAATGAGACTGTTTTAACACTCATTCTAGCTGATATTTTGGGGTTGTTGAAATTTTGACTAATTCACAACAACTGCAGAGAAAATCATATCTATGAAGTAAAATCAATGAGTAATTATGGTTAGGACCAAGGACCAATTTTACTCAGGACTGGTATCTCCATATTAGATATCGTGTGACGAATTGAAGCGCCATTGCACCATAATGGATATGCACCAGAGATGGGCACGATTACCCTTGATAGTTAAATTTCTAATCAATTAGAATTAGCTAAGTACTGAAATTTGCTAATTGATTAGAATTAGCAAAATCTTGTAGCTTATCGATTAGAATTAGCAGCAGCTAATCAGTTAGAATTAGATTTCAATAATTCATGCATATATTTTCTTCATGAATTTTTCAAATTTTGATCAAAGCACAGCAAGTTACTATGTACAGCAAGTTACTGTAGTCCAGCGTTTCCCAAAGTGTGTTCCATGGAACTCTAGGGTTCCAGAAGGGTTCCGTGAGGAAATTTGGTTTTAAAGTGCTGTTTGAATGTGTTGTTACATTATACACCAGACTCTGAGGTGTAGACAAGGGTTCCATAGGAAAATTTCATTTAAATAATATTATTTCTAATCTAATTTTTATGGATAAGAATTTTATATACCACAAACATTATTATTAATTAAACCTATATTGGTCTGCTTTGCAGGCGCCATGTGTACCAGAATATGTTCAGGGCTTCTGTCCAAAAATGTTAAGTCAAAAAGGGGTTCTGTAGCAAAAACAGATTGGGAAGCACTGCTTTAGGTACTATTATAGTATCTAAAGCAACACAACTATGTCAGAACACTCCACAAACCAGCCAGCAACAGCACACCACATTGGTCAATACAAGCTGCAACTATTGACATTCATACTGCAGAAGCTCACTTGCATTTTGCATTTATGTCGTGAATCTGTGTATCACTAAGCCTAATCAGTCAGCTAATCATTTTATGATTATTATTAGTAGCTAAAAATTGCTAATCAATTAGAATGAGGATCAGGCAACAGCTAATAAAATTAGAATTAGCTGCTTGTCTAATTGATTAGCTATTTTGATTGGCTAAACGATTAGAATCTAATCGATTAGTTATCCATCTCTGACATACACAATTACATATACAAATATTTTGCATGAGTAGATTCCTTGCTCGCTGCTGTCGCAACGCCATGGTGCATGAGACTATGGATATAATATAACCATGTATACTGATGTCTATGTATCGTTTGGAGACTTTTATATCGTATAACTTCGGAGGTTGGTCGCAGTTGGTGAACTAATTTTGCAGATGGATGGATGAGGCACGAGTAATGATAGACATATGGATTAATCATGATTTGTCTGCTGGCCAGTTCCTTGGTTATAATGACAAGCATATATTTGCATACACGCTCTGCTCTCTAATGGAATACAGAACAAGGTTGAGCTTCTAAATTCTTTCGTTTAAGTCAAATGCCAATTCTATGTGAATTCTCTATGAAAGTTTAAATTACATAATTATAATCTACAATATACTAAATTTGCAGAATATCATCAAGCATTGGCCAGACACCGATCACAATTATAGCTTGTATACTATAGATGAAATGGAACACTATCAAACAGTCAACTGTTTTATTATCTCATAGTATTAATCGGGGTGGGGTAGATTCCCAGTGACTGTTCAGGTCATCTGCCACATTATGATGCATTTTCCCAGTCGCTGCCCAAAGGCGCCAGAGGATGTGATTTGTTGGGGAATTGGTAAAGGTGAAATCAATGGTTCCGACTATCTCGCAATCGAAAATACACTCACCAGTGGTCGACACATACCGGTACATTTTACTCTTGCACAAATCCTTTCTCCACTGGTTCAGACACTTTGTCCTCATATGATAACATTGTCCTCCATACAATAACATTGTCCCCATACATTATGCCCATGCCCGATGGTCTTTATCTCACTGTTGCCCACACATATTCCAAACTTTTCTAATCTTTGCGGGCTACATTTACGGTGATTTTCAGAAGTCTAACTACTTAATGACTACAGTTTTGACAAAATTTAACACAGTCAGAATGCATATACATAAAAATTTTTGGTTTTTGAACTTCCAGTTGTACTGAATAACAATAAACGGCCCGGTCAAAACAAATGCAAACCACATACAGTAGCATCCTCATATAGTTGCATAAGTCTTGATACCTCTTAATCGGTTTACAAGCTTTTGAAACAACAAATTATTCTGTCATTGTTTGGTATCGCTGGAATAAATTGCCTTCAGATATTCATGTTTTATCAAACCTCCTTATATCGAAGTCTCGCTAATTTTGAATGCATTTTCGGTGCTTATCAAACAGTGGGCTAGCAGATATATTGAAGTTACAGGCCACTCTGCAACCTAATATTATTTGCCTAGTTGTTGCCCACTTCTTCATCTTTACTGGCAAGATTTAAAAGTCTAACTACTTAATGACTTGACTGTTTTGACCAAATTTAAAACAAAGTCGGAATACATATAGCTACTGTATATCTGAAAATCTAACAAGGCATGCCCACTGCCCAGTCATGTGCACTTCACTGAATATTTTACTAAGAACAATACCCTTAAGCTTTAAAGGCCTCAGCAAAAGATATTAGGAAAGACGCGATCCATATCAGTTAACATGGGATGCACAGAACTGCAGTGTACCGCTCAACATTGAAATTTAGGCAGTAGGCTTTATTACATGAAAATCCTCTGTAAGTCTTTACCCATTTATCAGTTTTAGTCAGAGGTATCGCACTTCCGGTCTAACTAAATAAAACCCAGAAGTACCAGTGCAGTAAGTACCTCACACATATCTACATAATAAGTTTTATGCAGTGGCAGTTCGTGGCAAATATACCCGTGCTCAGACAATAAATGATATTTGAAACCGTGGGTGTACCCACACTTAGGAGTCAAAAGGTTTACACATTTAGGGACATCGTCCTCCATAACAAGGGAAGAGTAAGTGATAGCCTGGTTCACTGGTTTTGTCGGATCCAGCAATCCCACAATGATTAGTTTCTTGACATCATCTTCCCGTAGTCGATTCCCAGTCATTAAGAACTGGTGCACTTTTTCTGCCGCTCCGTCTGCATCGGCGCTTGTGATTGGGCGCAAGACATTTATATGGCTGTGAGCCTGTGACTAAGCACGATACGTCTGACTAAAAGCGATAAAACGACAAAGCCTTGCAGAGGATTTTCATGTTATTTAATAAAGCCTATTGCCTAAATTTCAATGTTTAGTGCTACATTTAGAAACATCTAAATATTGTTGCAAAATAATCAGCATACTGGAAGCAAATGATGTCATTTTGTCAGCAGTGCTGTAAACGTTTCAGCATAACCTGTTGTCAAGGTTGGCACAGCACAGTCTCAAGTGGTGGAAACATTTAACACTTAATAATTACAATTACTAGACACTAAGAATGAGAGTCACAAACAGCATACATATAGAATGACATAATTGGTGTAGTTCTGTTGAGAAACATAGATCTTCTGCTGCTTCGGTTCAAGATGAGGATGAGGAATGGAGACCACAGCACCAGAAGTTAAAACATATAAACTCAAATTTTATGATGATAATGATGATGTATTTTATGAAGATAAAAAAAATTGATGATGATGATGAGAATGATGGTGATGATGGAAACATAGATCTTCTGCTGCTTCGGTTCAAGATGAGGATGAGGAATGGAGACCACAGCACCAGAAGTTAAAACATATAAACTCAAATTTTATGATGATAATGATGATGTATTTTATGAAGATAAAAAAAAATTGATGATGATGAGAATGATGGTGATGATGGAAACATAGATCTTCTGCTGCTTCGGTTCAAGATGAGGATGAGGAATGGAGACCACAGCACCAGAAGTTAAAACATATAAACTCAAATTTTATGATGATAATGATGATGTATTTTATGATGATAAATAAAAATTGATGATGATGAGAATGATGGTGATGATGGAAACATAGATCTTCTGCTGCTTCGGTTCAAGATGAGGATGAGGAATGGAGACCACAGCACCAGAAGTTAAAACATATAAACTCAAATTTTATGATGATAATGATGATGTATTTTATGATGATAAATAAAAATTGATGATGATGAGAATGATGGTGATGATGGAAACATAGATCTTCTGCTGCTTCGGTTCAAGATGAGGATGAGGAATGGAGACCACAGCACCAGAAGTTAAAACATATAAACTCAAATTTTATGATGATAATGATGATGTATTTTATGAAGATAAAAAAAAATTGATGATGATGAGAATGATGGTGATGATGGAAACATAGATCTTCTGCTGCTTCGGTTCAAGATGAGGATGAGGAATGGAGACCACAGCACCAGAAGTTAAAACATATAAACTCAAATTTTATGATGATAATGATGATGTATTTTATGATGATAAATAAAAATTGATGATGATGAGAATGATGGTGATGATGGAAACTCTGAAATAAAAGAAAATCAGCTGAACACATTTGAATCAATTATATTATAGGAAGTGTTGGAGAGCCAGTCTGCTTATGACATGTAAGCTGGTTTACCAACTGTCAACTCGATGCGAATCTGTAGTTGGTTCTTGGGTCGATACATAATTGGTCGGTGAACATTAATTTTATCCAATAATCGTTTGTACGGTATGTATGAATTGATAAGCAGGATAAAACTAGATGAAATCACCATCTTTTAATTTGCGTTTTGAGCTGATCGAGGAGTGTTTTATGTCATTACCAGAACTTTCAGTGTCATCATCACCTCCAATATTTCTTGTTACCATCCTATGGCAGGTCACGCGACACTATAAAATGTAAGTGGCGTGTATAAGTTGGCTTCTGCATTCCATAAAACTTATAATTCAACGTTTTTGCAAGGTGTAAACTTGTACTTGTATATAAGTTTACACCTTGCAAAAAACGTTGGAGTTATAAGTTGGCGTAAAGTTTCCAGTTGACTTGTATCTGAGTATATGTCACTTAGATACAAGTCAGCTGGAAACTTTACGCCAACTTTTACCTTTGTTTCCAGACATAAACAGAGTCACACCAACCAAAACTTCCGGTCTAATTAAAACCCAGAAGTACCAGAAAGTCACATATAGGCCTACTTATAAGTTTCATGCAGTGGCAATTCGTGGCGGATATTACCAGGGCTCAGAACATGAATGCTGTCTGAAACCGTGGGTGAACCCACACTTGGGAGTTAAAAGTTAACACATTTAGGACCACCATCCTCCCCGCGTTGATGGGTTTCAAAGGATCCAATAGAGTCAATAGACCAACAACAAACAGCCTCTCAACGTCTTCCTCAAGTAAACGATTTGCTGTCATAAGAAATTGCAGGACCTGTTCTCCAGCGGCATCCGCATCAACGCTCGTGACCGGGCATAATTTATTCAGATGGCTTACCACCAGCAGAAGTCTTCCACTGGTAACTGCCTAAAATGATTAAACACATAGCAAAAATATTTAAGATATTATAAGAAATGTGATCAAAGCAACTGCTGTTATAAGATGGAAGAAAATCAAAGACCACATGTTCCCTTGTGTTTACATTCGAGCTGTTCTGCTTAAGTTACTCTTCTACCTATGTTAAGACGCACCCGATACATTTCATAGCGCTCTTGATGAGCTAATGAAAATACATTTTATAAATCCACAAATACATACATACTAAAATAAAGAATATACTTTCTTACCTACTTAAATCATATGATAAGTTTGAGGCAAGTCTCTATACAGTTTTTACATGAAATAGACATACTGCTTGAACGATGGCATGGAGGCCTGGGCGATTCCCAAGGAACCCATCGTAACAAGACACGGTGCTTGGACCGTACTTTCCTTCAACTTTCATTTTTATCTGCGCAGACACGCCTTCATGATGAGCTAAAAGTCAGTTATACAAAAAGATGCGCTATAGCATAGAAACTTAAATGCAATCTACGTAATCTTACATTAATGTCAAAACAGCAAATTATAACGGCAAAATTCAGAGCCGATAATTTAAAAAACTACTGTAACTATAACTAATGTGTTTTCATTCGAGCTGTTCTGAATAAGTTACTCTTCTACATATGTTAAGATGCACCTAATACATTTCATTTCTGCTAACTAATGGCATATAGAGCAAGGTTCAGCTTCTAAGTTCTTTCGTTTAAGTCAAATACTAATTCTATGTGAATTCTCTATGAAAGTTTAAATTACATATAAGCTATAATATACTAACACCTGAATTCACAGAATATCATTAAGCATTAGCCAAACACAGATAAGTTAGTAAGTATATTCTTTGTATAGAACAAGTATAGCTTGTAGATTAAGTAGAACACTATCAGTCAACTGTTTTATTATCTCATAATCTATTAATCGGGGTGAGGGGAAGATACCCAATGACTGTTCAGGTCGTCTCCAACATTATGATGCATTTTCCCAGTCACTGCCCACCGGCACCAGAGGATGTGATTTGTTGTGAATTGGTAAAGGTGAAATCAGTGGTTCCGATTGTCTCGCAACCGAAAATACACTCGCCAGTGGTCGACACATACCGGTACATTTTACTCTTGCACAAATTCTTCCTCCACTGGTTCAGACACTTCTGTTAAAGATAACTTTGTCCTCATACGATAACATTGTTACCCATACGATAACATTGTCCCCATACATTATGCCCATGCCTGATGGTCTTTATCTCACTGTTGCTCACACATATTCCAAACTTTTCTAATCTTTGCGGGCTAGATTTACGGTGCTTTTCAGAAGTCTAACTACTTAATGACTCGAGTTTTGACAAAATTTAACACAGTCAGAATGCATATACAGACAAATTTTGGTATTTTGAACTGCCAGTTGTACTGAATAACAGTAAACGGCCCGGCCAAAACCAATGCAAACAACATACAATAGCATCTTCATATAGTTGCATAAGTCTTGATACCTCTTAATCGTTTTACAAGCTTTTGAAACAACAAATTATTCTGTCATTGTTTGGTATCGCTGGAATAAGTGTCCTTGAGATCTTAGAGTTTTATCAAACCACCTTATATCGAAGTCTCGTTTATTTTGAATGCACTTTTCGGTGCTTATCAAACATTGGGCTAGAAGATATATTGAAGTTACAGGTCACTCTGCAACCTAATACTATTGGCCTAGTTGTTGCCCACTTCTTCATCTTTACTGGCTAGATTTAAAAGTCTAACTACTTAATGACTTGACTGTTTTGACCAAATTTAAAACAAAATCGGAATACATATAGCTACTGTATATCTGAAAATCTAACAAGGCATGCCCACTGCCCAGTCATGTGCACTTCACTGAATATTTTACTAAGAACAATACCCTTAAGCTTTAAAGGCCTCAACAAAAAGGAATCACATATTCTCAAGACTAATAATAAAGTAATATTAATAAGATTGTTAAAGCAGCAATAACATTATTAAAGCAACAATGTGAAGTTGCATGATGCAGCGCTTGTGAATAAGCTACTACTTTATGCATTTAGCTTTAGAGTAGTGCTTTAGAAATTTGGCGTTTATGACGATTACCTTTAAACCATTTGCTTTATGTATGATCACATTTAAGCTGATATACACAGAATAATCTCATTACAAGTTTTTTGGTAACAGCGTCACGTTCAAACAGAATTTACCTTCAGCTCATCTTAACTTGCAATCTCCACTAACGATTGGCAAGAAATTTGTCTTTCTGGTTTCTGTAAGAATTTTACATGAATCTTGACAATGTGCATAAGCCAGCTACTTGGTAAGGCCTCTGGAGGGGCATACTATTCTGCCACATAAGCTACATGCATCCTTCCTCATCACTTGAAACCTGTTTTCTTTCACCAGGACTGGGACCACCTCTGATTAATAGGTATCTCAAAATGGCATTACATAAATACTCAATGCGAATCACTAAAAATTACAAGCCAGATGTTTGTTGCATTCAGTGTAGCATAAAGACTAAGGAAGAAGAGCAAGAACCAAAAGAAGTTACTACTGCATAACAGTCTAGATAGGGTCTAATGCCATTTGCAGCAGAGCCCCGCACCCACAAAGACAGTGATAGCAAGCAGGGCATAGGCATTTTGAAGTCGTTCTTGAATGCTGCGCCTGTAACTAAAAGTAAAATCAGATTGCAACGCCATGCCACAAAGATATTAGGAAAGACGATATCCATGTCAGTTAACATGGGATGCACAGAACTGCAGTGTAGCGGTAAACATTGAAATTTAGGCAGTAGGCTTTATTACATGAAAATCCTCTGTAAGTCTTTACCCATTTATCAGTTTTAGTCAGAGGTATCGCACTTCCGGTCCAACTAAAACCCAGAAGTACCAGTGCAGTAAGTACCTCACACATATCTACATAGGGGAGAGTGGGGCAAGACGGCCATGCTAACGAATATATAAATTTTCATGTATGAAATATTGAATGAAACCCAAAAAAACTCGTGTGGTATATACTCTATGACACCCAATTATAATCACCAAACGACAGTACAATAGCTCTTCATTAATGAGTATTTAATCGGAAAAAATGCATGCCAGGAAAGTGAGCATCTTGCCCCATACCTGGGGCAAAATGCCCCGGCTATGGGCATCTTGCCCCAATGACAAAAACCGCATATCAGCAAGTTTCACCTCAGTTTTATTGTTACTTAAACAAATAATCAGTTTCTACTATGCTTTACATTTAGACTCTTTTCATGCTATGCACAGCAATTCGACTGTTTTGTCAACACAACACATATCGGTCTATTCCACACAGTCACCACACAGGAGAAAATCATCGTCAAGTACTCCTTGTGCTTCAGCACAGACCTCGTTAAACCAAGTTTTACACTTATAACAAGTGATCCAACCAGAGTTCAGTTTAACGTCTGCGGCACTCTTCTCAACAATCCCGCAACCTGGGCACTGGGAACAAAGTTCTGGCTTGCTTTGATTATCAACATTCTTTTTTAAACGAAGGGAGTCCATCTGAAGTCCCCTTCTTGTCATAGGTCTAGGTCCGCCTGCTTCAGCGCAAACCTTTTTAGGTAGCTGCTTTCTGTCTTCATGGCATGTTCTCTTCTTAGGTCCACTTGTAGACTTTAACTTCTTTGATCTATCTACTTCTTTAGACTTTTTCAGTGCAACATGTTTTTCAAGTTTCTTGTTTTTCCCTTCATCTCTCTGCCAAACTAAGTTCTTACATATGGTGATGAAGTAAGAACAACCGCTGTTTCTGCTTTGCGTTTTCTGACACGAGACCTTTCAGCTTTTGGCAAAGGAGACAGTTGACGAATAAGGTCAATAGCTGTCTGCATTTGTGGGAAAGCAACTTGAGTCTGTGGTTGAGAAATGCCTGCTGACTGCCTGCATGTGACTGTCACCATCCGATTCCAGGGCATCTCCAACTCTGTGCCAAGAACACAGGCAAAACGACCAAGTTGTCCTGGCTTTGCAACAAGCTTACATAAATGTCTAGTAAGTGGTTTCCCTGGGATGCCATACAGTAACTCAGCCTTCCGCTTGCTTAGTTCTCCTTTTCTAACTTTCTCCAATGCTAGAGTTAACTGTTCCAAGCCATATTTTCCTCTATCAGTTTTTCTCTTGTAACATCTGGCCATTTCTGACAGAAAAACAACCAAAATAAGCTAATTATACACTACATTAATAATCATAGGCCTACACTATATGCACTACAGGCTGACTGATTAGCCTACACGGATCTTCTAAATTCTACAAAAAAGCTACACAATGCTATGGCGGGGCAACATGCCCCGGGTGTACAAGATGGCACTGGGCATTTTGCCCCTAAACGGGTGATAGCAGTACAACGCGATTCTAAATTATCGTCTACATGCAAATCGAAAATTAATCCCATCATAAAGTCCGTAAGCAATAACTAAACACAAGAGATTTATAACGTTATTGAACTACCATGTAACTAACCTGTAAAATCTGTTGAACTGTTAAGTGTTCGATAATGCACAACACCCAAAAACTTAATTTTAATTATACTGATCGTCCGCCAACATTAAAATCGCAATAAATGATATGCATATGCATGAGTCCCACTCTAGCCGCTGCGTACGGACCTTGGGCAAGTCCTTCACTCGCAATTGCTCGTGGCGCTTCGGCGTGAAAATTCCGGCACAGTATCAAATGCTGTAGTCGGGAGCGCCTCTGAGTAGTAGTTGACTTTGAGAGGCGCTATAGAAATATCCGGAATAAATAAAAAATGAGGCTGTGTCAGGAAATAATCTACATGTTTAAAACTGGATTGGAATGCGAAACCGCTAAGATAAAAGGGATGGGCGTCTGACCCCGCATGGGCGTCCTGCCCCACTCCCCCCTAATAAGTTTTATGCAGTGGCAGTTCGTGGCGAATATACCCGTGCTCAGACAATAAATGATATTTGAAACCGTGGGTGTACCCACACTTAGGAGTCAAAAGGTTTACACATTTAGGGACATCGTCCTCCATCACAAGGGAAGAGTTGGTGACAGCCTGGTTCACTGGTTTTGTCGGATCCAGCAATCCCACAATGATCAGTTTCTTGGCATCATCTTCCCGTAGTCGATTCCCAGTCATTAAGAACTGGTGCACTTTTTCTGCCGCTCCGTCTGCATCGGCGCTTGTGATTGGGCGCAAGACATTTATATGGCTGTGAGCCTGTGACTAAGCACGATACGTCTGACTAAAAGCGATAAAACGACAAAGCCTTGCAGAGGATTTTCATGTTATTTAATAAAGCCTATTGCCTAAATTTCAATGTTTAGTGCTACATTTAGAAACATCTAAATATTGTTGCAAAATAATCAGCATACTGGAAGCAAATGATGTCATTGTCGGTAGTGCTGTAAACGTTTCAGCATAACCTGTTGTCAAGGTTGGCACAGCACAATCTCAAGTGCTGGAAACATTTAACATTTAATAATTACAATTACTAGACACTAGGAATGAGAGTCACAAACAGCATACCTATAGAATGACATAATTGGTGTAGTTCTGTTGAGAAACATAGATGTTCTGCTTCTTCGGTTCGAGACTTGATGACGATGAATGAGGAATGGAGACCACAGCACCAGAAGTTAAAACATATAAATTCAAATTTTCTGATGATAATGATGATGATATATTTTATGATGATTAACAAAATTGATGATGATGAGAATGATGCTGATGATGGAAACTCTGAAGTAAAAGAAAATTAGCAGAACACATTTGAATCAGTTATATGATAGGAATTGTTGGAGAGCCAGTCCGCTTATGACATGTAAACTGGTACGAATCTGCATAGGCGTAGACTCTGGGGGGGGGCCGCCGGGGCACGCCCCCCAATAATTGAGACGGACTGTGCACTTAATGCACAAAGTGTAGAAAAAATAACCAAATCCCCCCCAATATTTTGGACAAGTTTACGCCAGTGCGAATCTATAGTTGGTTCTTGGGTCAATATATAATTTAAAGCAGTGGCGGCGCTACCTTGGGTCGCGGTAGGTCATTTTACCTGCCTATTTAACTATTGACCTGCCTTATGACCTACCTATATATGTTACTCTTGACCTGCCTTATGTTCTGCTTACTACCTACTCCTTGTAAAATTCTTTGGAACCTTTAATATCACATTTAGGACCACCATCCTCCATCATGATTGAGGAACCGGTTATCCCTGCATTGATGAGTTTCAAAGGATCCCATAGACCAACAACAAAGAGCTTCTCAACGTTTTCCTCGGTCCGTATTTCCCTTCAATCTTGACCTTTATTTGCGTAGAAATCCCTTCATGATATGCTAAAAGTCAGTTATTCAAAAAGATGCGCTATAGCATAGAAACTTGAATGCAACCTACTTAATCTTACATTAATGTCAAAAACAATAAATTATAACAGCAAAATTCAGAGCCGATAATTTAAGAAAAATTAATGTAGCCATAACTAATGTGTTGACACTCGAGCTGTTCTGAACAAGTTACTACGTATGTTAAGACGCACCTGATACATTTCACAGCGCTTTTGAAGAAGAAAAGCCGTCCCTTAAGCTAGCCCTGATGCAGCCGTGGTATGAAGTGTTAGCGACCTCATTTTCTTAGCCTCGGCATATGAGGGCGGACGGCCAGTCCTCTTCCTCGCCGTCTCACCTTCCCACCTACAGTGTACAGCCAATGTACTCAGTATGTATACCTGAGGGGCGCCGGTGGAGCAGAAATCTCTAACCAAATTTCTGCCCTGGCGGGGATTTGAACCTCTGACCTCTCGCTTGACAGTCCAGCGCGCTAACCACTACACTATCGCGCACCACCTAGAATACATAAATGACAAAATACACTCATACTAAATCATATAATCTTGAGGCAAGTCTGTATTATACAGTTTTAAGTATCAGAAAAAGAGAGACAGAGACAGAGACGAGACAGAGACAGAGACAGAGAGAGAGACGGAGAGAGAGACATAGAGAGAGAGACAGAGAGAGATGACCTCTGCTTTCCAGAAAACTTACAATTCCACGTTTTTATAGTATAAGTTCACACCTTGCAGAAAACGTGGAATTATAAGTTGGCGTAAAGTTTACAGTTGAGATACAAATCAACTGGAAACTTTACGCCAACTTTTACCTGTTTCCTGATATAAATAGAGTCACGCCAACTAAAACTTCCGGTCTAACTAAAACCCAGAAATACCATTTAGTACCTCGCACATATCTAATAAGTTTTATGCGGTGGCGATGCGTGGTGGATATACCCGGGCTCAGAACATAAATGCTATCTGAAACCGTGGGTGAACCAAAACTTGGGAGTCAAAAGGTTAACCCATTTAGGGCCACCGTCCTTCATGACAAGGGAGGAATTGGTGACACCTTGGTTCAAACCCACGGTTTCAGGTAGCATTTATGTTTGAGCCCGGGTATATCCACCACGCATCGCCACCGCAACCAAGGGTCTTTGTGGATCGATTAATCCAACAACCATTAGTCTTTCCACATCCTCATCCATCAGTCCATTTCCGGTCATCAGAAACTGCATGACTTGATCAGCGGCCACTTCTGAATCTGCACTTGTTACGGGACAAAGAAGAGTAACTTGAGCAGAACAGCTCGAATGTAAACACACGGGAACATGTGGTCTTTGATTTTCTTCCAGCTTATAGCCAGTCTTGTTGTCAAGACCTTAAACCTCAAGACCAAAACCAAGACCTTGAACCTCAAGACCAAGACCGAGACCAAGACCCCAAAAAACCACTGTCGTATCCAGACTTCTATTCCTTACTAAAAATTGTCCAGTCGGACTACTCGTTATTTTAATGAAAACATGAGTTTTTTCTTTTATTCAAGCAAAACAACTCTAAATGGAGACTTCAGCGAATTCCGAATTCGTATTTACAAAAGTCCTTCATGCGAAATGTTATTCCAAATGCCTGTTGAATTTTATAAAAACCAATTTGCTCAGAATTTTCTGACCAAGACGTGACTTGTGGGGCCTCCTAAAAATTCTGCCATGTGAAAAAAACACGGTCTACAAGTGCTGAAATCGCTAGCACACAAATCAGCTTTTCAAGAACCGGATGTAAATGTACAAATTAATTATGAGTCTGTTTTGAAATAATTCCATTGTAAATAACCGGAAGTCAAAAATAATTGTCCAAGACAACAGTGAAGCCTCATTCACACCGTGTAAATACTAACAATAACTGTATGAGTAATTGTTGGATAAATTTTTAAAATTCTTGCCATTTGTTAAAATTAATGACTGTTCATATTGACAAAAGTCTTGGTCTTGGTCTTGAAAACCAAGACCAAGACTTTGAACCTCAAGACCAAGACCTTGAACCTCAAGACCAAGACCAAGACCTTTGGTCTCGAGACCAAGACCAAGACTTTTAAAAACGAACTCGAGTGCACTCGAGACCAAGACCTTGGTCTCGAGGACAACAAGACTGCTTATAGCAACAGTTAATTGCTTTGATTACATTTCTGATAACATCTGAAAATATTTTTGCTATGTGTTTAATCATGCTCAAGTTACTCTTCTACCTATGTTAAGACGCATCTGTTCACATCTCATAGCACTTTTGAAGAAGGGCAGTCCCTTAAGCTAGCCCTGAGGCAGCCATGGGTATGAAGTGTTCGCGACCTCATTTTCTTAGTCTCTAGCCAAATTTCTGTCCTGGCAGAATTTGAACCCCTGACCTCTCCCTTGACAGTGCAGCGCGCTAACCACTATAGAATATCGGACACCCTAAAATACATTATATAAATTTCCAAATACATACATACAGGGGTGGGCAAACTGCCGATCCGGCCTGCCAAAACTTTTTATCCGGCCCCCACAATTCTTCGGAAAATATGATTTGCTATTTTCAGTCACTTCATCCGCTTTTTCCAGCATGATTCTGGAGGCCTTGAAGCGTGGTACACTCGCAAAGTTAACCAGGTCGTGATATTTTTTAGTCGCATAAAAATTCTTTCAACAATGTATTGAAATGTACCAAATGCAGTATCATTTAAGTATAACTGGAATAAGCTTCCTTCAGATCTGCGTATTCTTTTAACCAGAGACTTTGCATACGTCATTTTATTCTGTTAGTTTGTAGATGTTACAAATGTCTCACTGCATTACTTCTTACTTTGCAGTTTATTTCTATGTAATCCAGACAGCTACTCGGGTGAATAAGTTGGTCTCTGTGACGTAGGTTGTGTGTAGTAGGTGAGAACATTTTGGAAAGTTACGTCACCTTGCATGTGCCTTTTTCATGGTTGGGGCGTTTACCTGGAATAACCTTACTTCAGATCTGCGTGTTGTTTAAACAATGCATACGACTTTTACAAGTATTTGAAAACTGCTCTCTTTCGCAGGGTTTGGTCGGGAGTTTCTACTTGTAGGTAAATGAGAGAGTTGCTATATAAGTGTCCTAAATGAATGAATGAACTGAAATATACAATTTATTGGCCTCACATCTGATGCTTCACGAGACATGCTTTGTGCCATTTTGCTTTTTGCGCCTAGAGAATTTGTAAAGTTTCAATTTTCAATTAAATTATCTTACTCGATTATCTACTAACGAAAGTCGGTTGCTCTTGGGCCTACGTCATTGTTGCGTCAGATGTCAATACCCACATTCATTCGTTCATTCATTCAGAGCAATTATATAGCGCCTTTCTAATATCTACTCCGAGGCTTTCTCCCAGCCCAATTGCGGCGATCAAGAACAGTCTTCAGATGTTTGCAAAAGGTGTATGCAGATTCCCTAGTTAAAAGAACATGCTGATCTGAAGGAAAGTTATTCCACGTGGTCGGCCCAGCCACTGAAAATGCACGACGTTGCATCTTTGAAGTGCGCGAAATGGGAACAAGTCCACCGAGATGCAGAACGCATTTTTCTGCAGTCAGCCAAACATGAGGTGGGGGGGGCAGCAGAGCATCCTGCGAGTAGGCAGGGGCGTTCCCTAGGTGGCACCTTCAGCCTTGACGATCATGACTCGACTTGACTTATAACCACTTGCCAATTCCTTCAAATCTTGTTCCTTCTTTGGTACATTGTCAAGGCTTTTGACGAGATTTTGAAACATAACACATGCAGACATCCTAAAATCCTGAATAATGGTTAGTTCGTAATACAAGGGCCTACGCTCACTGCTTTCTTCGCTAACATGCTTTTAACAGAGAAAACGAATAATAAGCCGTGTACATAAACCTAGCGCCACTAGAACTCCAACATGCTTGATATTGCTGAGCAAATTCTGCATTTAGACAAATGATCCGTCGAAATTTCGCATAAGTCGATTAACGACCGAATGGCTAGTGAAATGCGGAGAACATGGTGTCTTCTGTACTCTAGACTATCATTACCGACCTGTCTTCAGCGATATGTCTCCTCTGCTTTAAAACTTGTCTCCTGTCACACAGTTGGTGATCTGTCTCCTATTATCTTTCTCCTTGTCTCTTGCCTCCTGTCTCCGTAACGGACCCCCACACGAGCGCGCCGTCATCAACTCAGAAGGGAGAAGAAGTGGAAGACCACGATAGAATTTGCTGTATACTAATTATGATCAAGAAATGATGATCCCGTCAGAATCAATATCGCCGTCGATTAATCCATACTGAGCGGAGCTCAGCGGACTTGGCAAATAATGGCTTTATACTCACCAGTAGGTAGACGACGATCGGTGGCTGGACCGCACGCTTTCGCGGTGGAGGCACGTAATCCACATGAACCTGCGGCGGGATGACGAGTACACTGACGTTAGTGTTGTCAGCAAGACCAGCAAAAGATGAATTAGCATTAGGATGGGTTGCATTTGTTATCTTGTCCGGTTAAATTTCGGTAATACTTGACCAGATAGTCTTTAGGTAATATGAAAACGTCGCTGGACACAAGGTAGCCTACGCATTTGAAACAAACACAACCAGCTGACAATCCACTGAAACATGATGCGACGATAGACACAAGACATGTTGAGATGAAATTTCTGTTTGCTGTGTAGCGTCTTATAACTTCGTCATTTTTGGTATGACGTAGCAATTACGTGTTGATGGCGTTTTTGGTCCCTTCTTCATTCTACATATGTATATAACTATATATATATATTTATTTATTTATATATATATATATATTTGTAGAAATTTTTTAAACGACTGAAATTGTTGAAATTCGTCAATAAGAGAAGAGAGGGAGTAGTTAGTTTCCTAAAAGTGATTAAATAATAATGTTTCGGATGATACCCAAACGTGATCAGAGTATAAGTGATAAATGCAACACATGATTCACTGGAGGTAAGCTATTGTTCCCAAGACTTATGGTAGGTGTCCCACACGGACACATCATCTGCTTTTCCGGGACTTTACCAACTAATAGTAATAATAACAACAACAATTATAATAATTATAGCAACACAGATAGCTTCTACTGAACTACGAGCTTAGGTTACATAGGTGTCGAAAGTTTATTACGATTAGTGTTTAATTTATATTCACGAACTTAAAACTTACATTTAGGACCACGGTCCAGCGCGTATACTCCGGCCCTCGCCTTATTCTGTTATTGAGAGCCACTTCAACTCCCCGTCATAGCCACAGGCAAAAACCCCTTGTCCTGGCAGATGTCTGCAGTTTGATTGCTTCTGCTGTTGCCAATTGAAAAAGACCGAATATCCAAGACAAAAACTAAGACCATAGGGGCCTAAACGGTATGAAATTCACAGAAATGTGTCATTGATAATGACACATTTCTGTGAATTTCATAGCGGTTAGGCCGTTCTCAACAGTCTCGGATGTAGAGCCTGTCTTCACTTCACCACCTTCATTATTTTACCCCTTCATTCCGGCTCGATTCTTATTTTCAGCCGCGATACATCTGGCTATTGTGGCCTGGAATGTATTGCAAGCGCTTTTCTGATTATCTGCGGCGGCTTTGTTAAAGTCGGCAGAATCTTCAAGATCTTCTGTGGCTTCATATAGAACCACGAGACAACCATAATCTATGAATATCTACGACATTTTCGCATGAACCTCTAACTGATTTTGTTTCAAAATAGCGTCCGTCTCAAATTCAGCAAGAAAGACGGTTATATGAATGACGTCATAGGTTTGATCTATGACGTACAAGAAACGTTTATCGTGAATAAATCGTTCCCTCAATATATATATATATATATATATATATATATATATATATATATATATATATATATATATATATATATATATATATATATATATATATATATATATATATATATATATATATATATTAGAGCAGTTCTATATAGCGCCCGTTCAAGATTGCCTACTCAGAAGCACTCCCAGCCCAACCACGGTCGAACAACGCAGTTTTGAAGACAGTAAGAAACAGGGTGAAATGACCAATCGGTATTTGACGGAGATTGGAAGGGAGCCCATTCCAGGTCATAGGGCAGCCACAGAGAAGGCTACAGCTGCTAGTGCTAATTTAGAGTAACTATCCAAATGTGGCATTCCTTCTTAAAATTATCATAATTATGATTAATGTTGAGTTGGGCAGCTGCCCGAGTTCCAATATGAAATCAAGGTTTTCAGATCAGGCTTTTCAAATCAAAATCAAATCAAATCAAATTCTTTTTATTGTTCACCAATCTTTGAACAATTACACAGTTTACATGGTAACACGAACTTAAGTTACATTGCGATCAGTGACAAAAGGAAAACCAAAAGGAACGAAACCGTTCCGCTGTCAGGGTCGCCTAATTACACAAACTATATCAGACCAATGAAGTGGTGCTTAACAATGCGATAAAAAGTTTATTTCTAAAAACATCTGTAGCATAATAATCATGAACGTTAGGTGTTAACTATACATGTACAGAATTCTATTTTACTTAACAGTCTAGAAAGTTTAATTTGCCATTTCATAATCATACATCGTTTGCATAATAATCTAGAATGTTTAATGAGCTCTTTAACTTATGTGCATACATAATACATGTGATACACATGTATTTTCAGTGCGTGCATGAGGATGACGAGCATAGAACCATATACAAAACGAAATGTCTGTATACGGTTTCTCAGCATAAATTGTTTTTGTATGAAACAGACTTACTGCCGTAACCAGTCGGGCCAGATCCTCATCATTTTTGGTTGTTCCATCAAGCGTTCGGAGCACTCCGTCCCCTACAGCCCTTTCTATCTTATCCAACACCTTAGCGATCTCCTCATGGTGGCCTAAAGAGAAGATAAATTAAGCACTCTCATAAATTTAATTACAATTTATTTGCCTTAAAATGACGAAATAATGTATTAATATTTATTCAAAACTTACATGCGACATTCAGGTTTGAAGGTAAAAATGTAAAAATGATTGCTAGTTGAAGCCTTCATTCGTAGAAACCACTTGAGTCCATTTCTGACCGTTTTAAGTTGACTGTGTCCTGGCATACTCAATGTAAAGAGCCAAATGTGTTTTCAGAAAACTCCTGTCTGTCCAGAGTTACAATGAAAAGAAAATATAGCGTTCATGTAAAAACAATCTTTACTGGAGTCGATGACTTCAGTTATTTTTTAATGAATTATTTATACGTAGGAGTGCACGACAGTCTAGTGGTTAGCATACTGAACTGTCTACCGAGGGGTCGATGGTTCAAGCCCGCCAGGACAGAATTGGTATTTGTTGCTTGTCAAGTTTTTGGCTGGTAATCTTACTTATCCTAGCGGGACTTGTCCCTTTTGGGCTCCCCTTTAGAAACTAAGCCAGAAAACTGTTGCCTGGCAAACTGTTCTATGTCTTCTAATAATCGGAGTTTGATTTGATCAAAGTAATAAGAAATATATTTTAAATTCTAGTGCATATACGTCAGTTTTGCATGATTTTTGTTTGCAACACACACACACACACACACACACACACACACACACACACACACACACACACACACACACACACACACACACACACACACACCAATACTTAAAATGATATCGGGCACAGACTTCAGAAAAAGAAGTATGTACAAAGGATAAGAACTGCTAACATTACTTGAACAATATTTATTTGTATACATGGAAATGAGTCATTAGTTTTCATTTAAAATGAGAATTCGCATCATGAAAAATTGAAATTTAACAATGCAACTAGCTGCTTATCTTTGCCTGTCCTATACTTAACTTCAAGTTTCATAGTGTCTGATGATTGGGCAGCAAATTGGTTTATAGGTTTCGTTATTCAGACAACAAAATTAACAGATATGTTATCGGGTTGCTAACGATTACAGACTTTCACGTGTAGTGCTTTATCAGCTACACAGAATAACACAAATGATGTGATTTTCTTTCAGAGTTTGGTTAATTAACGTAATGTTGCTGGCATAGCCTAGCTAGTAATCAATATTTGACACTGATTCAAAGGTTAGTTTGTATTTCATGCTATTTTTAGAAGAATACAGGCATTATTAATATCACAAGATTAAGAATTGATCCTGTTCAAGTTACGGTTTGATATTGTACCAGAATTTTATGCATGGTAGAGTTTCTGTTCTTATGGGCGCAACATGTGTACATTAAACTTTGAGAGGTTTTCAGTTAGCAGAAATAATTCGTGAATAAGCTGGTGCTTTGTGCTTAGCTTTAATAGCCTTTAATCCATTGGTATTTTTTCGACCTGTCAAAACCATTTGATACAGTAAATCCTCAATTACTCATTAAAAAAGCTGGAACAGTATGGTATACATGGAGTCTGCCTTAATTGTTTTTCTGATTATCTCAGAAACAATAAGCAATATGTATTTTACTCTGGCTTCACAACAAACAGGTGTATGACATGTGCAGTCTCATCAGGTTCCATATTGGAATTAAAGATTATTATTGTTATTATCATTATTCGATTTTTCAATATTCCGTTGTTATTTTGGTGTATATTAATGATATTACCTGCACTTCATCTTTGCTTCAGTTTATAATATTTGTTGATAATACTTATGTGTTTCTGAACTTGATAAAACGAACTTTATATTATTCCAATCTCATCGTAAATTAATCTCTTATTATTTTACAAAAATTATTATTATTGCATTTATTTTTCTGAGCACCATCTACCAAAAAAATTGTATTATTTCAGTGTGTTTCTTTTTGATCTTTGTTATGAGTTCTTTAATTTAAAACCAATATAGTTCCAATTGTAATTAAATTGCTTGCTTAAAGTTTACCGTTATTTGTTACTAGCTGGTTTACCCGGCGTTGCCCGGGGTTATAAGTTTCAATCCCTGCACCCCCACCACCACCCCCACACGGGGAAATCGAAACCTCACACTGGCTGTGTAATGCCCACCCCGAGACAGCAGTGAAGGTTTGGAGTGAAAAGCTCGAAAGGTGTAGAAATGCATTCCGGTCAAAGATCTGTGACAGACAGACAGACAGACAGACAGACAGAGTTTCTTCTTTATATATATATAGATTTACAAATACAAAATACAGTGTCTATGTTTGTGTAAATTTGGTCACAGCAAACTGTAATTGTAGCCTGTTTATTACAGTAATCTCTTTGCCATTAGGTCTTGTACATTGTACACTTTGAACTGTGTTGAATAATATAAAAAGTATCATCTGTTAAAAGTTGCATGTTACTTGAGATTTTTTATACGGGAATGTTGTTTTATCAGTAGGCACACAGAATATAAAATTCTGTGTGATTGCAAGCTTATAGCATGTCTTTACATCATCTTTTCTTGAAAATGACCTTGTTAAAACGTTTGGATATTCTCTTTAATGTTATCGTCATACTATATCATACAGAACGGCTGAAGATTGCAATAATTTGTGGGCCCTGCCATTCTGTGCCACTTCTTTCCAACACTGGTGATAAAGCGTGCAAACTTTTATGCGTTGTTTAGGATGAGTGCCCTGTGGGATGGGCGCCCTTTGATGCTGCATAGCACAGACAGTTGTCTTTAGTGTACCTGCTGGGTAATCCGGGCAGTAGGGTCTACTAGTATCTAGTGTTTATGTCTATTTGAATAAAAGTTTCTGCCGATTGAATTTCAAATGTCAGCAGAATATGTGAAATCATTGTTATTTTCATCCATCTTTGCAGTAAAATGAAGTTGATAACACTTTACACCCATGGCTACAACTCGGGCTAGCTCAGAGGACTGCCCCTTCTTTATTTGTTGCACCGTCGGTAGATGCCTTGTGCATTGTACACCAGTGTTCTGGATGCATAGCCTAAGCATTCCTATTACCAAGTCGCGCATGCATATATTGTCACAGTTCTATAGCACATTAATACAGGTTCTACAGCGCAGATCTGTTAATGCTCATCCGCAACAACGACCTCGTATGATTTGCTACTGTACTTAGCAGCAGAAGAATCTACCTGACTGATTTCACAATGGATCAACCTTCGAGCGTTCGGTACCCTGAAGTTCAACGTAAGGCACGAGGTCAGAGGAGACTCGTGTTTCAATTTTTCTTATTAAACATCTTTGGGAACGAAGCTCTACGTCCGGCAATCCAATCGACAGCAAATTGTTACGTAATATTCTCGAGAATCGGCCACGCTATCGCCCTTCATAAAACCAATATGGCTACCCGAGATTGCAAGAGAAAGCGTTGCGCGGTCGCAGGAGAAATATCGTAAGTAAGCAGTAGGCTAAGTGGTTCGATCTCTCGACGACGTGCAAAGTTCATATCAAATTAAAGATCGAAAATTGTAAGGCCAATTTGATTTCAGTTGAGATTTGTTTTCGGCTTGTACCTGCTGAAGTTCGTCTGGCGAAACGCATTTCGTGAGAACATTTAAGCCTATGCATTTTGTTGACACGGATGAAAGTATAGGCCTAATGATAATTGTTACTATAAACAGTATGGCCACCCCAGACTCGGCTAGAATGGAGTTCTTGTACATTAGCTGCCGAAATCGACCAGTCCTGTACTGACGCCCATGTTTGGGTGATGGCATGAAGCTACTTGTTGCTTTGGCTTGTACGTATAGCCTACATAAGAACTTTACAATGTGCGACCACTTGTAATAATGGCATATGCGACACGGCCTGGTAATTTGATCACTGCGGTCAGTGTCACCCGTTGTGATTCTTGATTGCGTTTAGATCGAGAACAGAGCCAGAACATATAACAAATGTTGAATAAACTCAACAGATAACAAAGCTTTCGATAAAAGTGATGAATAGCCAAAACAACAGCCACCTTAGCCATGGATGTTCGCAGTAATCTAATCATACTCGCTCCAAATTTCTAAAGCACCGCCTGAAAGCTAAGCTCAGGGCACAACCTTACTCAGGAGCGCTTAGGCATCCGTTAAGTTTGCATGGAACCATCGAGGGGTTAACCCGTTGTTTGTCGACGCGTGATGGTTGGGTCGCGGTGGTGTAGCGGTATGTTCTGTGCCTTGAAACCGGAGGGTCGCAGGTTCGAATCTACCTCAAGCCACTGCGTACACGACCTTGGACAAGCTGCTCATCTACAATGTCCAGCGCTCGTGAATAGGCTGGTGCCCTGTGCTTGGCCTTCGAGTGGCGCTTTTGAAGTTTGGAGATTACGATAAAAAGATGTGTAATTTTCTACTTTTTTCATCTTCATTACTTCAGCTAGATGTAAATTCAAATATCGGCTCAATTACAAGATGCGTGCAGTGGCGTAGCTATAAAAGGTCCATACGCACCCTCTATCACATTCTGCTGTAACCTTTCTTTTGATTCATTGTTGTAGGATCCTAATCCATAACACACCTATATCTCCAGTGTTACTTATTTATTTTAATTATTTTGTTGAGCGGACACATGTCTCCTATAATTATACAATATCATCTTCAATCAGCTACTTCAATTCATCATCTTCAGATGTTTTTTCTGATTCCCTTGAGGCTACTATAGAGGTAAAGATGTTCCTACGCTGTAAGGCTGAAATCAGTTACGCGATAAAGCAATTATTACACACCTATAATTCCAAGCGCAGTTCTTCTAGGTTGCTTCATGTATGAAATAAAGCATATCTACAACATGGTGTTCGTTTCTGCCATGGGTCGATAACCCTCCGCAAGATTCGCGCGACCGAGCAACGTTAGGGGTCGTCCATAAAGGACGTCCGTAAAATATGACCCACTTTGGACGCCTGCTCCTTCGCAATATTCACTACTCGCTAGTAAGGATCTTTGCATTTCTTCGGGATTTTGGTTCTAATTGTAAATCAAGGAAGATTGTACATTTTTTTAATGTACAACGCCACTTCAAGAGCAGATTAATTGAAGGCAGTCAAACAAGACAGATCTTACGAAACTTGCGATCAACTGCATGCTAGCACAGGCTCTAGAAGCAAAATTCTTAGGCTAAATTTGTCTGCGATTCTTAATTCTAAAGCGTGTGTGTGACCCCACGTGTCTGCCGAGGCCACTGCCATTCTCAAATCTTCTCCTCTAGTAGGCCTTGGTTTCGCTCCAAAATATTTATGTGACTTAATTCATCGCCCTCACTCTGCTGCTTCTCTTCGTCCTCTTCGTTCATCTGACCGCTTGGACCTCCTAGTTCCCCGTGTCAGGACTTCTCTGGCTCAATCTACATGTAGGTCTTTTGCCCTGCTTTTTGGAATGAGCTTCCTCCGTTCATTCGTTCTTCTATTCTCTTAGGTAACGTCTCTTCCTCTTTACCTTTCTTAAGACTTGCTTTTTCTCTCGGGGTCTCTCGCACTGGGAGCGCTTCTGAATGGCCCTCCCGCTAGAAGCGCTTTATAAATATCTGAATACAATACAATACAATATACGTCTTTGTAGCACAGGAGCAGATTGTGGCACAGCTGTGTTGATTTCAAAGTATAAGCATATTCGTCTATACGTAGTTAGTTATCTTAGACAGAATGAAAGATTTCATAAAGAATCCCGTTAGCGGAGAAAAGAGATCAGGGCATAAAAATCACGTACTCCACGTACTCGCACTCGCTTTGCACGCTCGATTGGATTGGGGCCGGATTAGCAGTTTTTTTGTAGGTCTATGCGAATCTAAGCGAGTGAATGTATGTATGTGTGTGTGTTTGTGTGCATCTGTGTGTGCATGTATCTGCATAGTATCTTTGATATCTCTAAAGGCGCTATAAAAACAGCCTAGATACAGATAACTTAGGTACTGAATTTGCCGTCCGACAGCCCCAAGTTGACCATTCCCCTACGTATGTAATGTATGTTCCGTATCTGGTCATCATACAGTAGCATACACACACGTAAAGTTGGTTGGCCCACTAGTTTTCAGGCTATATAATTCTATACGCCTGGTGGTAATCTGCTTGTCGGTCTCGGCTTCATATACATTCACCGCGATTCGCTTTTGACCCAGCGACTAAGACACTGATATATATAATTCTTAAATATGGACATAGACGAGAAGGAGGTAATTACTTGTTGTAACGAGCAAGAAGTCTGCTTTAGCATGCAGAAAGCCGCTTAATTAGGCTTACTACTTAGTTACTGTTTAACGACGCCGTGCATTTCAGCCCCTCTGAGCCATAATTAGCGTCGCCCTCCTCCTTTATCCAGGCTTGGGACTGGCACTACAAGAAAACGAGCAGTGGCGGAGTTAGCTAATTAGGTCCTGTTCGGAAGCGTATTTATACAGTCTGAGAGAACGAGAAACCTGGCCGCCTTGTTCTATTCGCTAAGACGATTATGACGTAAATTTTAAGTCTGGCACTTTCGGACACCATAGACAAAAGAAGCCCACGCATTGGTCTACGGTTTGCCTAGGCATGTCACCGTAACCCACAATAGGCCTAATATGTATTATTTCCTACTAGCTGTAAACCCGTGAAAAATCACGGTATATAAAAAACAATTATTAATAACGTCATATTATAGGCCTATAGCCGTCGTCAAGACAACCGTCAAGACAACCGTCGCCAAGGCGGCAGTATAGTGACGTCACAATAGTGTTTGTTTACGGGACAGACAGACAGACAGACAGACAGACAGACAGACAGACGTACAACGGTTATTATGCAAGTTGATGAACATTCCACAGATGATTACGAGGACGAAGTTCTCCATTACAATTAATGACGTCATAACTATTATTCATTTAAGTATTATTTTAGGAAATTTATTTAACGCAACCCCAGCTTTAAAAAATAATCACAGACCATGGGCGGCGATCCCGGGGGTCGAGGGGGACAAGACCCCCACCTTTAACAGTGGAGGACACACTAAAGAGTTGTCGCCATCTCCCCCCCCCCCATTTTTGAAGAAGCACCAAAAATGGTCAACAAATGTTTTTCACCTCTTTTTTGACCAGATCAGTTCAAAACTGTCCCATCCTCCCCCCCCCAACTGTCAGACAAGATCGCCGCCAAGCGAACGTCGCTCAGATAACTAGAAGAGTCGTCAGTGTTGATAGATGGCAGCACGTTCAGAATTCCTGAAGCGCATAGATCCAAGGATAAGGAGCAAAAGAGTGTTTCTAATAAACTGCTATTCTTTTTAGAATTAAATTATTTCATTGTTTGATGTGTTAATGCAATTCACGATCCTTTTTTTGTTTTGGCTGGCAGGCTTTTGGTGGCGCAATTCGTACACTAAAAATCGATCCGCTATCAGGGCCCGTGGGATCTACGGACTCTCTGGAGGCCTAGATGGTATAGACCGGCATCCTCTTAATTCGGTGAGATAACGGAGTGGTGGGGACAAAAAAATTGTGGGGGTGGAGACCAACCCCCGGTATTTTGACGGAATAACGGGGTGCGCCAAAGCCCGTATTGGTCATCTACTGATGATGATGATGATGATGATGATGATGATGATGATGATGATGATGATGATGATGATGATGATGATGATGATGATGATGATGATGATGATGATAATGACGAAGTGATGAAAACGACGACGTTTTGCTCTGGAATACTACTATATCTTTTAAGAAAAATATTCGTCAAACAGTCTGAATATAGTCTGCCGTCAAATTGTCCCGTTGACGGTGCGTTTAACTAGGTTAATACGTGCATCTAGGTCACGACGTCAATGGAAAGAGTCAGTAGGGTAATGCATGCATCAAGGTCACGAAGTAGACGGCGCGTGTGTAACTAGTTTAATGCATGTATTTAGGTCAAGAGTTGGATCGTCAGTTTTCGTGCTTGATACCGAGCTGTTTGCAGATGTATCTTGCGACAAGAACTGCTGGACGTTTGTCCCATAATTTCAGAGTATCAACGGGAGTGTCGACTTGGTCGCCGAGTAATCGGTTCAGCAGGGTCACGCAGACAACGGCACCTGTCGATTGAAAACGAAACAATGTAGTATTGTTATTGTTATCACAAATTTATATAGCACCAACTATAGGGATGGTAAATTAAAAATAGGATGGCAAAGTAAATAAATACAAGTTTGTTATTTTCACCCGGGGTAGGAATGAGAAGCAAACCTGCTTATCGACGGTATAATTGTTGTTGCTATTTAAGAAAGTATTGCCCTTATTTCCGTCCAAAAGCAATTGTTAATACTAAAATCGAACAGTAGAATTCAGATGAAACATTGAAAAAACGTCACTATCTAATGACCAAGTATCAGTCGATGACCCTGAGCTATTGCGAGTGAGGGACATGATTAAGGTTTCTACACAGTAAATGTGTCAGGGAAGGAGGCTTGAACCCGTACTCTCCTCGTTAAAGGCTGAGCAGTCTAACCAACTGGCCACCGTGTGCCTTGGATTCAGTAATACCAACTGAACATTATCTACTTCACATTGAAATAACGATTCGTCTAACGATGCAACTGATATTTAGCAGCACTGTAATTATTACTATGCATTTATTAATTGCCGCTATGACCAAGCATCACTCGATGGTGCTGAGCAATTGTGAGTGAAGGACTTGATCAAGGTCCCAACACAGTAACCGTCTCAGGGCAGGAGACTCGAACCCGTATACTCTCCTCGTTTCCAGGCAAGCGTTCTAACCAATCGGCTACCGTATCCCGGTAACATAACATAACATTTTATTGGTCCAAGTAAACAATTCCAAGGAAGAAAAACAGATGTATCAACCGATAGTAGCAACATAATTTAACATAATAGTAACATTGTGCCTGCGACTGCTATACAAAAGCGGGCATCATCGTCTACAATCATGGCGGAGACATGGCAAGGGTCGACCAAATGCACTTTGTTCCTTTCATAAGTACATGTCAGAACAAAGTGGATGAGGGCGGTTAAGGTTTTCTAAGACTTAAGACAGACAACAAACTTTGTACAAAAGGCAACAGTGCCACTGTGTAGAGATCCACGATTAACTCGCCACGGAAATGTGGCATGATTCCCGGACAACTATTAAAATTAGGTATACTGAAGTCTCGCACGGAAAAACGTCACGTACAACTTAGTGAGTGATTGCCACGGAACACCGCTTCGCTGTGAAAGGTGCTATGTTAAGTGTTGACGTAACATGCATGTACATTGATACATACACATACAGACATAGGGCCTATGTATGCATGCATGCATTCATTCATTCATTCACTCATTCAGAACATTTCTATCCCAGAAATCTACTCCGAGGCGCTCCAAGCCCAACTCCTAAAGGAAAATAACAGGTTTCAAGCGTTCATAGAAAGTGCATGCAGAGTATTATAATGAAGACCTTGGTAACAAAAAGAAATATACCACACGCGCAACAAAATATCAGAATCTATCTCTATAATCTGTCTTTAATAAACTTATATAGCGCCCCTTCCAGAAACCTACTTAGTGGCTCTCCCGAGCCAGGCCTGGTCACAAAGAAAGGTCTTAGGAAAGTACCATAGAAAGTACTGTTCCGCTGCGAATCCGGTTTCCAGACAGACCACAGAGGAGCTGCAACCTTTACCGGGACAGTCCATGGCAGACCATAAATACGAGTTCATCGCGCCAAAGGATTGCATTATAATATGGAGCTGCCAGTTTACACGGCAGTTGGTTAAGCCTTTATTACTGAAAGACTTACCGCGAACGTTGCATTGTCGACATATGGATGCGAAACAGATCGATTCCATTTCAATGTTTCGGATGCCTTGTCGGTGAGCTTCCGTCAGAAAACTCATCTTCTCCTTTTCCGTGTAGTCACAAAACGCACCGTCCAACCGTGCCTGCCCTACGTACACGCACACACACATAGTGCCCGGTTTAGACTTGGTGAGGTCCTAGGCTATGTATAAAGCTTGGAGGCCCCTTGTTAAAAATTACAACAGAGGGTCTCACAAAACTTGAAAACATATATGCCTTTTAATTATTTAATTGTAAGGCATTATGTGACAATTCAAATTATTTTTAAATTAATGCATTTACTCAGACGAGATGGAATTTGCTACACGAGAGTGAGAGAGAGAGAGAGAGAGAGAGAGAGAGAGAGAGAGAGAGAGAGAGAGAGAGAGAGAGAGAGAGAGAGAGAGAGAGAGAGAGAGAGAGAGAGAGAGAGAGAGAGAGAGAGAGAGAGAGAGAGAGAGAGAGAGAGAGAGAGAGAGAGAGAGAGAGAGAGAGAGAGAGTCAGACACAGATGCCCCTGCGGATTGTGAGGCCCAAAGCTGTAGCTTTTTAGCTTATGCCAAAATACGGCACTGCACACATACACACAAGACTAACCACAGTGTTACGATCTCATTCGGTTGCGGAACCTAAGTTTGGGGACTCTGTCTTTTATTCTGTTCAATCTGCTCAATTGCATATCTTTTCGTTCTCAGCTTTAAACCTTTTGTGGTATGTGGTACCTTTTCAAATAGCTTATCAACCATAGGCTGCCTCTCTGTCTTAGCGGATGTTGCCTCTGATTACAGCTTGGTTTTGGTCCGCCACAGGTTGCCTTGTGCATTAGAGAACGACGCTTTAGACGTTACTAATTAATACTATTAACAATGGACTAATTGTAATGTAATAGCGATGTGTACCTTCGTAGAAGTCGAGTGTACACATCGTCTTTCCTGTAACGACCTTGAAAAGGTCATCGGGTCGAGCACAGTTGACCAATCGCTTCACCAGACCTTCGTCCAGCGTCGCAGGTCGCTTTACCACTTTGCCAAGAACTTGCTAACAACGAAAACGACAATTATAAAGCATGTATCATCATGGTGTCGTAGTAGCTAACACAAGACAAAGTTAACATAAGATATCGTTAACATAACATAAGTTAACATAAGATTTAGTTAACATAAGATATCGTTAACATAGCATAAGTTGGCATAAGATATAGTTAACATAAGATTTCGTTTACGATAGTTAGCAAAGACATCGCTAACGATAATTAACATAAGAAATCGTTAACGATGGCTAACATAAGATATCTTTAACATAGGATAATATAGTTAACGCAACATATCGTTAGTATAACATAAGTATATATAAGAGGCGGCCTGTAACGCGGAGAGTACAGGTTCGATCCTCCATCGAGGCGGTTACGGACCTTGAGCAAGTCCTTCACTCACAGTTGCTCAGCTCCTTCGTGTTCCATCGTATGATGCACGGCTGGGCATGACTGGACTTTGGAAGGAGGGCAATGTCAAATACTGTTGTATTGTATTGTATTGTATTGTATTGTATTGTATTGTATTGTATAGAAGTTGTAGTAGCTGTTGTTGATGTTGTTGTTGTTGACAACGAATTCCTAAGATTAATGCATTGGTGATAACAATTCAGATGGACTCGAATACTAACTAATGACTGCAGAATTACGACCCCGAACAACGATCGATGAGGACAGACTGAATCATTTGTTGACTCACTGACCATTCATTCATTCAATCGTTCACTCATTCATTCATTCATTCATTCGTCCATTCATTCGTCCATTCATTCGTCCATTCATTCACTCATTCACTCATTCATTCATTCATTCGTTTGTTAATTCGTTTCCTGACCGTCCGTCTACTTACCACTTCAAAGTGTGGCTGAAACAATGCGTCGACAACTTCTTCAGTGATTACGACAGTTCCTGGTTCTAAACCTAGAATTATATAAAACAGCATACACTAACAACAGCAATTACAATAATAATGATAATAACAGTAAGTGACTATAGTAGCGCGATATGAATGCAAAGATAAATATTAAAAAAATAAATAGCCAATGACATTTTTATTTAAATACAATGGAATTGTGACCGCTGGGCTCGTTCACTTCTGAACTGAGCCTCGTGAAACGTTAAAGTGACTCTGAAGGGAAAGAGAAGTTGGAACCGCAAGAGCTATTACGAGACATATTCAGCCACAGACAGACAGAAAGAGAGACAGAAAGACAGACGGACAGACAGACAAAGACAGACAGACAGACAAAGACATACAGACAGACAGGTAAACAGACACAGACAGACACTGACAGAAAGAGACAGGCAGGCAAACAGCAGACAGACAGGCAGAAAATACACACAGGCCAATATACTACTTGCTCCTCGTCGAACATCTGTCTGCCTTCCTGCCTCTCAATCCGCCTGTCTGTGTGTATGCATGAGTGTATGTGTGTATGCATGCGTGCATACCGTCGATGTACCTTTGCGCATAGAGGAGGTCGGCGTTGGATCATTCGTTTGGGTAACTAAATTTAGCCGAGCAAATAAATTTTGTGTTTCGATTGCATTGTCTTTTTTCTTTGCGATTGTTTTGCGGAGAGCTTAATGACCTTGGCGTAAAACTGGTCGCTTGCCACGGCGGTCGATCCAGAAGTGTTGACAGGGGTTAGGGATGGTCCAGAAGTGTTGACAGGGGTTAGGGATGGTCCAGAAGTGTTGACAGGGGTTAGGGATGGTCCAGAAGTGTTGACAGCGGTTAGGGGTGGTGGCCAATCCAATCTAATCTAATCCAAAGTAATCTGACCTGGTCCCATCTAAGTGGGCTTCAGGAATTGTATGTGTGTAGGTATGTCTGCATGTTCGTAATCGTAATCTCCTAATTTCGAAAGCGCCATCTGAAAGCCTAGCGCAGGGCATCAGCTTATTCCCCAGCGTTGCGTCGAGTCAGCGGGGTTGTCCAGAGATAGCAAACTCCGGTTGTCAGAGAGAGACCAGAGACAGGAAGTAGTGGAGCTGCTAAGACGGGTTTCGTATGTATACATGTGTGTATGCGTATCTAAGTATGTAATTGTACTTAGTAACTTCTATTGCGCCGGTGTTTAATGCACAAGGCATCAACCGATGGCACACCAAAACCAAGTTGTAATCAGGTCAATATCCAGAAGATCAGCCCGTGAGACTGTCTGTATGTAGGTGTGCATGTATGCATATAATTATATACATACAAGTAAGTAAGTACGTGCGCACTATGTATGTATGTATATTAAAGTGATAGATTGCTCAAGGAATACCTCCTATGCACTGGTGTGGTGGGATTGGCCACTAGCTTACTATTCAGCGGACCCCATCGAACAACGGCCTATGAAACAGGAAGACGCTGGGTTTTGTCTAGTTTGACTTTAATGGGTTTAACCCCGACCGATCGAGGTGAAAGATCGTTGAAGAGTTGATGGCGTTGATAGAACGGTCACACGCCTGACATCTCACTGTCCCATCGTGGGATTGTTTCTAGACATCAGCGGAGACTTAAGTTTGACCCATTGAGACTAAAAAATCCTATTTATTAGTTCCATCGTTCAGTCAACAGTCGAAGCTGTGTTAAGTGTTTCAAGAAACTCCAGGGTGCACTGAATTGTGGGTATATTGGGTATACTGTACCGTTTGTATTGTATTGCGCTACAGTATTGCACTGTATTTTATACAGTACGATTAACACACCCACAATACCATACAATATGGTAGTGTATATTGTATTGCATTCAACACAGTTCAATATTATATTGTATTGAAAATGCAGTACAGTATTGTATATTGTATTGTATTGTATAAAATATAAATATTGTATTGTATTGTGCAATAGAGTATGGTAGGCCTATGGTGTATTGTATTGGCTCTTTTGGTATTGTGCGTTTCGTATGGCACTGTACTGCATATTGTATTGCATATTGTGTTGCATGTACAATTGTATCATTATATATTCATTGTATATGTATTGTATATTGCATTGTATTGTCTTGTCTTGCATTGCATGGCATTATATTGTTGCATCTTATGATACAGTATCTCATCGTATCGTATCATACTGAAATGCATAGTGTTGTAGTTTATTGTATTGCAATGTTTTGCATTGTATTGCATATGTACTTACCGAGTCCTCCACTGGTTCCCATGCGGAAGAATTGTACATCCGAACACTTGGCATGATGGAGTAGTTTCATTACTTCGTGTAGCAGAATGGAAACGGATGGAATTCCCATTCCGTGCTGAAATGTCAAGCATTGTAAATGTAAAACCTGCAAATGTATCTTGCATGTGATGAGTAGCGGTTGTGGATTTCTGAAGGTGTCGCAGAGAGAACGAATTTCCTCTAAACACGACAGGCGCACATCCCACACGATGAGTGGGGTAATACTGTACCCCTTTCTTAGCAGTAATCTACCATACCCCCACTTCAAATATACTGAAGTTTTTCTGATAGCATTCAATGAGAGGAAAGAGATCCACGGAGGTAGACAAGGACAGAGACAGAGAAGATAGATAATCAGACAGCAAGGCAGATTAACACAGACAGACAGAAAGCAAGACAGACAGACAGAAAGAAAGACAGACAGACAAATAGCCAGAGACAGACTAACAAACACACAAATAGCTATAGTCAAACAGCCAGGCATATAGATAGTCAGGCAACCATGCACAGACAGACTAACGGAGACTGACAAAGAGAATGCCAGAGACTTAAAGACAGACAGACAGACAGTGATTGTCTTGGAGCGCTTACGCTGAGTGCGAGAACAGGACCGACTTTGTACATGGCATATCGATCTGTAGCCTTGGCGATGTTGAAGAGCGTCTGTCCGGCTGGGATGTCATACTTGAGCTGTTCCATCATGAAGTAGGCAAACGATTCCATGCGATGCGGACTTCCTCCAATACACACGAACTGTGGCAACACCAAACAAATGCCATCTACTAGAACAAAGGAAGAATATTGACAACAGCCCAGAGGAAGGTAAGGTAAGGTAGCGTAAGGTACGGTAAGGTAGGGTAAGGTAAAGTAGGGTATGGTAGGGTAAGGTAAAGTAGGGTATGGTAGGGTAAGGTAAAGTAGGGTATGGTAGGGTAAGGTAGGGTAAGGTAACGTAAGGTAGGGTAAGGTAACATAAGGTAACGTAAGGTATGGTTAGGTAACGTAAGGTAGGGTAAGGTAGGGTAAGGTATGGGAAGGACTTTCACCACTGCCTGAGACTGTCTGCAGTTGATGCATTTCCGCACACATTTCGCTGCTGTCCACAGGTCTTTTCTTTCTCAGTTCAACTTATCTATAATTTAAGATATATTTTGTTACATAGACTTTATTTTCTCAGCCTCGGCATACGAGGAAGGATGACCAGTCCTCTCCCTCACCGTTTGATCTTCCTACCGACAGTGTACGGTCAGTGTACTCATTACAACCGAGTTGGCGCATAGAAACGAGAAAAAAAGACTACAATTCCATATAATTATAATAGTATTTATACTATTTTATGATTAACAGTCTTTGTATCCAATTATGAAAAACAGAAGTTATGATGCATACAAAGAATTCTCTGTCTCTAAAAACCAACCTGAGAATCATTGTAAGTCAGGGGTGGGCAACATACGGCCCGCGGCCCGGATCCTGCCCCCGGGGACTTTTCAACCGGCCCTTGACAGGTCTTTAATATTAGCATTGTATCTGGCACTTTTATCCGGCGGTACATGAATGTCTGAATCTCTGTACGTAGGTCGATATTAAAATATCTGTTTCTTATTTATTAAGAATCCGGCCTCTTGTCTAGTCAACTAGTTCACTACTCATTCATCAATGTAGGCCTAATTACTCTCTGCCTGAAACAATACTACAGAGTGGGTAGGTTCGAAACTTTTGAAGCCATCTTTACATAGATTTCATGCCCTGGAAATGGTTGCACTGTTTCCAAGCACCTATATTTGTGAACAGTTCTTCTCAAAGATGAAATTTAAAAAAAATACAGAAGCAGGTGCAGACTAACAAATGACAATCTTTCTAATGAAATTTGAATTGCCACTTCGAACATTAAATCAACCATGCTGGATAAATTGTGCCGTGACAAGAAGTGTCAGATTTCACATTAATCATTAAATATAGGAGATCAAGCATATGGATACATTGTACACCAACAGTTTTATATGTATTTTTTAAACTGAAGAAACTTTTAACATATTTAATATTTTATTGTAGTGTAGGACTGTAGGTAATTAGGAATATTATATTTTCATCATAAAAATTATTTTCGTTTAGTTTAACATAAATTTAACAGTAACGGTTATATCGCAATAGTTAGTTTGAATAAAATTAATATTGTCTTGTTTTCTTGAGCAAATGAATCTGCAAAATTTAGCCCGAGATTGGCATGCGGCCCCTGAGCTGCCCTTAAAATCTTAGGTCGGCCCTCTGTTAAAAGAAGTTGCCCATGCCTGTTGGACATCAATCTCTGGACAACCCATCTGATACGACGCAGCGCTCGTGAATAAGCCGGTGCCCTGCGCTTAGCATTATGGTAGCGCTTTAGAAATTTGAAGTTAACTATTACAATGATTAATGTTCCTCGTGAGTTTACCTTGACGTCATTGAACATTGCGACGAGGTCGTGAGTCTTTGTGCTGAGAGCCAGATGGTAGAGAACGTCTTCTTTCATCCCCTTCAGGTGTTCATTTCCTAGTCTAATTCTAGAACAATATCCAGAAGAGAAGCACATTCAACGTCCCGACATAGACCTAAGTGATCGGATAGACTAGACCAGTGGTTCTTAAAGTGGTGGTCCGCGGACCGGCGCCGGTCCGTGGAGCTCTGGCCACCGGTCCGTGAAAACAGTCCTTAAAAATTCATAATTTTTAAACTTATTGGCGAAAATGTATAATAAACGGTTTAAATTGGGAGCAGTAACAACAGTATACAATGGTTTTAAACAGTGACAATGTTGTATGAAATATAATTTTTAATATATTATGTCAAACATGTAGACCTAAGCTATGTCGAAAAGCACCGGTCCGCGAAATGGCCGGTAAAGCAATTACCGGTCCGCAGCATCTGAAGGTTTAAGAAACACTGGACTAGACAACGGTAATGAACTACCACACATAGCCACACTATACTGTCTTACAACAGAACACGTTACAATATTCTATCACCATGCATTGCAGGTCGTTTTCATGAGGCTCTTAAACCGTGCCATACACAAACGGACGTACAATTACAATAACTATTACACAAAAGGAACATAATATGCACGAATTACATTTACAATTATAACAATGAACATATACATATACGAGGTTCTTGCAAGGCGCTATACAAATGGCTATGTACATACATACGAGTTACATTTACAATGACGATAATGGAACACATGTACGAATTACAATGACGATAATGAGCACATGTACGAATTACACTTACGATAATGGAACACGTGTACGAATTACATTTACAATTACAATTACAACGACAGAACATGTAAATTACAATTACAACAATGGAACAACTATCTAGCACGTTTTGCTTTTGACCTTTGACCTCCTTCGTCTTCGACGTCCTTGACCCCGTTCGCGCCATTCATCGCAATGTTGTTGTTGTTGTTGTTGAAGGCGGCCATCTTGTACTTTGGATCCAGTTCCTCTTCTTATTGGACGATCAGAGATGGCTTGATCTGCGAGTAAATTCATTCAACATTGACAGGAGACAAGGCCGTGTTTTTAAAAATAATAACAGACAGGTTAGCCATTCTCGTGAATAAACTAACTTTTACACAGGCCAGTTTTTTACACACTCTGGATTGTATCCTTTCGGTTTGAAAGAAATAGTAATTGTCAAAGAAGAATAATAATACCTATTACCTATTATTATTATTATTAATTAATTAATTAATTTTGTAGCGCGCGCACGGTCGCACCGAAATGTGAATCAGAGGCGCGGATAGTCAGCCGCTAGAGAAGGTGCACTCATATATCCCAGCGCTTGAAAGCCAAGGAGAAATCGTGAGCGATATATATATATCATAGACATATCATTTATATATATAGGTGATATTTCTCAGCAGAAAACCGTACTTGTAATCATTGTGCAGAATCCTGTAGCACAGACATTTTCCTAAAAAGATCCAACTAAACTTCTCCAAATCGTGCAACGAGAGACAGAATATCTCCGTACAAACAGGTAACAACACCAACTATCGTAGGCCTATGTCGAATATTGCAAAAGGCTTAACGGATCAATAACAACCTGAAAATTCTCTGCCACTTGCAGCCGACGCCGGCCAAGGTTTCCTGGCGCAGCGGCTGCTTCGGACAGCTTCAAGCCATCACGTTACTTACTGCACTGCGCGTCGTAAATAACAAGTATACCGTTAAACCCACGCCAAACACCTGCCGCCTCCTTCACACCTGACTGTTCGTGTCTATTTTTATTATGCTGCATATACTAACTTCTTTGACGCCAAAACATCTGTGCACTCGGCAAAATTCCCCTTCCTCGGGAAATGCTCAGTCGTTCAACCACAGTCTCGATTTTGAAAACTTTACATCGGCTTCCCAGTGGCGGCGATCTTGTTTGACAGGTGGGGGGGGGACACTTTAGAACTGATATGGTCAAAAAAGAGTTTTGAACTGATCTGGTCAAAAAATAGGTAAAAAAACTGCTGACTTTTTTTGGTGTTTCTTCAAAATTTGGGGGTTCAATGTATGGTGTGTCCCTCCCACTCTTAAAGGTGGCGTCTTGTCCCCTCGAACCCCCCCCCCCGGATCGCCGCCCATGCAGCTTCCTGCCGCTGTTCTAAAGACGTCTCTGTTCTCGGGTTATTCACTGATACACAGCGGTCACCCCTACACACTTCTTTTTTGACCTCATATTATTGTAGGCGAGATAGCGCCAGCGTTCACCAACACACGCATACAGCCGCGCATTATAACCTCACAAGAATTTCTGCATTGGTGTCCATCCCGGTCAAGCCTGTAGAATCTAGATGGAAAAGTAGAGGATGAGAATGTGTGGTGCTGATATATAGTAGTAGCAGTAGCTGCAACAGTAGTAGTAGCAGAAGCAGCAGTAGTGTGTAGTGGGAGTAGTAGTATTAGAATCTACGTATTTTATATAGCGCCTTTTAATATATCGCCAATCCCTAGCATCGCTGCCTATACGCTAACCCAAGTGATGACGATTAAGATAACGCCTATAGAAGATGTCATCGTACGATAATTTTACTGGATTAAGATGATCCTCAATGGTCCTGTCAAGCTTACGCAGAGTACGTGACGAGACAGTTCCGAGTAATTGAAGGTGCACCACAAACGATTTGCAAAGATTTTCGGAAAACCCATCGGTGACTAAGACTATGCACGTTGGCCCGAAGTATATCCGGCTTAGCGACACATACTCCCGTGCAGCCTATAGGGTTTCAACAGGAGTGGCTGGCTATCAGACGCGTCTGGCGCGGTCGATGATTTGGAATGTATACGATGTAGGTCAACTAAGTTCGGTAATTGGACTTAATTGCCTGTTAGCGCATGTTGGATATCAACATTTTCTGACAAGCGTAACAAAGTGCGGTAGGGGTATACACATTGTGTTAACTCATTCGCACTCAATAGCACACTTACACACCCGCACCTACACACACACACACACACACCTCTACACACACACACACACCACACACACACACACACACACACACACACACACACACACACACACACACACACACACAACACACACACAAACACACACACACACACACACACTATTCTATAGGCCTATACCTGGGTTTTTATACAGCGCACGTAGTGCTACGTACTTCGTCAGATATATGACGAAGATTTCTATCAACTGTGAAAAATCTATAAAATAAGGTTTCATAAGTGATTAGCGGTTTCTGGATGCTCCTTTTCTCCTGAAATACTGATAACTATCTCGGGTTAATAAAAAAATGAAATTAATTAAATGAAATTAATTAATATTAGTTGTAATAGTAGCAGCAAAAGCAGGATAAATAGTAGTTCGTGTCGTTAGCACCTGCCTACAAGGTACGGATTGTCATCCAAAAAATAAGCGCGCACGCTTGTTTATGTTTAGCAAGTTAGCAGACTAAAGAGGTGTCCTGTGTCTAAACCTCAGTGGTCTCGTTTTCGCTTCTTCCCATCGACCCGTACCTTTTTGAACACTCTTCTAAACCAGTTACCTTTTTTTATCAGTGTTACCTTTACCATTTGAAGTATATCTTAACTATAAAGCGTGGAATGAACACTTAAAATGAGAGGCTACTTACATCCAACTATGAATAACGAAACAGCGCCGACCAACGACAAAAATAAGCGAACAGACTTAAAGCGTAACTGTTTAATCGTCTCCAATTCCTGTACACAACAGACGCGACTCAAACCAAGCCAGCTTATATATAGACCCAAGAACATCAACAAATGTATATGTATCATTTGTGGACCTCTCCTCTCTCTCTCTCTCTCTCTCTCTCTCTCTCTCTCTCTCTCTCATCTCTCTCTCTCTCTCTCTCTCTCTCTCTCTCTCTCTCTCTCTCTCTCTCTCTCTCTCTCTCTCTCTCTCTCTCTCTCTCTCTCTCTCTCTCTCTCTCTCTCTCTCTCTCTCTCTCTCTCTCTCTCTCTCCTCTCCTCTCTCTCTCTCTATGTATATATATATATATAATGCATGTGTGACATGCAAATGTATATATATATATATATATGTATAATGCATGTGTGACATGCTAATAAGCACGCGCCAGCTGAACGTGTTGGCTATCAGTGACTGTGTGATTCTGGACCTGGTACGTTTTTCATTTGGTTAAGGCGGAGCTTGTATACATACAGGCGGTGACAAATAGACGCAGGGTCGCGACATTTAGAGGGAGGGAGGCAGAGAGTCAGGGCGACAGAGAGGCAGAACGTGTCCCGGATGATGTGTTGTGGGTTGTTAGGTGGAAAATGTGACTGGCCTAGATTAAATCAATAGAGCGTCTGACTTATGCGTCCTACGTGTAGTTTTCCTAAGGTCGTCATTTAATGCGAATTTATGAAAGGTGACAGACGCAATTGAGCGTTTACAAACGAATAAATCATACGATTAAGTCCAAGGTCGGATTTCTATCGGGAACAAAAATGGCTGCCTATTTTCACCAATTTTGCAAACATAATTACCAATTTCCTGGCTTCATCTGCAGTTATAGCCCTGGCTGAAGTCGTTGAAACCAGGGTATTTTGAACGAGACTTTTGTACGTACGAAGAGACGCTATTGTTGATGAAAACAAGCGCGATGTTAGCTAACTTAGACATCTGAGCAGTGCATATTTTAAGGAATTTTGACTACTGGGACAAAATCAGCCATGGGTCGGAGAAACTCGGCCATGATCTGGTCGAAGAACTTTTTTAAGGAATTAATCTTGACAAAATTAAAACTTTTACACTTTTTCTAAAAAAAATTCAGAATTCATCTCCGAAAAAAGTTGATGACCTTTTTTTTTTTTTTTAGTCATCACCTTCTTTTACAACTTTTCTCTGGTCTCCCAACCAATAACAAGGGGTCATGTCATGCCTTTCTCATTATACTACTGGGACAAATCTTAAAATTCTTCCAACATTTGTCCCACTAGTTGTACTTTATACATACATTGCCTGGGACAAATCGCTCTGACTACTGGGACAAATCCTAACACTACTGGGACATTTGTCCCACTAGTTATACAGTTAAAATATGCCCTGCATCTGAGTGCATGGGCGCTGTAGAAATTTCGAGATTACGATTAAGATAGTAAGTAAAGAACTGGTGACCTGACATCGACTCATTTGGACTGATTGTTAGACTGTTACTGTTAGTCTGTTGCACTGTTAGTATGTTTTACGCAAGTGTTGCTTCTGTCCTGCTGTTGATGTCTTCGTCAATATTCGAAACTCTGAGACCGCGATTAAAACAATCGGCAAAACATTAACGTGAACGAAGTCGCTAGCAGTCGATAGCTCAGCGATTGGTTTCGACTTGAGGGTGTAGCGGAGGATGGCGGCGTCGCCAGAGACTACGTCCTACCACTGCTATTAGAGTTAATTAGTTAATTATTTTGTTAATTATTAGTTGTCCACTGAGTCATTCGTTCAGACAAGTTCTCGAATGACATGTCACGTAATTTCTTAAACTGGGCCACCGGCGTTGAAATTTCTGTCGAGAATTCGTCTCCAGTTGCGACCGCCAGACAACTGAGCTATAATGAGAGTGCACTCATCTCTCCTCCTCCGCCATCCTCCTTCCGTCCTCCTTCTCTTCCTCCTCCTCCTCCTCCTCCTCCTCTTCCTCCTCCTTCTCATTTATAAAAAGGGAATGCCACTGAGTAGTTTCTGGAAATAAGAACTAGAAATTTGTGCTCACGTTATGGGTGACATTTTGAGGTCGTAATCCAATCCAATCCAATCCAATCCAATCCAATCCAATCCAATCCAATCCAATCTAATCTGATTTAACAACTTCTATAGCGCCGAAAGAGATGAGTCTTTAGTACAGACCCGAATGACATGGAGGAATTAAAAGAACGAACGTATTATAGACCTATAAAGCTTTTAGCGGTCCATACTAACGGGTGTTATGACGAACAGTGAATAATCTAGACGTCTTTGGGGGGGTAAATTTCCCCCCCCAGGATTGATGTTTCCCCCCAGAATCCAGCAATATCGTAATGTAGACACGTATTGGGGTGGAAAATCCCCCCCAGGAAACTTGTTTCTCCCCCCCCCCCCCACAAGAGGGGGACTAGATTACAGCCTGTATGACGAAGGTTACTAGATGAATGACGAAATAGCGGTTACGAGACACAAGGACTATGGGATCATCCATAAAGGACGTCCGCAATGAGGGAGGTGGGAGGGGTCATCGAAATGCGGACAAGGGGCAGGGGGTTACGACCAATGCGGACGTCCGCATCTAAACTTTTAAATTTGATAGCTTTTTAAACACCACCTTGTTTCAGCCTTACCCGAAAGATGAAAAGGTCAGTGAAGTGATTGCCTAAAACTTCATGCATGGTATAACCTTTACTGCGACTTTAAAGAGGCTTTTATTACTGCACATCCTGTGATATGAAACCCGAACTGTCACTTTAACGTGCACAGGAACTGTGGAATAATTGTAAAAGTAATGATGATGACATTAAAATTGGCTTAGGCGTGCGGACGTCCGCACAGGGGACGGAGGTCAAATGCGGACAAATGCGGACAAGAGGGATGGAGGGGTCCAAGGTAGGCCATATTTTGCGGATGTCGTTTATGGACGATCCCTATGACATGTATCATGGGTCATTATTTTGTAAGTGTCCACTCTGCGACCAATGCTATTATTAAATCGTCGTTTATTCAAACAAGTTCCCACTGACAGAACGCAATGAGGTACTGTTCACTTGGGTGCTGATTATATAGCTAATAACCGTTTTCTTAAACGTCATGCAAGCCAGAATGTTCCTGTCTAATAATTGGTTTAATATGTCATCCGTGCCAGAAAGTTCCTATTATCTTTGATAGGAAGGGCAAACGGATGTGGTCTGTCCTCTCTCTCAGTGCATGTTGCACTGTTGTCGATTCTCGCCTTGACATCGCGTTGCCTCCTCTGGCTTGAGACCCATGAATTCTATCCAAGCGCTGCAACTGTCCTGCGCTCGTGAATAAGCTGGTGCCCTGCTCTTAACTTTAGAGTAGCGCTTTAGACATTTGGAGTTTACAATTACCAAGTGTCCAGACTCATGTGAAACTTTTGACTTAAAGCCGGTTTATAAACTGGTATCCTTGACGAAGGTTCTGTAATATGTATAGTGCTGAAAAATCTGCGATTTACAGCAATCAAGATATCAATATAATACACTACTAAACAACTGACATTTGATAGTGCCCTCCTGACAGAGTTCAGAAGTGCTCATCGAAGCCGGGCAAACACTGAAGACCTGGAAAACTGGAAGGGGTAAGTTTTCCGTGTGAAGGATGCGCCGTCAAATCACAGCTCAAGACCTATTTTTAAAACTATCATTATGACTCTTCTTGACTTTTGATCTCATGTACAGCGCCCTTTTCTTCGGCCTCGGCTCTTTTACGGCGCTAAATAAATCATCATCATCATCATCATGTTATCATTATTATTATTATCATTATTATTATTATTATTATTATTATTATTATTATTATTATTATTATTATTATTATTATTATTATTATTATTATAAACTTTTTTATTTGTACATTTGTTTATCAAACAAAACAAAACATCACTCGACAAGTTCTGGTCGCATGAAAGTTCCTATGAAGGCAACAGCATTGAAGCGTTGTATGGTGATTGACAACCGCTGGAGTAGATAGCAAGTCTCCCTAGGGTCTGCGGTGGTTAAAGCTAAGTATCTCCCCAAGTCTTTTATTATTATTATTATTATTATTATTATTATTATTATTATTATTATTATTATTATTATTATTAAGGACAGAGGACAGAGAACAGATGTGTCTCGCAGTTCACACGAATATTCGTGATGATGATGATGATGAAGATGGTTTTGTTCTGTTGCTCTTGATGGTGATGAAGATAATGATGATGATGATGACACGGTCACCGATTGGTTAGAGAGCTCGTCTTGTGACGCGGAGAGTATGGGTTCGAGAATCCTCTTCCTCTGAGACGGTTACTGTGTTGGGATGGTGGCGCTTAATAAATGCGTAATAATAATAGAAAATATGATGGTGATGATGATGAAGCCGATGACGATGATGATTGATGATGACAATGATTCATGATGATAACGATTATGGCGTTGCTGATGATAATGTTCTTGATGATATTGATTATGATAATGATGATGATGATGATGACGATGACGATGATGATGATGATGATGATGATGATGATGATGATGATGATGATGATGATGATGATGATGATAATGATGATGATGATGACGACGATGATGACGACGATGACGATGATGATGATGATGATGATGATTATAATAATGATGATGATGATGATGATGACGATGATGATGATGACGATGATGATGATGATGATGATTATAATAATGATGATGATGATGATGATGATTATAATAATGATAATGATGATGATTACGACGACGACGATGATGAGTCGAAAATGCCCAGTGGAAAAACAAAATCAAGCCAGGTTCGGTTTCAAGTCCAGATCGAAAGGTCAAGCCAGTTAGACCTGCTGTGCACATGTATTCAAAGCTGCGTTGAATCGTTATCGGAAACCGAATAAAAATTGCTTATTCTTAGTGTCAAAAACAACACCAAAGTCCTCGCTTCATTCGCTTCTAAGTACCCCAGGTGTGCGCAGTCACGGTCAGTTGAGAAACGTTATGCTTCAGCGGCCAGTCTATCACTGCTAACCACACATGCAAGACTCGCAGTAGAATTATTGTTAAAGAGACGATCGCTAGATGGATGCAGTGTATACAGTAGCGGTGCCTACATGTAGGTCACACCGTCTTTCGTGTAAATATTGACCAATTTTGTCAAACTGTTAGCCACTGAATTGGAGATGTGACTAGTAACTTGTATCGACTGCACAATGTATCAATCGATGGCGTACTAATACCAAGTCGTAATCAGGTCAGCACTGAGAAGACGACCAGTCCGCTACGAAAGAGAAGCAGCCTACGGTGGATAAGGAACTCGGAAAAGGATCAGATTTCGTTTTAGGTCATCAGTTTCCGACAGTTTTCCGCGCGAAGTTTTTTTTATGAATCTTATACAGGGCGCGTTCTAGGCAGTCTGATTCTCGTCAACGATAACGGTAACGAAAATGTTCGTTAACGAAAATGAAATGATTTCGTTAACGATAACTGTAACTTGACTAAAATATATCATTAACTATAACTATAACGAAAATAACACTAACGAAAATTCATCATCATTTTCGTTAAATAATTAGAAGTGCCATATCGATAAACACAAGAACGTGAAAATGCACTACAACTAATAGCTTATGTTCGCCTCGGATGTCGGTGAATATGGAGCGTCGTGTATTCAAGAAGCTGAATGCACCCATTCTTCAAAGCCTTTCGAAGCTCGAAGAAAATTGTGTAACTGTAACGCGTCTTAATAATGCACAGCTGCTGCGTCTGTAGGCAATTTCGCTTAGCCTTATAGTAACTAGGTACTAACTTTCCTCCTGGCGGCAAGTGCAGTCCTGAGTCAGTCGTTGGCGGATGACCTGCAGGAATATCTGCACTGTCCGGCCTCAGCAGCCATACCTGACGCCGTGCCATGAGCCGGGCTGTAGAGATCCTGAAGGCCTGGATATCATCCAACCGTTTGTGCCTACATACTGCCAAGACCCAGTTAATCTGGTTCGGCACGCGCCGGCAGCTTGCCAAGATTGACTTGGAGGCCCTGGGCCTGGAGTTTCCATTGCTCACTTTCTCATCTTCGGTCCGAGACCTTAATATTGGTTTCATATTGGACCAAGAGCTGACCTTTGTGCAACATAAACCTGCCTTGCCGTGACTGCTACTATCAGCTGCGCCAGCTTACAGTGGTGTCTCGCTCTGTAACCTCCACCGCCGCTTCCATGCTTGTCCACTCATTTTTTGTATCTCGCCTTGACTATTGCAGTACGCTCTACCTTGGTCTCGCAGCGGCTCGGATTGGGTGCTTGGACCGGGTCCTGCGCGCAGCGGCTAACCTCATTGGTCGCATCCCGAGATTTGGCCATGTCACTGAGTACATGCATTGGCTTCCTATCCCGCAACGTATAGTCTTTCGGGTCTCTGCCTTGTGGGAGAGGCCCTGTGTACTTGCGAGAGTATTGTCGCTCCACCCTGAACATCCAGCGCCGTAGTTCCCTGCTCTCTTCTAAGCAGGCTGAGCTTCTGGTTCCACGCTCGCGGAACGCCGTTAGGCAGCACCGTGCTTTTTTCCATCGCTGGCACTGCAATCTGGAGTGGGCTGCCTGTGGCGCCTCGCGTGTACCCATACCACCATTTTTTACTCAAGTTTTAAGACTGTGCTTTCAGCAGGGGTTGGGTCGGAGTGCTTCTGATTAGATAACCTTGAAGAGGCGCTATATAAATTCTCCATATGAATGAGTGAATGAACTAAAATACAAAATCCAGTAACTATAACTATAACTGCATATGGGGGACGCGGTGATGTAGCGGTATGTTCTGTGCCTTGTAGCCGGAGGGTCGCAGGTTCGAATCTACCTGAAGCCACTGCGTAGCGACTCAGCGCCATCGATGTTCCGTCTTATAATGGTCGTCTGCACTTCTGAACTTTGTAAGGAGGGCAATATCAAAATACAATACAATTGTATTGTATTGCATAAAAATAATAAGGTGAAAACCATTAACTATCATTGTAATAAAAATAAAACCTGTAAGGAGAATCACGCTGGTTCTATGAAGCTCTGAAAAGCGCTGTGAATATGGCTTGTTACGGGAATCTAACAGGTGCGTCTCTTATCAAACGACGATTGTGGAGAGAGAGAGAGAGAGAGAGAGAGAGAGAGAGAGAGAGAGAGAGAGAGAGAGAGAGAGAGAGAGAGAGAGAGAGAGAGAGAGAGAGAGAGAGAGAGAGAGAGAGAGAGCGAGAGACAGACAGACAGACAGACAGACAGACAGAGACAGAGAGAGAGTGAGAGAGACAGACAGACACAGACAGAGAGAGACACAGACAGACAGACAGACAGCCACTGAGACAGACACAGATAGACAGACAGACAGACAGACAGACAGAGAGAAAGTATGCATGCATGTACCGTTGTACGTATGTATACATACGTATTTGTATGTATGTGTGCTTGAATGTATGTGTCCAACTAATTGATCAAAAATTACACGGTAGATAACCATGCCACCAGTTTGGCCGGAACCCGTGCATATGTATACATACATACAAACATACAAACAGATACATATAAACATAAGTCTACATACACTCAGGCTAAATGCATTAATAATTTTGATATATGAGATTGTTTGATATGGTTACGTGAAGCGCGCGGTTGCCTAACGTAGGATAAGTCGATCAGCTGATAAGATAAACTTAATTAAGCAATTCGGTGATTGTGAAAACTACTCTTGAACAATGTTATCTTCTTGTTATTTCCATGTTTAAAAACATATTTTAAGTTCGAGAATATGAACTTTCGACTGCGAGGGGACCTGGATGGGTGGGTGGCAAGATGTACTAATGACTGCCAATGACCGAATGGGTCGATAACAATCGAGTTGGATAATTATGGTTACGTGAAGCACAAACTGTTACTTCACGTTGGATAAGTCGAGCAGTTCATCCGAAGTGCCTTTCAGAGTCTTCTCATTTTTCTCTGTGCTTCTGTCTCCCTCCCTCATTTTGCTGTCTGGCTGTCTGTCTGTGTATCTGTCTGTCTGTTTGTCTCTATGTCTGTCTGTCTGCATTTCGGTCTGTCTGTATTTCGGTCTAATCTTCTTTCTGGCAGTCTTTATAGCCTATTTGACTGTCTGTCTGTATTTCTGTCAATCTTTTCTGTCTGCTTGTGTGTCTTATTGTCTGGCTGGCTGTCTATATGTCTGTCTGTTTGTCTTTCTGTCTGTCTGTTGTCTTTCTGTCTGTCTGTCTCTGTCTGTTTTTCTGTATTTCTGTTTATCTATATATCTGTCTATCTATCTGTCTGTCTGTCTGTCTGTCTGTCTGTCTGTCTGTCTGTCTGTCTGTCTGTCTGTCTGTCTGTCTGTCTGTCTGTCTGTCTGTCTGTCTGTCTGTCTGAATCCGTCTGTCTATGTGAGATTGCATGCATGATTTCTTCCCATTTCAGACGGTCGTTAATAAGTTCACTGTTGGCCTAAGATCTGTATACACCTGTCTCTTGATAATTTAGCGGTCACCGGTGTTCACGTTCTCACATAACTGATCTTGCGATCTTTGACTTAGTGAAGCATTGTTTTCAGTGCTTCACATCGGAACAACTCGAGCCAGGTACACCTGGTCAGGTGACCTGGAGTGTCTCAAAGTACGACTAAGTCCTACTTCACATTTTCTAGAGTAGCTTCACGTGCTTGAAATGTGAGTCTGCGTGACAAGCCCCCACCCCAAGTGTTTACCAGCCTATATATATATTATGCTGGCAACCAATAAAATTTGCATTTCTTTTCGCCCAGTCGAAAATTATTCGTAATTAGTTTTTAATTGCCAATTCGTAGTCTGAAGATCTCAAGTCTTATTTTTCAGCAAGTAAGTAGATCAATATCGTTTCCTATCAGTATCCGATCTTGGTTTTGATGCGTCATCGTTTGGAGCTTTGTGCATTAAAGAACTGCGCGGTAGACGTTACTCAGAGATAAAAAAAATGCTTTTAAAATTAAACAATTTTTTGTTTCAGTGCAATTTTTAGAGAGAAAAAACAGTCTTAGATATTATGATAGTATGATACAATCGTTTTACTTTTCATTATATCAAGACAGACAGACAGATACAGATAGACAACTGCAAACAGACAGACAAACGGACAGACAAACAGACGAACAAAATAATTTTTAAGAAAAGTATGAGGTTAAAAAGTAAGATAGTAAGTAAGAAAGTAAAGTAGAAGGCCGAACGGATAAGTAAGGCAGTAAAAAGTGAAGTATAAAATAGAGTGGAAAGTAAAAAGAAAATCAAAGTAGAAAGTTGAAAAGAAAGTAAATAAGAAAGTAAAGTGGATGGACGTTCAGAAAGACAGACAGACAGACAGACAGACGGAAAGCACCTGTTCTTTAAATCTTCTCTTGTCTCAACTGAAAGACTCGCAGTTGAAGACAATGACGTTTCGAAGGCACCAGGCATTGGCATCGATTCTTCTGTTGTTCTACATCCATCTGGCATCCAGTGCCTCGTCTGGGAATGTCACGTGGTGCATGACGGAGGACTCGTACGACCCTTATGGAGTGGCGCTCAAGTACCTCGGCGTCCAGGCAATTCAAGAACCTCAGTTGGATCAGCTCATACAAGACGTCTTTGGTCGGTTGGGTTGCCAACAGATGGCGTTCGAGGACAATGTCACCTGCGAAAACGTGAGACATTGAGGCATTGTAATCGTAATTGTAATTTCAAATTTATAGAGCGCCAAGTGAGGAGAGATTCGTCAGCGGCATTGTCGGATGTACTTCTAGTTTGAAATTAATTAAAAGTTAATTTAGGTAATTTCGATGCAGCGTTTAATCAAACGTTGCGGCACTTTTGAAATTCTGCCTCCGTTTTCTTTCAACTTAATTTTACTTTTCAGTTTTTATTATACTTCCTACTCTACTTTCTTACTTT
>OY744607.1:1182395-1359895 GCA_963556255.1 Allolobophora icterica | reverse complement strand
TATATGCATACATACATACATACATACATACACACATACACACATACACACATGCACTCAAACATACATACATACATACTTCTTTTTATGCTCATATTTTAAGTTTTCGTCACTTCACTCTGCATTACATTTATCATTACCTTTACCCTTATCGTCATCTCTTCATTGACCTTTGTCAATTATCTTTGCCTTTATCTTCATTTTACCTTTGTTTTTACCTTACCTCATATTGTTGCAGCATATGGCTACGGAACGGCTTCGGTCTTAGTGATAAGCCTGTGCGCCATGTTGGGTCTTTTGATCGCTCCGTGGCGTCGAACCAGAGTCTACAAGTACATTCTGACCATCATGCTTGGCCTGGGAGTCGGCGCTCTGACGGGAGACGCCTTCCTACACCTCATTCCACAGGTGATCAGCACATCACACATACAATACAATACAATTCATTTCAATACAATAAAATACAATCAATGTACTGCACAATAAAGAGTAATAGAGCAAAATACAACACAATTATAAGTTATACAATGTTATACAATACAATACAATACAATGCTACACTATGCGATGCCATGCAATACAATACAATACAACTGTATTTTATATTGCCCTGGTCCCTAAATTGAGAAGTGCGCACACAACCATACGACAGAACATCGATGGCGCCGAGCAACTGTGAGTGAAGGACTTGCTCAAGGTCCTTACACAGTAAACGCCTAAGTGGAGGATCGAACCCATACTCTCCGCGTAACAAGGCGAACGCTCTAACCAATCGGCTACCATGTCCCACTTGTTCATCATCCCCTCCCACCACCAATCCCACCACTCTTTCGTAACTAATAAAGTCAGCTCTATATCCATGATCTGATATGATTATCCAATCCAGACCACGCTAATCCAATCAAGTCCTGTACAAATCTCAATGTAATCAAATCCAACGCAATCTTATCTAACAATAAGCTGTATAGACAGCCACAATACAAAGTAGTTTTTTAATCTATTACCGCTATATAAATTTCCGCTTGCATGACGTCACGTTACGCTTGACAGGCGCTGGGCCTGCACGAACATTCATCCGAAGCCAGCCACAGCACCGGCGGAGTGGAGCCATTCGTCTGGAAGATGCTGTGTACCTGTCTCAGCATCTGGGCTTACTACCTGCTCCAGCTCGGACTCTACACCTTCGGAGAAAGAAAGGATCAGCACAAGGTAAGATAGATCAGCAAATCTAAAGAGTAATGCTAGTTAATTAATAATTTATTAATTAATGTGCCAAGGTACATTGTTGCTAAGCTAATTATTTAGTTAGTTTTGTTTGTAATAATAATTTAATTCAAGTTAATTTGTAACGAAGGAATAAATGCAAGTTAATTAATAATTAATTAGTTATTTAGGTGGAGTGCTCGATAGTCTAGCGGTTAGAGTTGCCAACCGAGAGGTCGGGGGTTCAAATCCCCATCAGCGCAGAAATTTAGTTCGAGATTTCTGCTCCACATGCGCCCCCCCCCTCAAGCCAACTCATCTATGAGTACACCCCGTCTCGTCCTAAAGCGGTCCCTGTCTCCTTCGCCCTTCCGCCCACGGTGATCTAGCTGTTCCTTTTGCCCGTACAGCTACAATGCAACACAGGGCTTTCTGGACCTGCGACGTGGAACGGACTTCCTCTGGAGGTGCGTCGCCTTCCTCGGGTCCTTAAGACTGCTTGTCTCCGCTTGGCCTCGATCGGAGTGCCTCTGAGTAGAGACCTTGGTGGGGCGATATATAAATTTCAATTGATTGATTGATTGGTAATTACTAAATTTATCTATTAGTCTACTCAGTTACTTGCTTCATTCAAGTTCATTTGAAACGAGTGAATAACTGCAAGTTAATCAATGATTCATTAGATACATAGTTATTTAATTAAATCTGTAATTAATTAATTGTTGAGGAATCATTTGTAGGTGGCCGTTACAACGATTAGCGTTTCATCTTCGGTCGGCAGAATCAATTCAGCCGCTGACGTGGATGAGGAGATGGGAAACACCAACATCAGCAGCAGCAGGAAGGAAGACACGGATAGTTCTCCGGAGGAAAATAAGGATCCGTCTCCACCTTCCAAGGACGACGATTTTCCAGTGAACTCCTCCTTCGACCACCTGGAGAAAGACCTGGACGCAGTTTCCCTCGATGTTCACGGTCAGTAGTTCCATCTTCTCCAGTTATCCAGTTGCCTTCAACAGAAACGCTATTCCCATTGTACGGTTGCTGACTGGTTTGAGCCCTCGCCTAGCAGCGCAGAGATGCGGGATCGAACCTTCTCTGGCTGAGATGGTTCTGTGTGTGGAATTTTATGCACAATTAATTTCCCGCACGATCGGTTGATAGTTTGTTAGCTCAGTAAATAGGAGTGAAGGAATACTAAGAGAAGAACGTATTAACAGAACCTTTATCTCTTTACCTTTGATGATCTTTTGTTCGTCTGCAAAACAAACGACGTTGGATAAACAGAGAAGGCCTGCAGTGTCTTTTCAGCTTACCGACACGGTGGGTCATGGAGTGCAACGATTGTATCGTATCGTATGGCATTGTATTGTTTTCCATCGCAATGTATTGTATTGTATTGTATTCTATTGTATTGTATTGCCAGGGTCCGATTTGTCAAAAAAGAAGCAGGGGGGTCGGAAATCTATACAAATAATAAAAATTTATTAAGCCATAATTAAATTTTTTACTCGTTATTTTGTAAATGAGGTTAATGAACTTCCATAGTATGTCAAGATTCTGCAATGACCAACAGTCAACTACGATGCAAACATATGACATCGAAAAAAAATTATATTCAAAATTAAAAGGAGCTTTCAGCAGCAGTTTTAGCTGAAATATACTAATAGGAACAACAAATTGTAGGCCTACACAGAAGCGTTAGACGTGACTAAATTGCACTGAAAGATGAAATAACAAGTACACAACCAAAGCTATCAAACCATTGCACCAAGTACTGTCATTGGAAAGACTAGCAAACCCAATGAACCAGTGCGCCAAGTACACTAGTATACCCACTATAAAAAGCTGTGCATATTTCTTTTGTTTGTGCACAATAGTCGCCTTGCCAATTGGCTTATCTAAGGCATCATGGCACCCAGATTTCAGCCAGGAAATAACGTATATCCTGGCATTCCAAGATGTTAGAGATGGCCCGTTAAAGCTGATCATCAGCAGGTAGCTGATGGGGCCAACACCCAGCAGGTTGCGCACTGTAGGCCTATGTTGCAAGTTCATCTGGCTAAAGCCACGCTCGCACGCTGCAGACGAAATGAGCAGAATCTTCAAAGTGTGCTCAAGTGTTGCGAGATCAGACCCCCCCCATGTTGGCCTTGTTTGTATGTATAGAGTACTCGATCACAATCTGGGAATTGTGACTTATTGTTAATTAATTTTTTTAAATATGAAAATAAATTGGGAAGATCATTTTACTTATAAATAAAGTGTCTTCTATTATATTAAGAGGTTCAAGTACAACACAAAAGGATAAGCTTTAAGATTCTTATCCAGTTTTTAATAGAAATTGTTGATACAGACAAAGAAGAAATTAAAAAGGGTGATAGGCGGGACCTCCAAACTAAAAACAGATAGATCGAGTCAGTTAATTAGCTCAGTTAAGCCTACAGTTGAGTGTAAATTTGAATAGGCCCATTAGGACTTTGCGCACTTTTCCATTGGCAAAGTCATCAATAAACTGATTAAAATTCAGTTGACGTAGAATATCACTCTCTATGCTCAACGCTGCAGGGTGGCTAGGTCTCTCATGTGTCATACTTGAAATGAACTTTCAACACCTTTGCCATGTATTGGTACATGAACTACTCATGACTTATGTTGAGGCCTGCCCTACCTGTCTCGTGTTTAAACATTTTGACAAAATAAGAACACTGCATAAAATTATCAGCTCATTGCCAATGCTTGCATCGAGGTCATCGCCGTATATTGCTACAAGGTTTTTCTCTGAGTTGTGTATTTCTTCATCACTACAAGATTCAAGCCTCGATAGAAAACCAAACCTTGAGCAGAGTAGTTCGTATGATGCAAGCCTTCTTGTCAACTCGGTTGTGAATTGATCAACGATGGGCAGAAAATTGTCAATCCGAAACTTCTCTGAAGCAGAGTGCACAGCTTCTGGGGTTCCACCATAATCCAGTGGTAGGAGACGTACGTTTTGATGACGTGTTCTTGTTTGAACATATTCTGCCGTTCCACAACAGAGTCAGACTCGGCAGAGCGGGAACGTTGTTGGACTGGCGGTTGTATGACAACAACTGCAGCATCACCAGTGACTTTATATATGCACTTTATATAGGCACAGATGAGCCTGCATTTTGACCACCTTATGCCGAATGCCGATCTCCAATTCGGTTCATGTCACAAAAATGACAGCATAGCTGTGCACTGATACAGATGTGCACTCTAGTCTAGGTCAATCGAGGTCAAAAGCGCAGCGAACGCTGGACAGAATACCACTGTCTACTTGACCTTTACCCCGCAACTGGATGCTCGTGGCGTTGGAGCCGATGTGCTCAAGGCGAGGACTCCGGGCATGAAGGCGCCTGAGGGCGCTGGCTTGTGCAGGGACTGTGGTCCGTTTGTTGTCTTCTGTAGCCTATGTTTGGTCATTCCCTGCGAAATATTTCTGACACTGCCTCTGCCTATAGAGTAGACGACCTCAGCTTGAGTTAAAAGTAACATAATCCCTCAACAGCTGAATATGCCAAGCTTCAAGCGCTACTCGTGAACAATATTAACGCGATATTTCAAAATCAGGGTACCGACTGGATAATAAATAATTACCCAAAGGTGACAAGGCTGCACTGCTTGCGGTAGGTCATACTGGAGTCGTTTGGTGTAGGACTCAGGGTAATGAATTTGAGGGGGTCAAGCCGACCCCCCCGGGGGTCGGCCAAAGGCTTGAAGCAGGGGGGTCAAAAAAAGAAGCAGGGGGGTCCAACCCTCCCGACCCCCCCGGCAAATCGGACCCTGTGTATTGCACATATTGTATATATGCATTGTATTGTATTGTATTGTATTGTATTGTATTGTATTGTATTGCATTGTATTATTATTTGTAAAGCAAATAGCGCCTCACAAAAGACGTAATGTCGTTTCAGCTCAGTTGTCTGTGGCCTGGATGGCAGCAATAGGAGATTCTTTGTATTGTATTGTATTGTATTGTATTGTATTGTATGTTGTATTGCAATTTTTAAACAAATAGCGCTGCAAAAAGAGATATGTTGATGTCTTTTCAGCCCATACGTCCGTGGCCTGGATGGTGATAATAGGAGATGGTCTTCATAATTTTGCCGATGGTATGGCGATTGGAGCGGCCTACTGCGTCAACTGGCAGACGGGTCTCAGCACGACGATTGCCGTCTTCACACACGAACTACCTCACGAATTCGGTCAGTCAACGAGAAGCTCTCTCTCTGGTCCTTGACCTTGAACTTCCATCCAATATATGACACTGTAATCTGATACGTCTGTCTGTCCGTCTGTCTGTCCGTGTGTCTGTCTGTGTCTTTATGTGTGTCTGTCTGTTTTTCTGCCAGTCTGTCTTTTAGTCCTTTTGCTTCCCTGTCAGTCTTTCTGAGGAGTTCTAATCGTATCCTATCGAATCATCGTATTGTCCTTTTGCGCTGCATTGAATTCTATTGTACTTCGTTGTACTGTATTGTCCTTTTGCGCTGCATTCAATTCTATTGTACTTCGTTGTACTGTATTGTCCTTTTGCGCTGCATTCAATTCTATTGTACTTCGTTGTACTGTATTGTCCTTTTGCGCTGCATTCAATTCTATTGTACTTCGTTGTACTGTATTGTCCTTTTGCGCTGCATTGAATTCTATTGTACTTCGTTGTACTGTATTGTCCTTTTGCGCTGCATTGAATTCTATTGTACTTCGTTGTACTGTATTGTCCTTTTGCGCTGCATTGAATTCTATTGTACTTCGTTGTACTGTATTGTCCTTTTGCGCTGCATTGAATTCTATTGTACTTCGTTGTACTGTATTGTCCTTTTGCGCTGCATTGAATTCTATTGTATCGCATTCGATTGCAGTATATTTGACTGTAATACGTTTATTGCATTTTGTCATATACGACATTGTATTGTATTATATAGTATTGTGTTGTATGGTATTGCACTGTATTGTATTATATATTGTATTGTATTATATTTCGTTGTACCTGCATTGTATTGTATATGTGTTGTGTTCTACAGGTGATGTGGCGGTGTTGCTATCAACCGGTTGGTCTGCTAAGAAGGTCCTCATATTTCAGTTGATCTCCCAGAGTACGGCCTTCATCGGTCTCTACGTTGGCATTTCCATCTCAGCGAGCGCCGCTGGAGCTCAGCAGTGGATCTTTGCCGTCGCCGCTGGAATGTTCCTCTACGTCGCTCTCGCTGATGTGGTCAGTCGAATGTAGCGTCATCGATCTATGCTTTTGTACAGAACCGATTAATTGTTATTACTATTGTACCACGAGGTACAAATAATCCGTCGGGATTATAGTAATTAGCGGAGCTTTGTTCTGGAATGGCTAGTCTTCGAATGTGGTTTAATTTATTTTTTACCAGAGGCACTGGCGTAAACTTGTCCAAAATATTGGGGGAGGGGCATTTTGTTATTCATTCTACACTTGTTGCATAGGGTGTACAGTCCATCTCAATTATTGGGGGCACGTGCCCCGGATGCCCGCCCCACACCCCAGAGTCTACGCCCATGACTAGAGGTGTCAAAGATACCTCAGGATTTCAGAAAAAATTAGGAGCAGAGTTAATTTCTGGAGGATCAGACCTCGTATTATTATTATTATTATTATTATTATTATTATTATTATTATTATTATTATTATTATTATTATTTATTGCATGGCATTTGTATTCTATTCTGTTGCATTGTATATTTTCAGATACCGGAGTTGGTCGAGTTTTATAAAGTCTATTCTCGACTTCACGTCGCAATTCTGTCAAACGCCGGCATTTTCCTCGGCTACCTGGCTCTTCTGCTCATCGCTATCTTCGAAGACGATATCGTCATCACCTGACCTCTGAACCCCGCTCCATTAATCACCTCTGACCATGACCTTTGACCTTTGTGCGATGTGTATATATACGGATGTATGTTTGTTTATTTACTTTAGGAGATCTATTTAACAGACGTTGTTCACCAGAATGCTGTTTGGCAACTGGTTTAATAAAGAATATACTTACTTACTTACTTACTTAAGGTAATGATTGATCACGTTCCCTTGATGTCTTGCCATTCCTCTGCCATGCTTTGCCTTACCGTTCTTACCTTAACTCGCTTTATCTTAGCTTACCACACCTTACCTTACCGACTATTACCTGACTATTACCTGACTATTACCTGACTTTTACCTGATTCTTACCTGACTCTTATCTGGCTCTTATCTGGCTCTTATCTGGCTCTTACCTAACTCTTACTTGAATCTTACCTGACTCTTACCTTACCTCGCCTGATTCACTTTGGCTTAAGTTCACTGAACCTTGTAACAGTTGGACAAGTCTTAATTTATCGCAGCTAAAGTGTCTACATTAAGTAGAAAACAAAAGTGATTGCGTCTATAATAGCGATGCTGTTTTCTGAAAAGCATTAACTGAATCGAACCGCTGTTTATTTACAAAAAATCAGGCTGAAGCTTATTAGACCGGAGAAGTCTCCGTGACGAAGACGTACTAGGCATGCCTACATGGCGTGAGATAAATACCGATATAATATGAGCGTCATATTTCATTTGCATAGTCGCATTGTATGCAAAGATTAAGGTCAATGACTGCGTACTAAGTCTTATTCGCGGTTGTGTGACGCGATATCAGAGGAATGCTTGTTACTTCCGTGTCATCAAATAATATGTTCTCATGGGATTTTCCAGGAACTGTCTGTGTATCTGTCTCTGTCTCTGTCTGTGTGCTGTCTCTGTCTGTGTGTGTGTCTGTGTGTTTGTGTGTTTGTGTGTGTGTCTGTGTGTGTGTGTGTCTGTCTGTCTGTCTGTCTGCCTGTCTGTCTGTCTGTCTGTCTGTCTGTCTGTCTGTCTGTCTGTCTGTCTGTCTGTCTGTCTGTCTGTCTGTCTGTCTGTCTGTCTGTCTGTCTGTCTGTCTGTCTCCGTCGTTCATTCATTTTCATTTGCAGTCTACAAATATGTTTAAAGGATTCAAAGGGTAGATCTGGAAGGGACCGGACTTCTTTCTCATATGGATCACATATTTGAAAACAAAACAAATTGGTTGGAAGTGACGGATGATTAACATATTATAATCTTACAAATTCTTTAACGCAGCTGAATTTTTTGAAACCAGAGCCTGAACTAAGAGGCTCAATTACCATTTCAATCGACGTCTTGTTCATTAAAATATGCGCGAACACTTTTTAAACAATTGCTGAGTCGTAGTTCAGTCCGCTTTCTTCTGTCGATGTATCATGCTCAGTGAGCATTGCTCACCCCTCATGTCAATACAGTAGGTGCTGTTCTTGAAATGCCCCCACCCCAACAGTGTGGGCTGTCGGGAATTTCGGTAGGAGGTCCAAAGCTTTGGTATTCGCTGCCAAATTCAATTCGATCAGTCATCTCTTTAATATCATTCAGGAACATAAGACTCGACTGTTTCAAATCGCTCTTAAACCGAAACCTAGTTCCTGTTTTTTCCGATCTGTCCGATTTCGACCTGGCTTATTCAGTGGATTGGGGGGGGAGGGCGGGGGGGAATTTGGGGGTGCTCGATAGTGTAGTGGTTAGTGTGTTGGACTGTCAATCGAGAGGTTGGGGGTTCAAATCCAGCCCAGGGCAGAAATTTGGTTCGAGATATCTGCTACGCGTGTGCCAACTCAGCTATAACGAGTACACTGACCGTACACTGTCGGTGGGAAGATGAATCGGAGAAGGAGATAACTGGCCACCCACCATCATATGCCGAGGCTAAGAAAACGAAGTCGCTAACATTTCATACCCATGGCTAACTCAGGGCTAGCTTAAGGGACTGCTCTTATTCTTCTTCTCTACACATTCGAAGCGATCATTAACTGTCTGTGTCCATCCTCGCTTCTTTCCTCTCTCTCTCACTCCCTCCCTCCATTTTTCTCTGCGTCTATCTCACCCTCTGAATGTCTCCCTCCTGTCCAGTTTCTCTCTCACACCCTCTCCGTCAGTATCTATCTGTCTTTCTGTCCGTCTGTCTGCCTGCTTATCTATCTGTCTTTCTGTCAGAATGTCAACAACATGCTGATTTAATCACGAGAAGTAGGGCCACAGGTTTACTGAGCCGTGACGAACGCCGTCATTTGAAGCGAAAACTGCTCGACCTCCTCGTTGAGTGAAAATCAGTTCACAACATCCTGAACTGTTTACAAAAGGTTTACAGAATTTTTTCATGAATTTTCTATGCTTCAGCGGACAGCATTAGGCGACAGAGGGGCACCTGTCTCCCACTTTCATCATTGTCTCTTTCTCTGTCACTGTCTATATGTCTCTACGTCTCTCTCTGTATCTCTGTTTCTCTTGGTCTCTTTGTCTCCTTCTCTCTCTATATATCTCTGTATGTCTCTGGATCCCTCTTTATTGCTGTCCCTCCGTCTCTCTTCGTGTGTCTGCCTCTCTCGCTCTGTTTCTGTCTATCGCTCAATGTCTCTATATGTCTCTGCCTCGCTGTTTGTGTCTGTGTGCCTCTCTTTCTCGCTGTGTTTCTCGGTGTATCTTTCTGCCTCTGTGTCTCCTGTCTGTGTCTGTCTGTCTGTCTGTCTTTCTCTTTCTTTTTCTTCTTTCTTTCTCTTTCTCTTCTCTTCTCTCTCTCTCTCTCTCTCTCTCTCTCTCTCTCTCTCTCTCCTCTCTCTCTCTCTCTCTCTCTCTCTCTCTCTCTCTCTCTCTCTCTCTCTCTCTCTCTCTCTCTCTCTCTCTCTAACTCTCTCTCTATCTCTCTCTCTCTCTCTCTCCTCTCTCTCTCTCTCTCTCTCTCTCTCCTCTCTCTCTCTCTCTCTCTCTCTCTCTCTCTCTCTCTCTCTCTCTCTCTCTCTCTCTCTCTCTCTCTCTCTCTCTCTCTCTCTCTCTCTCTCTCTCTAAGCCTTTAACCGAGGTATGTTCGAGTGAGAAAAAGCTAATCTGCATAAATATCACATGTAGTGTCACAATTTTAAAGTAAGTGACTACTATAAAGTATAACACATATCTAGTACTTTCTACCATGTATGATGCTTTTATTAGAAAATAACGGGAAAACTGTGAAAATGTGTCACAAAGTGAATGTTGAACCACTTGCATCCCTCCTGAAAGTTTCGCCTATAACTTGCTAAAAATGCGTGGTAACTCTAGATCTTTTACAGTTTGAGGCATCCTTATTATCCCCACAGGTACAGTATTGATTGAAAAGTTAACCACCACCCATGTTGCACAAAAAGTTCATTTTGACCAAAAAATGAAGTGTAGGTTATAGAAACGTCGTTGATCGAAGTAATGAAAATTCGAAATCGCAGAAAATGTTTATTTCGGTTATTAGTACAAGTTTCACTACAATGATTAGTGATAGTAAAAATATTTACAATTCTTTCCAATAAAAACCTAATTTTACTTCTGAAAATCTAGTTTTCTCGCATTTTTAGGGGGTCTTCATTGAAAAGTGAGCATTACATTACAGATCGAGGTATATTAGAAAAAAATATTTTAAACCGGATTTATAAGGCATATTGGAATTACAGACTCGATTATAAGTGAACATAAGCAGAAATCCTTCCATTATATACACATTTTAGCGCCTAGAACACGTTATCTTGCGTTCATAACTTTGCCAGTACTGCATTTAATAGCGATTCCAGCAGAGGTATATTCGATTTTTGGATCTGGTCACAAACCTAGGCCTAATAGTCCAGCCACTTAACGTTAAAATCCATATTATTGTGCCTTTAGGTTCTACAAGATATTTTAATAGAATTTGTAGAGGGGCTAACATAGAAGATGATCTGATATTGTGCAAGTTGAATATTTCTTCAGAAAATATTAAAAACACTTTAGAAACGGGCATAGTTGGGCTAAGTTTGGGCTTGTTTTTGCAAGCTACGTTAACGTGCGAGAGGCGTTTTATAAAAATGCTTATTTCTGCGTATAAATGCTTATTTCTGTTAAATAAACGTGACCCGAGAAAAACTAGGCGTGTGTTGCACGCGATAATTTAGATGCAACAAGTCAAAAGCTGCGAATTTAGACTCATACGGAAATTTCGTTTTCATGAAATTCAAGCGTTAAAATGTCTTTAAAACATTATAGGTACCAAAAAGCCCTTGCAATTAATTTTCTATAAAAACTAGAGTTTTAATTAACCTTGGGTAAAACAATACCCTAAATATGATTTTGACAGTTTTCAAGGGGTAGCATTTAGAGTCGACTCGAGGGACGCCATCAAGCTATTGGTTCCCCGTACGCGGACAGCCATTATGCAGCGCCGTTCTTTTTCGGTCGCTGGTCCCGCAACCTGGAACGGCCTTCCTGTTGCACTTCGCCTGGTCCCTATGACTCTACCTTGTTTCTTGCAAACCTGAAAACTACTGAACTCTCTTTAGCCGTGGTTGGACTAGGAGCGCTCCTGAGTAGATAACCTGAAGGGGCGCTATATAAAAGCTCCTTAATAATAATAATATGTTGGGAAGGTCAAGGTCTGGTCGAATCGTGAATTGAGCAAGTACGACGAAAGGAGCGCAAAATTGATCAGTTACTCAACGACGCAAGAGACATAGCGTGAAAGACGACTATCTCGCGGATGTAAAACGAGAATACTTAATCGATTCCAAGGTAAGCGTGTGATTAAATGAACGTTGTGATTCTCACAATCTTTTGAAGCTACGTGTACATTGTTGCAGTTGGAGGGCGATCATGTACAATCGGGGTGCCTAACCCTAGCCCTGAATTTTAAAATCCAGCTTCCACTCGCAGGTATAGCCTTTTTTAATCGCACAAATACATAGGCTACACTAACCCTAACCGACCCTCACGATGCAAAGACATCCATCCAGATAGTACGTAGGCACCCCGATTGTACATGTTCGCCCTTTTGGAATACAAGTTGGCTTATAATTGATTGGATGAACATTCATTAATTACAGGAAGCCTCAGTTTTAACAGCGGTTGTATGGCATATACCTGATCTTACATACTGTCAGAAAATACAGAAAATAATGGTGCCGAATAGTTGTAATTTCAGCTATTAAGAATATTAATTTGACATGTTTTGTACCGGTCTTTATTGTAATGCGAATGTGTTCATTCTGCTTGCACAGGGAGATGACTCAGGAACGGATTGAAGAGACTGATGACGAATCTGAAGGATCGATTTGTGTTAACTTTGACGTGCATTGTGCAGCTTCTGCCATCTTCCTGTGACTATGGGTAAGATTATTTTATTGTCTGTTGAATTGCTTTATTGACTGAACAGTGAACAGTTTTCACTTTTCTTAATGAATTGTAGGCCTATGCTACAGGTGATTAAATTTGCACCGTTCTTTAGGTCTAATAATTTACAAAGTAAAATTCGTAACAAATTTTCTTCAAATTAATATTTGTAAACAAACATGACCCGCTGTGCAGATGCCGTAAACAGTCTGTTCCTGGAAATCAGTCTCCTTCTAAACCATTCCAAGACAGAAGCCATAGTTTTTGGAACCATATCACAAATTACCAAACATCGTCCTAGGCGTGAAACTTGACTCAACGATATCAATCGATTTCCAAGTTTCAGAAATCATCCGCTCTACCAAATTCCATATCCGGGATCTCAGACACATTCGACCTTTTCTTACAAAAAACCTCGCAAAAACCCTCGCCTACGGGATAGTCAACTCTCGCCTTGACTACTGCAACAGTCTTCTCTACGAGACATCATAAAAAGTCTAACATCTATTCAAAACAACCTCGCTCGTGTCGTATGCAACTCCCCATATTGTGCCAGCAGTAAGCCACTCCTCAAATCCCTCCACTGGCTACCTGTCAAGAAAAGGATCATCTAAAAAATTTCCATCATCACCTATAACTGCAAATACTCCCTCATATCTGTCCGACCTTCTTCACAACAACATGCCCTCTAGGAACTTGTGGTCATCTGGAACCCGAACCCTTGTCCTTCATCGGTGTCACACTACAATTTTCAAGATGGTTAAATTTTGCGTCATTCTTTAGGTATAATAATTCATGAAATACAATTTCTAACAGTTTCTTAGGATTAATGTTTGTAAACATGAGTTGCAGACCATGTTTTAATACTTTAACTAAACTGAGGCATTGCAAAGTATAAATTTGTGTTGCTATTACTGAATAAAGATTTTTTTTTGATTTAGGATTAAATTATATTGTTTTATTGATTACAGCTCACGACACACCTATTGTTAAAGCATTGGGAAGAGTTCGCGAGGAAAACAAAGTAGAAGGGGTACACATAGTCGTGAAAAGTGACAGGGCAGTTATTCTCTCTAATAACTACATTTCTTTTAGCTAATAGTCCTAGTGTGTATTTTTAGTAATAACAATTTGGAAGCATCAAGGTTTGTGACGCAGAGACAATGCTTGGACTATGGTCATTAACCGATATTCAAGTTTTCTGTTGCATATTTTTTATGCATTTTTTTCAAGTGTAGCTATTTTGCCAGTTTATAGTATGTAAATGGTTAAAACTTGCACCATAGTGAGGTGTTGTGTTACTTATTATGTATGCCAAATAACAGTCTTAATAGCTTTATTACAAGTAGGAATTGCTAATATGTTGATGAAAGACTATTTAAAAAGACAAAACCAGTATTCGCCCCTCTTTTACACAATAAATTTCCACTAATTCTTTTCAAACGAGCAAATAAATGCAGTCACAATATTTTGAAACTAGATCAATTAAAAAACAGCACATGTTTGTTGCATGTCAGTAATGTAATGGTGTTCTTAATAAGTTTTTTCAACTAGAGAATCAACAGTATCCTTTCCTTTCTCAGAAAGGATCCTTGCATCGAGGTCAAAATCAGACCTTCTGGATTGTTTGTGCAAAAGTGTAATTACTGTGGCAGTGAAATCTGTTCCTGATGTTGAAGTAATTTATGATGGGCTGCTGAAGTACAGATGCCGAGACCCGAAGTTTGTACGACTTTTCAGGACTATGCTGACATGGTTGTTTATGTGTATCTAAGAACTTTCTTACTAACTGCTAATTGAATTTATATGGTTTTTGAAACTTGTGTCTGATAGTCAGAAGTCTGCAATAAGACAAAAGCATGTGACATGTCTTTGTACCGGTGTTTCTTGTAATGCGAATGTGTTCATTCTGCTTGCACAGGTAGATGACTCAGAGACTGATGACGAATCTGATGGATCAGTTTGTTATAACTTTGATGTGCAGCTTCTGCCATCTTCCTCTGACTATGGTAAGACTATTTTAATGTATGTTGAACATGCCCTTAGCCAGAAATAAAGAGTAGGGCGTCCAAAAGCATTCGAAGTCGCGACCATCCGATGCCGCGACCTTACGAGTCCAACTGCACAAGTCTGCAATGTCCCTACACTGAATGCCCCTTGGGCTTTAATCACAATTGTAACAGTTTTGTTTTACATACAATGATATAAACAACAATCTATTAACTTCAGGTTGTAACTTTTCATTCCCTTATTTGATTATTATAGCCTTGGGAACAGACATTGATCATGTGTCCCTTTACTTGTTATCAATCCAAGCCCCTATTATTATTCTGAAGGTCAATGTATTTATATAGTCAAATCAGTTACCAATTACCATGAGCAACCTCATTTAATTGGCACTTAATTACATGTGTATCTTGTGTGGGAAAAGGAACATCGTTACACAGATGAAGGGGAATGGATTATACACATTATATCACATTTAGGACATAGCGTCCATGCACAATTTATGGCCGTCCAAAATGATTTTCAGGCGTCCGAAGGACGGCTGGACACCCCTCTGGCTAAGGGCCTGCTGTTGAATAGCTTTATTGACTGAATAGTTTCCAACTTTCTTCATGGATTGTATGCTATAGGTGATTAAATCTGCACCGTTCTTTAGGTCTAATAATTTACCAAATAAAATTCCTAACCAATTTTCTTCAAATTAATGTCTGTAAACAGACATTGCAGGACATGTTTTAAAACTTTAGCCAAACTTTGAACACAACTAAATATAAGGGGAATGGCGTAGTTTCTAACTAAATATTTTCTTATTAGGGCCTATATGTGCTATGCTTCTAGACATTCTTATGAATATAATTTTCAACTATAAGTCAGTAAGCTAAGCATCATGGGTGTGACATAGTAATAAGAATCTTGCAAATATGTAGCATGATAAACAAAAACATCCATATATATATGTATATATATATAAATTACTTTATTTCATGATAACCTGGCAGCAGACATACCAGCAATGCAAAGAACTAACAATATGCAACAAATCTTGCACTAACATTCGCATGGAAGCACAACGTTACAACACACTCAGATAACATCACAGACTAAAGTGTAGACACTCGCCTAAAAAAATAATCGACAAAATTCGTTTGCGAAGAGTCAAAGTATGAAAGGCAGACTATCGCATTACTAGTAGCCTATGAGAGTCCAACACAGTTAAACATTGCATAACAGTCGTAACTAACATCTAAGAAACATGTAAGTACACTCATTAATAGCAAACAAAATACTCTAAAACAATGACACACTCAAAACAGAAAATGGAGACAAATTACAACTACGTAACGCCTAGAGATTATAACAACGGAGTTTAAACGAATTTAAGCAATTATTCACTATGCTAAACACTTCCAGCGCAGACTGTTGCGCAGTGAATAAAACAAGACGAGTTGACACTATAATCATGACTGAACAGCAGTCAAGGCTTTGCGAAGAAGCCATTGGACAACTCGTGCCGTTGAGTTCTCACAGCGTTACGTAGAAGGATTGTCGTCCATGCGTAAAAAACAACAACAAAATTGGTTATGTAACAGTGATAATTATTGAATATGCTCATGCCAAGTTATACGGCTAGTAGAGCCAAGACAAAAACTCTGGTGGTGTGATGTCCAACTTGTCAATCGTCACATCAACCCACTCAATAGTTATCTGAGGGTTACAAATTTCAGAAATAGAAACCTATGTGTGATATAATCTGCAGGACACCTGCCTCTGTTTGCAATTTGATAGCCATACAATGATTATAATTATAAGCCTTCACTTCCAAAAACATAGTGAAATCGGTAGTAGAAGGCATGCTTCTGGAGCAACAACATCCCGTTTGCTTGGCTAATTGAAAGAGAATCAAAAACATAACTAAATAATTGAAAGGCCAAGGCGGAACAGTTAAATCCGATGCAGGAAGGGCAGTGGAAAGAGTAGAAGTAGGTGAGGAAACAAGTAGGGAAGGGATAGTTCGTGCCAGGGCCCTTTCTAGGAGAGTGGCTAATGACTGCTGCCGAGGTCATACGCAAGCAATAGGCCAACCACAGTAGCCTGGGAAGATTAGGACGAGTCACTACTCCAGTGGCAATAGATAGGTACCCAGATGTAGTAAGAAAAAATCCAATGGAACCACAGCTATACACTCACTGATTTGTACAAAGAACTCGCTGTAGGCCTGATCAGACCTCGATCTTGTACCGACAAGGCATTCTAAAAACTATCAATGACTTCCTCTGTTCATATACAACTTGAAATGGTTGAACTGCTCACTCCATAGAAAATGATAATCGCAAATCACTGTCAAAGTAGGACAGCAAGGTTAACAGGGTACTGAGGCTGGAGCAGAAAGAAAAGTCACACTTTTGTAATAAACTCAAGCAAAATACTTATACGTGAAGTACACTACACACTAAATGCTTCTGAAGCAAACTCCGCATGTAGAAGTGGGAATCCACTGTTACCTTGTCCTTTAGAAGCCTTAGATTATAATGATAAAATAGGTCAACATTTATGCTTGTGAAACATACTAGCCTGGCATGCTAGACCTACTCTATGAAACACACCTTTTTATTCGATTCTTTAATGACAGCTATACACTCACTGATTTGTACAAAGAACTCGCTGTAGGCCTGATCAGACCTCGATCTTGTACCGACAAGGCATTCTAAAAACTATCAATGACTTCCTCTGTACATATACAACTTGAAATGGTTGAACTGCTCACTCCATAGAAAATGATAATCGCAAATCACTGTCAAAGTAGGACAGCAAGGTTAACAGGGTACTGAGGCTGGAGCAGAAAGAAAAGTCACACAATAAATTCAAGCAAAATACTTATACGTGAAGTACACTACACACTAAATGCTTCTGAAGCAAACTCCGCATGTAGAAGTGGGAATCCACTGTTACCTTGTCCTTTAGAAGCCTTAGATTATAATGATAAAATAGGTCAACATTTATGCTTGTGAAACATACTAGCCTGGCATGCTAGACCTACTCTATGAAACACACCTTTTTATTCGATTCTTTAATGACAGCTATACACTCACTGATTTGTACAAAGAACTCGCTGTAGGCCTGATCAGACCTCGATCTTGTACCGACAAGGCATTCTAAAAACTATCAATGACTTCCTCTGTACATATACAACTTGAAATGGTTGAACTGCTCACTCCATAGAAAATGATAATCGCAAAAGAGTAAATTGTTGTTAAATAAGTTAGATGCTCAACACATAATTTTGCATTGGATCGACACACAAGTGGTCATCAGAAAAAAAAGAAATTTTTAATTTTATCAGGAAAAAGAAAATGTTTGACTTTTTAAAGTAATGCTAATAGTGGGTATAATGAGAGAGTGACATGCTCAAAATGGGTGCATTTTTATACATACAAATTTCTATATATTCGATAAACGTGCGGAAACTATGTTTTCGGTTTTTTTAGGACAAATCCCGTTAAATGTGCAAACTTCCAGGACATCCCTGAGATTCAAGGAAAAATTCTTTTATCACGAATTCCCGGATGAGTGGGAGACCTGTAATTATTTGTCAAATTTACTTTTTTTGGCTGGATTTTGTCTGCATTTTTGGAATTTTTAAAATATAACATAATTACTTCAACCATACTACCAAAATAATTGTGACCCACTGGAGGAACTGCAGCTACAACAAACAATGATAGCTTTAACTTCAGCAACCAACTTTATTTTCCAATTTCCAATATGGCATTTGGTTAAGAAAAAAACAGGTAACATTCTATAAATGTTTGCCCGGTGGGTAGATATGGGTCCACCCACGAAACACATTTACAGAATGTAACTATAGTGTTATTCAGCTATTATATGTTTTAGTCAAGACAGTGTTCGGTCACAACTTCCCATATGGTATTGATCAGTTACTGCAGAAAAACTTGTGAGAATAGAACTGCATGGCATAAATGTCCAGATCTGAATGTCCTTCATGTCTCTCAGCTAGTAAGGAATTTGGATACGCATGGCGGCGGCCTCAGTTCAAAATATGCAGATCCCACTCCATTGAGTGATATCAATATCCAAAGACATTGACAGTCGATGGCTCGTTCTTAGATCACTCGTTCTAATATTGTAAATTACCATTAAAAGTAGTGTTACCTGGGACAAATCACTCAAACTACTGGGATAAATCCTAAAACTACCCGGACATTTGTCCCACTAGTTGCACAGTTAAACTATGGACTTGATCTTACACACTTACTGTCAGCTTGAACAGAAAATAATGGTGCATAATAGTTGTAATTTCAGGTATTAGAAAATTAATGTGATATGTTTTTGTACCGCTATTTCTTGTAATGCGAATGTGTTCATTCTGCTTGCACAGGGAGACGACTCAGATACGGATGGAGACTGATGACGAAGCTGATGGATCGGTTTTTATAACTTTGATGTGCAGGTTCTGCTATCTTCCTCCGACTGTGGCAAGATTAGTTTTATATCTGTTGAATAGCTTTATTGACTGAACAGTTTCCAACTTTCTTCATGTATTGTAGGATACAGGTGATTAAATTTGCACCATTGGTAGGTCTAATAATTTACAAAATAAAATTCCTAAAAAAATTTCTTCAAATTAATCTTTGTAAACAAACATCGCAGGACACGTTTTAAAACTTTAGCCAAACTTTAGAGGCATAGCAAAGCATAATTTCTTGTTGGGCGTTACATGAACATACATGTGGTTGTGCCTCTTCCTCTGACTGTAGTAAGATCTGTTGGAATGCTTATTGGCTGAATGGTTTCCAATTGTCATCATGAAATGTATTTTCGAGATGGTTAAATTTTGCATCATTCTTTAGGTATAATAATTCATGAAATACAATTCCTAACAGTTTCTTACCATTAATGTTTGTAAACAAATGTTGCAGGCCATGTTTTAAAATTTTAACTAAACCCAGGCATTGCAAAGTACAAATTTGTGCTGCTATTACTGGATAAAACATTATGTTTTGTGATTTAGGATTGACTGATATTGTTTTGTTGATTACAGCTATTGTTCATTCCTCAATGAAACTTCGAGATGAGGAGCAGATGGCAGCCGATGCACCTTTTGATGGCTCCAGTTCATCTGATGAAGCTTCCAACAACAAGCTGAACATGGCAAAGAAAAGCAGCCAAAGACTGAACTCTCCACTTCTTAGCAGATTCAGTAACATCAAGAGAAATTCCTAATAAATTGTTGCTAGTTATATATGGAAACATAACATAACAAGGGTTTAAGTGGTTCAGAAGACGTGTAGTCTGTGTTAGAACTATATTGCAAATTAACATGGAATGCTTAATGGCCCAATTTTCCTAGCTTCTTAAAAGCTGTTATAGTGTCCACTGAGACAGTACTATCATCCAAGCCATTCCACAGGTCTACTACTCTTGCCCTAACGTTCCTTTTGGCTTCTATACCTGTGTCCCTGAGTTGTCTTGTTTGGTGCTAATTCAAAGAACCTATCCCGCTGTAATGCTTCCTTTCCAGTGATAATCTTATAAGCTTCAATTAGATTGCCTCTGCTCCTCTTCTCCAATGCCTTTTGTTCCACACCTTTCAAACCTTTCTTCATAGCCCAAATCCTTGTATCCCCAAATCAGTTTTGTAGCTCTTCTTTCCACTTTCTCTGGTTTTCTGTGTCCTGTTTCAGGTATGCATTCCATACCTGGATGCAGTAATCCAGCTGTGGCCTAACCAGTGATTTGTACAACCTCATTATTGTATCCTTGTCTCAGGTGACTTGTCCTTATTATACCTAAAGTTGAGTTGGCCTTTTTGATGCTTCAGCACATTTTAAGGTGCTTTCCCTCATGCTTAACTGTCTTGTGGGCTCAGCTCCGCTGTATCTCAGGGCTTACTGCACCCCAGTTTCCAGTTTGCCAGGTCGGGCCTCTCTCCGGTCATCTGCCCGTGGCCACTTGGTAGTTCCTTGGATGCTCACTGCTACTGCCCAGTCTCGTAGTTTTACGGTTGTGGGCCCTTCCAGCTGGAACAGCCTCCCTCAGGCCTTTAGGCTCGCCCTCCTCTCTCTCTCCTGTCCAGTTTCACAAGCGCCTGAAAATATTTCTTTTTGTCAGTGAAGACACTGACCCAGATCAGGAGCACGTCTGATTTTGAGTGGCGTTATATAAATTCTTGATTACAATTACAGGTTTTGCACTCTTGTGCATAATCACTCCCAAGTCCCTTTCTTTATCACTCACTTTCAATACCTTACCCTCCTTTCATTTTATGAAAACTCGTTTCTCTTCTCCATATGCATAACCGAGCACTTTTCCAAATTAAGAGCATTTGCCAGTCCTGTGACCACCTGAACATTCTTCTTAGATCTTTCCGTAGTATCTCCGCTTCTTGTTCATCACCCACTGCTCTACATAGTTTTGTATCGTCTGCAAACTGATAAATTTGCCTTAAAATCCCATTGTATATGTCACTAATAAAAAGTATGAACAACAATGGCCCAAGCACTGATCCTTGTGGCATTCCACTTGGTGTCGTCCAGCTAGAATGTTTATCACCTGTGCCCACCTTTTGTCTTCTACCTGATAACCAGCTTTGACTGAATCTATGTTAGTGCCTACCCTCTAATCCCACCTGTTTGCAACTTTTTGGCCAGGTTTACATGAGGTACTTTGTCAAATGCCTTGGCAACATCTAGGTAAATTACATCTCCACGTTTCCCTCGTCAATCCTCTCCTAGATCTCCTTAAAGAAGTCCAACAGATATATCAAACAGGAACGGCCTCTGGTAAATCCATGTTGAATGCCCTTTATAATATCATGCTCATTCAAATGTTCCACTATATTATCCTTAATTCTTTCCTTGACTTTGCACACCACAATGGTTAAACTGACTGGTCTGTAGTTACCTGGCTCACTTCTGTTTCCCTTTTTAAGCAATGGCACTATGGATGCTAATTCCTCTCCAATTTCTTCCATCACTTCATGTAAGAATTTGGGATGAAGTTCATCTATGCCTGGACTTTGATCAGTTTTTAGCCTTTTCAGTTGCTCCAGCACAGTCTTTGCAAGCTGGAGGTTAGGCTCATGTATATAATATCATTCACATTCAAATGTTCCACTATATTATCCATAATAATTCTCTCCATAACTTTGCATAAAAGATTTACAGGGACGTGTGGTAACTCTTACTACCACCTGTGCCCAGTGTTACAATAATGGCTTGGAATACACAATAAAATTTAAAAAATCCAAACAAAAGTCCATGACACGATTACAATTTATTCTTTGTCACAGGTAAAATCAATAGAAAGAAGTCCACGGAAAAGTGCATCCTTGAAAGAGTGTTCATCTGGCCCTTCATTTTGTTTTGTCTTTAATACCTGAACTGTTCCTAGGCACTATCACATAGTAGTGCTGAAAGTTGAATTTGCATGTGGCATCCACTGAGCCTCACACCAATCTGGAATGACAAAACAACTACAGCAGTATCCACTCTTTTTAGCAATATTTAAAACTGCAGTGAAAAAAAATTATGCTTATCGGGCACCCGTAAGGATATTAAAAATCATTAAACAACAAACCCATAAACTTGAAGTTACTTTTTAAGTTATTTGATTTCATTACAGTTTTATCAGCAATTTTTTTTATCAGCAACAAGAAAATGTTTGATTTTCTAAAGTAAACTGGGTGCATTTGAATTTTTCAAATCGTGATCAAGCTTTTTGCTAAAATCTGGTAGTGTCTGTAGCCTGGATTTGGAATGATCAGGAATGTCAAATAAGGCATCACAGTGTCTGCAGTACAGTCTGACAGATATGATATTGTTATTCCTAAAATAAGACCATTGCTTAGATCAGAGCTGTCCAACCTTTTTGACACCGCGGACCACAGTATTAGTGAAGTCAAAGGCCGCACCAGAAAACTCAAATGAAACGACTAAAATTATTGAAAATTTCTAACTGTATTAAAATTTATTATAAATGGTAATGGTCATGTAATAGAAGAAGAAGAAGAGCAGTCCCTTAAGCTAGCCATGGCAGCCATGGTATGAAGTGTTAGCGACTTCATTTTCTTAGCCTCGGCATATGAAGGCAGGTGGCCAGTCCTCTCCCTCGCCGTTTCATCTTCCCACTGACAGTGTCGGTTTACTCATCATAGCTGAGTTGGCTAGGGGGTGCAGTGAAACAGAAATCTCGAACCAAATTTCTGCCCTGGCAGGGATTTGTCCCCCGACCTCTCCATTGACAGTCCAGCGCGCTAACCACTAGACTACCGAGCACCCCTGTCATGTAATAACCAGTGAATAAATATCATGTATGTCTGGCATGCTTTATAATAGTTCAGCACCAAAAGTATATCAATAAATGTTCAAGCACTTTTTAGTGAGATATTTGGCTTTCAATTTTGCTTTCAATTTTTTCTTTGCAGTTGGTATTCAGCTCAGCCAGGCCACTTAAAATCAGCTCGCGGGCCGTGTGTTGGACAGCACGGGCTTAGACTGGCCGTCGGGTTATTTTCTTCGAGTTCCTATCATCATTAACATGCCTTTCAAAGGTCCATCCTTTCCCCATACTCTACCCTGGTTAAATAAAACCATCAAGGTCAATACTAGCCAGTGTGAGAATTGTAGAAAAAAGACTGGGGGGTTAGAATTTCAGGAGTTTGATCCATGTAGAGTCGAATATTTTATCTGCATTTTGCAAACTGGGAAATGCAATAGAAAGCTATACACTCCTTAAAGTGATGACATCACCAAATTTATCAGTACACAATTCGCATGGTATCACAATAAACCAGAGCATTACTTTATTAGTGACCAAAAGTGAATTGTGAAAGAAAATGCTAAAATATATGCATAATATAAACAGTTGATACTGCAAAATCACACTAGCATCAACTGAAGAGGTTGGAAACGACCCCCTTGGGTGTGCAATGAAGACTTAACTCTGGGGTCTTAAAAAAGACGGGGTTCAACCCCCTGCCCCAACAATACTCACCATGATACCAGCCTTCAAAAATCACAAAGCAAAAAGGTAGACCATCCAGATGGTATGAAACAACTAGTGCTGGATATCATAGAGAAACTGAACCACCCACTTAAGCCGTTGAACTGCAGGATCAGAAACTCCTACATCCTTCACTATAAAACATACAACCTGTTTCTTTGCTGGCGTCTCCATATTCCTTTTCTGAATTTTTGTAGACTCCTCACAATGACCATTTGTTCCTTAAATACCAAACAAGCATCTACTGTGCTTAAAAATGATTACAAGTGATTTACAATTGATTTTGTTCACCGAGTTCAGACATAAAATTAATCTGTTCACTAAGTGAAGGTTTACAGAGTGGTTCACTTGACTGAGTGAAGATTCACAGAGCAATTTGATTTTCACAGAGTGAGTATGTTTTGCAAATGAAATGGATTTTCAAAATAGATAATAAATTAAAAAATAAATTCTCCATTCATAACTGCTGTGTATCACTAAATGACATTCGCTTGCAGTCTTACTCGTTGAATGACCTGGAATGGATGAAGGCATGAGCACCCAAAGCGTGAATACATTTTGCTTTGATATTTGTTGGTTAGGTTGCCAGTGGGAATCGAACCCGGTTATCCTGGCATGGCCGCAGATTTTGATGTCTGACTCTACTGACTGTGCTATCATGCTTCACAGTAAACCAAGAATCATGTTTATATGACTTCATCTCTGCTTTCCAATATATGTTTGTGTATAATTAAACAAAATAATTTTCAGGAAAGATTTATAAAATATGCAGCAAGCAGAATTGTGAGAATTAGACAAACTTTAAAAAGTTTAATTAGTTTATTTTATCAACTGCTAAATAAATTTTCATTAAAACTATATACCATCTGCTCTTGTACCATGACTTTTCAGGCTAAAATTTAAATGTCACAATTTTCATTCTGTAGGCCCCTATAGGGTATTAAATTTTGCAATATCAACGAAAAATATCAATGATCATGACTATTAAGGTCTAATAAACAGAACCAAGTCAGACAAATAACCATAGGAAGTTAAATTTACACAACCACCTCTAACAACTTTCATAAATCAGAACAGTTTTACCTAGTATCGATTTCTTTCTTCACTAAATCAAAACTAATAAAAACATCAAACTCAGAATCTTTCAGTAACTTACCACTTTCAATAACCCTAAGCAAATCCCTCGCACCCTCGAACGCGAGTCTTAATGGTCAACGTCTGGTGCTCTGATCTGGATTCACGTCCAGTTAGTTTTAGGATGGTTTTTCATTTATAGCCTGTACCTGTGCAAACAGATTTGAACCCAATCCGGGTTTTAGTCACACAACAAAGATTTATTGTAAATGTTTTATTGAAGTTACTGTAAAATTTGAATAATGTGTAGATTGTAGACAAGAATCTTAAATTTAACTAAATATTACAACAAATATATATTTATAATAACTATTGAATCAGAATCGGGTTAAACTATGGTTTACGTTGCTAAATTACGCACTTGCATTGAAACTTTATAATACAACAAATAATAATCATCGTTCATCCAACGTCTAGTTTCAGTTATATGTTCGGCGAACATGTACAATCGAGGTGCCTATGTACTATCTGGGGCGATCATGTACAATCGGGGTGCCTATCCCTAGCCCTGAATTTTAAAATCCAACTCCCACTCGCAGGTATAGCTTTTTAGTCGCACAATTACATAGGCAACACTGACCTTAACCCTAAGCCCTCAACGACCCTCACGACGCTTACCCTGACCCTAACCGACCCTCACGATGCAAAGACACCCTCCCAGATAGTACATAGGCACCCCGATTGTACATGTTTGCCCTATCTGGGTGGGTGTCTGCATCATGAGGATAGGCTAGGGTTAGGGTAAGCGTAATGAGGGTTGGGGTAAATGCGAAGACTGAGTGCCTGTGTATATATAAACAATATGGTCACCACTGACTTCAGTTGCAATAGAGCACCGCTAGCTAGCAGCCTTATCTCATAATGCAATTCGTTAAATAAGTAACACGCACTTTAATTACTTCGAAACAGTGAAAGTGTCCATTTAATTGTGTTTTAATATTACTTCATGTTCATTACTTACTTAGCGAATTGCATTTTGGGTTGTAGCTGGTAGGTAGCAGCGCTCTATTGGACCGAAGTCAGTGCAAACCATATTGTTTATATACACAGGGCACTCAATCTTCGCATTTACCATGGTCGGTTAGGGCTTAGTGTAGGGTCAGTGTAGCCTATGTATTTGTGATGTGTATTTGTGCAACTAAAAAACTATAGCTGGATTTTAAAATTCAGGGCTAGGGTTGGGATTGTACATGATCGCCAACAGAACTACGGTTTAACAAATAAACGTCCGTATTTTAGTCGTAAAAGTTTTACGAAAGTTACTATAAAACTTACCCAGTTGATTTGTAGACACGCGTCTTAAATTAGACTAAATAATGCAAACAATACTTTTCCTTATATGTCACTATTACATCAACAGTAGCAATAAACTAATCGTTAAAATTATAATAAATTTCGAATCGATTCGACGACAAGTAACTGTTGTTGTGTGACATGATTGTGTCACGTGATCTCATTTGCATATTGTCAAGGCGGTATACTCGTCGAAATTCGAGTATACCACCTTCGAATATACCACTTCCGAACGACTAACACGACAAAAGCCTCGAAGGGTGGTAGGAAGGCGACATATCCCTCGGAAGATACTCATAATTTGGTCGAGTAATCCTCTTGTGCGAGGTATATTCGATTTAAAGACAGCTCTCTCTCTCTCTCCCTCTCTCTCTCTCTAACTCTCTCTCTCTCTCTCTCTCTCTCTCTCTCTCTCTCTCTCTCTCTCTCTCTCTCTCTCTCTCTCTCTCTCTCTCTCTCTTCTCTCTCTCTCTCTCTCTCTCTCTCTCTCTCCTCTCTTCTCTCCTCTACTCTCTCTCTCTCTCTCTCTCCATCTCTCTCTCCGCTGCCGTATACTCATGTTTTTCTGTATTCTTCTGTGTGTTTTCTCTACGAGTGGTGTATGTTTCATATATTGTGGTTTCTACGTCGGCTTTGCGGCTTCGGAGGCCCCGACAGTTCTTAACGTGACCAGCCAACCGTTAACTGTGTTTGTAAGGGGTGGAGTAACTAGGCACGACACAGTTGCCACGTTGGAAGGAGAATCCCAGAGTCATAGCGTTGACGTCAAAACAACGGTAAGTACTAAGTATGTGTATGCATGCAGGAGCCAAGTAAACATAGAGCCAAGCATCGTGGGGCTCCAATTCAAAGGGTATTCGTCATTGTCGTGGATTGTGGATGGGGGTGTTGAGCAGACTGAGAAGCGGGTTTCACGTTGTGTGACACGAATAGAGTCTTGTGAAGGTGTTTGAACTTTGTAGACACCGTGAGAAGTTCCTATAGTGGCTCAGAGGGGCCAATGATGGTCAAGAAGATAACGACAGGAGCGATCAGTAGTGTAAAATAGGCGTGAACTCTAAATGTATAAAGTGCCATTTGAAAGCCAAGCGAAGGGCACCAGTTTATCCACGAGCGTTGGTACTTAGTGAACTCCCTCAGGGTGCCACTGGACTGGCTCTCTGGGAATGATCCAGTGGCTTGTAGGCCCAGGAGAGCCATCGATTGATGCCTGGTGCGTTTAAATGCTTATACTGAAGATAACAGAACCTGTAAAAGGCGCTATAAAAGGCGCTAGATCTATGTATATGTAGATAGATATATATATATATATATATACATATATATATATACATAACAGCTTACATATATATGTACGCTTTTGAGGGGTGTATAAAAGGCCTGTATATTAAACAGCTTTCATACATGTATAGTCATACATATATAAATACATACATGCATGGGCATATTCAGACACACATATACAAATATACATACACGGATGCATACATACATACATACATACACACATACATACATACATACATACATACATACATACATACACACATACATACATACATACATACATACACACATACATACATACATACATACATACATACATACATACATACATACATACATACATACACACATACATACATACATACATACATACACACATACATACATACATTCATACATACATACATACATACATACATACATACATACATACACACATACATACATACATACATACATACATACATACACACATACATACATACATACATACATACACACATACATACATACATACATACATACATACATACATACATACATACATACATACATACATACATACATACATACATACATACATACATACATACATACATACATACATACATACATACATACACGCATACGACTCCGCGATTACTTGGTGGCGTGTTTAATTATCTAATATGTGTGGTGCGCTAATTAACTAGTTGAATCTTAATTAACTTAATTGAATCCATGTACAATTAACAAAACCAGCCGCGGTATCGTCATTAAATGTAAGGGTGACCCTGACCCTGCTAAGAGGGACCTTTGTCCTTTTATGGTTTTCTTTTCCTGTTGTTCCCGGATAACCTCATTTTATACACTTGTAGCATAGTTGAAATGTGTGTTTGCTGTTGTTTGATGGACCACTAAAATTTATGGTTATGGTTATACGTACATACGTACATACATACATACAGATGTGCATACACGAATAAATACATAGATATGTGTATACATAAACACATACATATATTATAATATACATACATATCAGGCATACATGCTTACATACATACTCATTACATCCACGCATGCATGATTTATCCCATTGCTTTCTCATTCCTCGGTCACGCTTCGCTGCGCACTGTCCTGCCTAGGTAAACCTATCCGCACCTCCATGACGTTAACAAAGGCAGCGCCTAAGGCGAGTGTGAATCACGCGACACCTTTTGCCAACACTGTCACGTGAAGCTTCACGTAGCAGGCTTCACGAGCTGTTGCCGCCTTCACAACCCTCTCGAACCTAAACGGTCTTTCTCTCGTCTGTCGTTCAGCAGAGTAGGTCGACCGTTGACTAGTAAAGATCGAAAGCCAACGACAGTCTTCATCAACAGACACAGGTAGGCTGTAACATGCTTCACGTTATTTCAGCGTCACTTCACTGGTTTATTAATTCCAAGTCACACGTCAGGTTCGGTGATCCATGATATTTGTACTTAATAATCGACACGTGTACGTGCACGTAAGTAAGTAAGTAAGTAAGTATATCCTTTAATTGTACCAACTGCTAACCGCACTTTGGTTTGCATGTAAGTCACAGTTATGTATTAGGAAAACCTAATTGTCCATAACCAAGAATTATAAAACAAGGTAGTAATAATAAATCCTAATAATAGTTATAAGATGCCAAAAAACCACATAATTTTGTTATCTTTATCGAGATAATGATTAATTAAAACTGACTAAATAGAAAAATAAATAGATATAATTCTATCACATACAGTTTGTTTACAACAACGAACGATGACATAATCGGCGTATTTTCTATAAATATCCGATAAGACTGGCAGCCAGATTGGTAGAAAGTTCGTGATAAAGTTCCACAAAGATTGCAAAGGTGTGGCAGTCAATTGCTGCGACTCTTAAGCTGTCCAAGTAGGCCACGATTTCGTCAGCATGGGCCGATGAAGAAGAATGGGTTTGACGAAGAATGTTCGTCCAATTTCATGACTCCAGACGAAGTTTGACGGTACAATAATCAACCTAAGCGTCGAATATAAGTAGCTGTCATTTCCGCACGCACGAGGCATCGGCGTGGGTCTGAAACTGTTGAGTAGCGAGCAGCGTAGTGTTGACTTTTCATAATATTGCACTGAAAGGCAGCGTGCAGAATATTATTGTCAAATAAAATGATCATGTATGTACCAGAGAGCTAGTTTGGGTATGTAAGCAGGGCTGTAGTCGAGCGTATACGCGGGTATACAGCGTATACTTACCTCTAGAGAAATTTGAGAGCGTATACTCATGGCTGTAGACGAGGGTATACGCGGGTATACAGCGTATACTTACCTATGGGAAAGAAAATTTTTCAAAAAAGAGAGGTTTTTAAAGGTTTTTAGGGCGAATGACTAAAAAAAAAAAAAAAAAAAAAAAAAAGGTCATCAACTTTTTCAGAGACAAAATCGTAAAAAGTCTGACAATTTTCTGAGAATTGGTGAAAAGTCTGAAATTTTTCCTAAAAAAAGGTCTTCAAATTTTTTTTTACGCCGCTGGTCACCGGTAGCGTATACTCACCTCAAATTTTACCACTACAGCCCTGTATGTAAGGTAGGCCCTAATTATAGAACCCAGATAAGTTTCTAGATTCTGAGGCTCCTTAGAAGCTAGGAATTCGAAATAGGATGAGAGAGATATATGGCTGTTATATAAGCAATGCAAACTAGCTATATATATATTCGACGTAATGCAGATGAGTGCAACGCGGGAAGTCGATCAGCCAAGTGACCGATTGACCCACAGACCAGAGTACGGATAGACAAGGACAAAGGACTCAGAGATTGTATGACGCACAGTCAGAAAGTAGACTTCAGAATGAGCCAACAAGGACAAAGACAAACAAGGACGCGTAGAGACACCGACAGAGGACCATAGGAACACGCAGACAAACATGCACACTTGGACAGATACGGAGACGTACGGAGACACATGGAAGAGGGTAGGCAAGTATCCAAGACGGGCATGTTCTAGGTTAGTCAGCCGCTAGAAGCTGAGGGAGACGTAGCCTGCTAGAGGGAGCTGTGTCGATGGGAAGCCAGTAGCACAGCACAGGTATAGGCTGAGTCCTAGCATGAGGTAATCGCAAGATATAACTTTTAACTTAGTTTTAAGGACATGGAAATCTATATCAACGCTTGGGATAAGCTATCTGACAGAATGAGCTAGATCCCATAGCCTATAGAAGGCCAGTCTGGAGAGTGGAGGAAGTGACCAGGGAGGATAGGAGATAGCCGTGCCTAGGGAGAGAGAAGGGATATTACGAGTTCAGTTCGGCAGTTGAGTTCGGGCAGTTCTCGCGCTTGGACGCTCGCGAGCAGTGCAACATTCTGGGCGAGAATTGACTCAGACAGACGTTGTAGAATAACGTCTAGTGCCAAGTAGACACTATTTGTTCATCTTAAGAAGTCTAGTATAAGAGTTCTTGTAGTTGTTGCAATGTCGTAGTCATCGCTTCATCGTCAGTGTAACGGAACAATCGTCTGCAACTGAAATGCCTAATCACCGAGAGACATTCGTTGAGTATAATGACAAAAGTATCACTACAGACGAATCTCTCATCTCACAGTCTCAACTGATCCAATGGTTACCTGCCTCAGTACAGAAAGGCACAGAAAACCTGTGCGATATATGTATGTAAACTATATATATATGTCGATTGATTGGTATGTGATTGATTGATTGATTGATTGATTGATTGATTATGTATGTATGTATATGGCCATTTACATAGCGCCTTACATGAACGTCACGAAGGCGATGAACGTAGCTACCTAAGAGATTTAACCAGATGCGACTTAAGGAGTTTCGAAAATGCTTCCTGAGCCGCAATGTTACGAATTGTTAATAAAAGACTGTTCCAGTGTGATGATCCAACGCATGAGAGGATATGTCGCGTCCGCATCGGTGTAAGGTAGCGCGGGACCATCAAGTCTCCACGAGCTGCAGAACGTAAGGATCGACGACCCGGCTGGTTGGAAACGGGAACGTAGAGCTGCCTGATGTCCTTCTGGGGCCGCACAGAGCGTCGATATTCGTCACATGAGGATTATCTTGAATGGAGTCTTGCCTTCAACGGGGAGCCAGTGCAGCGTGTCTCGCACGTAGATAGAAATATAGAATCTTGGCAGCTTAGCGACGACTCTGGCAGCGCATTGGAGGACGGACTGAATCTGTCGTATCCGGAACCTTGGCAAGGGCATCGTTGCAATAGTCCAGGCGCTTCGGTACAAAGGAGTGGACAGGAATCACAGCGGAGTCAAACGATAACTTTCGCCGTAATACTATGACACTAATCTGGCGCAGTTAATAGAAGCAAGACCTGAAGAGGAAATTGATATGTTCCTCCAATGACAGGTCTTCACTGCTGTTCTGAAAAACCCAGGCCACGTTTCACGGAAGCTGCTTCCGCCAAGAAAAATCCGCTACCTATACCCTCCACCCACGGTCTCATGACAGGGTCCTGACTCTAAACCTTTTAGACAATAATATGAGGAAAATATTTACAGGAAGAATGCTGTATTCTTACTGCTTTTGGATAGGGGATGGGCTTTTAAGATGGACACCCGTGTAATACGGATCATGATTGGAAAACATTTTTAGGAAAGCCGCTGTATTCTTACTGATTTTGGATAGGGGAAGGGCTTTAATTATGGATCCCGTGTAATACTGATCATGATTGGTATTTAGACTTTAAGTCATTAGTTGCATCCTTGACTGACGTTGTTAGATAGACCTAATCTTGTTTAAGTTATCTTCCATTTTCTGCAATCGTCCATGACCTAACAACCGGTAAAGAATCATTTGAGGTTTTGTACAAATGTTGATACAGTATAAGAAAGTATTTTTTGAAAAATGTCCCAAAGAATACCCCTAGGGCATCGACGTAACATGTTAAGTTTTTTAAGTATTAGACTTAGTGAAAATTTTATTGAAAAACCCCGATCGCTCTATAGCACGCAGTCTGTCGATAGCAAGTGTTTGGCCATGCAACCAGTCAGTAAGTAAGTAAGTAAGTAATTTATTCGCCACCAAATGAAACAATCACAGCAATAACACATTATACAGATATGGTGGCAGGCTACCGGAGAAGTCTCGTAGGACTCATCTCGCCGGTCGCCCAAATAATACAAAATCAAATCATATACTCATTATAACACAAAGAAAACACCCGACTAATACATGCAACATACAACATTACCATGCCATATGTAATACGGACTACTTTATGAGTGTGTAATACGGACCTGGGACATATTGTACATTTCAAATCAAATCAATTTCAAATCAAATCAATTTATTGTTCCCAGAAACAAAACAAAATGAACAACATGAAACTGCAGTAAATAGAATTTCACAAACACAGTGCAGATTATTGCAGAAGTTTATCTATGAAAAGATGGTATGAGGGAGCAAAGGGCACACCCCTTTGTAGGTATACATAAGGTGAGAGATAATTAATGTGCATCAAATGTTTAAAGTGGGCAAACAACCGATGTGCTGGATTGGATGATGACGAAAGTGATTATAGGGCCTACATGTAACATTTAAACAAAAACTTAGTAGGCCTAAAGATTACTGAAGTATATATGGCCAAATGTTAACGTGTTTATAAGCCTAAGTAGATGTTTCTCACTACTTTAGTGGACACTTCATTTTGTTACATGAGCTACTCTCATTGATGGTTATTAGCAGGGATCGGTTGGGACCGGAACGCACCGGAACGGCGTTCCGGTTCTTTTTTTGACGACCGGAACGCCGTACCGGTTCCTTTTTGGCAACCGGAACACCGTACCGGTTCTTTCTTTGAAAAATGTCTAGCATCTAGAGCACCTTTTCGTTACTTCCTATAATTTTCTGGCGGATCATAATGAGCTGAACAAGGCCCATATAGGGCTCAGCCTCTCTTCCGCCTGAATATACCCTGTAGGCTATATGACGGATGCTTCATGATACACGATACAGAAGGCCACAGACGTATATACGTGTGGTGCCTGTCTAGGTCACCCTAATGGGTCGGGTATGTGACCCTGGTCGACCCACAGTCGAAGCGAAAACTCATGGCAGTTGGACATACATGTAAAGATACGTTCATTCGCATTCACACTAATATACAGCCAGTTTATCCCTTTCAGGCGTGCAACCACTGCATACACTTTAACGGTATGTCAGTCAGCTCCAGCGCAAAGAAATGCCTGAAATGATATCTGCCTTGTTCGTCTGTCTGTCTTTTTACTAGGCCTAGTAAGTCGGGGGAAGACGTATTTTCTCTTAGGGGTCCATATTAAAAGCCCTTCTTCCCCTATGTACAAGTATGCTATAGATGTTTGTGCACCGGAGTGTTGCTCTTCTGCAACCGGTTTAACAAAGAATATACTTACTTAATGCTTACTTAGAAGCACTCCCAAGTCCCGGACAACCTGTTGTACCTTCCAGTTAGGGAAGGCCGCTTAGACGGCCTCTCTGTCAATCATTGAACGTGCCTGTCCCGTGCCCAGCCACATGAATTCAATTTTCTCCGGGTTCAGCCTCAGCTGGTTGGAGGACATCCGGGTATGCATTTCCTCCACATTTCATATTATCACTCTGGCAACCGGACTCGGACCTCCACTGGACATCGATCTCTGGACAACCCCTCTGATACGACGCAGCGCTCGTGAATAAGCTGGTGCCCTGCGCTTAGCTTTATGGTAGCACTTTAGAAATTGTGAGTTTACGATTACGATTACACAGTTGCTCACTCGCTTTCACATTTGCTCACTTACTTTCACATTTTCTCACTCGCTTTCACGTGTGCTCACTCGCTTTCACATTTTCTACCTGGCTGGGACATATACGTCATTGTTTCACATGGCTCACTCTATGTCCGTTTTCTGTGTCTCTCTGTGTCTGTCTGTTTATCCCCGTGACTGTGCGTCTTCACCAACTTGTTGTTCACATTTCTCGCAATGTACAAGTGTGTCGATGACATTGTTATTACCTGCCTTATACGACTCTGAGCCGATTAACATTCATACCGTGTATACATAAAAGGTTCTTCTGTCAAATAGAATAATATATAGTTATGTTTTCCACTTCTTCAGTCTGTTTACAGATTGCTTAGACATAGTTTGTCTTACCTAATGTCTTAAATAACTTGTGTACTGCTTTCACGTACTTTTACAGGTCTCATAAATACGGGGTGCTCAGTAGTGGTTAGCGTGCTGGACTCTCAATGGAGAGGTCGGTGGTTAAAATCCCCGCCAGGGCAGAAATTTGGTTCGAGATTTCTGTTCCACCAGCACCCCCCCCCCCCTAGCCAACTCAGCTACAATGAGCACATTGACTGTAAACTGTTGGTGAGAAGAGGACTCAAGTGCTGATATTGTGGAATACCGTAGGCGATTGGTTACAGCATTCGGGTTCGATCCTCCTCCCCTGAACCGGTTCCTGTGTAGGGACCTTGAACAGGTCCTTCACTAACAATTGCTCAGCGCCATCGATTGATGCTTGGTCATTAGATAGTGGTGCTTAATAAATAGCTTCCTCCTCTGAGACAGTTACTGACACTTGGTCGATGAATACATTTATTGCGTAATAAATGCGTAATAAATGCTAGTATTCATTGAATAGTAGCATTTATTACGCATTTATTACGCAATAAATGCGTATTAATGATTATGTATAACTCGAGTACTGGCTTCACGTAATTTCTCTTTCTGTACACTTGAAAGTAAGAGCTGGACCCATCAGACACTTCATTAAACAGAAGCGTCTTAGTCATCAGTGTCTGGTAATAACGGGAAAAAGACACTCTTGTCATGTAGCCAGACACAGTTTAAACTGGCGGCAGCCGACGATGAATGTACTTTGACTCCAAATAGTCTGCTTTGGCTTGCTTTGCGTTGCCACACAAGTGTCTACGTCTAACAGACATGACTTAAGGAGTGTGGCCGCACTAGTTCCGTCTAAACCTCATCAAACCGCCCGCAGGTCGGACGTGGAAAACAAGATGACTGAGGTGTGGATTGTAAAGTCGAGCCAGAACCAGAAAGATCGGCTCTGTCGTTTGTGATCCACGTGCAACGGATGACACTTTGTAGAAAGCTGTTTGTCTATAAGCATTTCTGTAAACGCCAAAGGGAAGAAATGGTAAAGAGCTTGGCAGGCTTTCATTTGGCAACCGTCCTTTGGACTTTGGTTCTTTAGGGCGCGCGGTAGTCTAGTGGTTAGCGTGCTTGAATGTCAATGGAGAGGTCGGGAGTTCAAATCATCGCCGGGGCAGAAATTTGTTTTGAGGTTTCTGCTTCATCTGCGCCCCCTAGACAACTCAGTTGCAATGAGTACACTGACCGTACAATGTCGGTGGAGAGGTGAAGCGGCGAGGGAGAGGACTGGCGCTTAAGGGACTGCTCTCTCTTTCTCTCTCCCTCTCTGTCTGTCTGTCTGTCTGTCTGTCTGTCTGTCTGTCTGTATGTCTGTCTCTAATATAATCTAATGACTTCTATAGCGCCATTATAAAATCGCACATGGCATGAATCGATCGTCGCATCGAGTGAGATAACCGTCAAGGATCATAATACGTTGGAGAAGAATCCTATTTCGAATTCTGATGTCATGGAAACTTCCCAGGCGAGTCTGCTGCCCGCCTGCAGACTGAAAACATTATTGTCAGGCCTAAACGATATTCCTAGACCAGAATTAGGTAGGCATTGTGGTCTTAGGCCCAACAACAATAATCTCATAATACTATGAGATAGGCATATTGGATTTTAGACCTGGGAAATGCAATATTCCTAGACCCAGTTTAAGCAGGCGTAGGTCTAAAGAAGGACAAATTCCTACAGCAAAAATACTGTAGTTTGAAGAAGGCAATACTCCTAGACCCAAATGACTAAGATATTACCATGGTATACTCTCTAAAGAGGGCAATTTTCATACAGAAAACTAAGGCTTAAGTACTGGTCCAAAGAAGGCAATAGGCTCATTACAATAGGTCCTTTACAAGCAGCCTATAACAAGCATCCCATTATAATCAGCCCATTACGATCAGCCCATTGCAATTCCCAAATGAGGTTGGCTGAAGAGAGTGGAATTTTGGGGGCTTTAAAACGAATCATGGAATAAATTTAGGTGCAGACAAAAAACCCAACAGAGTTGTTTTTCCGCAAAGAGGTGTTGAGGGAGATGACTGGCGAAGCTGACGACTGTCCCAGGTGCTGGTATTTTACGCGTACAGCCTACGAAGTCGCATTCACTGGTACCGCAGGTGTGTTGGTCCGTTCCAAAACAAGCCTGTTACGCTTCAGTGCTCAACAAAGTCTCTTGCCATCAATAATCATCTCGCGTGCGTCGCCACTGGTACGTGCATCAGAAATGGGGCTAAGGTTTGTGTCGTCACGGTTCCGTGAAAGGGTAATTACCTCCGTATGAAAATAAACCTTCGAACTGTTGCGCAGAATATGATGGTAGGTGACGGCAATTCCACAGGAACTTGGTATCCGATTGGTTAGAGAGCTCGTCTTGTAACGCATAGAGTCCTGGTTCGAGTCCCTCCCCTGAGACACAGGGACCTTGAGCAAGTCTTTCACTCACCATTGCTCAGTCTTTCACTCACCATTGCTCAGTGCCATCGACGGATGCTTGGTCATTAGATAGGGGCGCTTAATAAATGCACAATATTGATAAACTTAATATAATACTACTAATAATAAAGTTTTAAAGGGCTGGGCGTGGCAACCTCCTGAGCGGCGAAAGTTTAACATTGGGGAAGATTTGGGAGAAAATTGAACTGAGATTCTTTAAGAGCATCAAGTCACCCCGTCACTATCTTCACTAATTACTGCCCGCAAAGCACCTTCATAAAGTCAACTTGCGAAATGGGGCACATGTAAATTACGGTATTTTCATATCCTGCTGCACAAGAAATCCTTCATCATTGGCTCACTGTACAAATATAGAAATTGGGCTAATGCTAGTCTTAATGCTTGTTTCAAGATCTAATCTGTTTCCATTTGTAGACCTGAGTAAAGTTTGTGTTCTTCAGATCATAGCTGCATAGCTATAACTGTATATACATGTAAATCAGACATTCTGAAACTGTTTATAATATCGCATCTGTTCTTTTGTTCTACTGATTTTGTGCTACTTTTCGCCACTCTATCAGTGTTGTTCAGTAATTGAAATACATGTAATTGAATTAAGTAATTCAATTACCAGTTCTGTAATTGTAATTATAATTGAATTACATTTTAAGTCCAGTAATTGCAATTGTATTTCAATTACAATGATGCATGTAATTTGAAATTGAATTAAGTGCAAATTACGAATTACTTTGATAAAGTCGGCCAAGATGCCAGCCTGCCGCCCACCCCTTTAATTGAATAGACTGCTCTGCATCACGACTGCATGACAACATAGGCCTAATTGTCAGGATTATTCCATCCTTACACCCCTCTTACAACACACTTTGATCGACCCTAGGTCAGCAGTTTTCTAACGGTGGTACGCGTACCACTAGTGGTACGCCAGGTGTCGGTAAGTGGTACGCGAATAAATTCAAAAAGATTACATTTTTAAAATTATATATTAATTTTTAAATTTGTCTACCTACGGTTCGACGTTAATTGCAAGGGGACTTCGCGCTTGCCTTTTGTTTTGATCTGACCTTTGAAAACCGCTGCCCAAGGGCTAGGGCTGACTGACTTATCAGACCTAGATTTCTCCACTATCCATACAATTTGGCAAACTTACAATGCAATTCACCGTAGATTACAGGCCATTGGTCCATTGGATGTTTTAGTTTAAAAATAGAGTAAATAAAAATTATAGAAAAAATTTCTAAATCATTTGCCAAATTTAAACGGAATAATTGAAAAGTAATTGGCAGTTGAATTACAATCAAAATGTAATTGTAATTCAATTACTTCCAAGATCAAGTAATTGTAATTGTAGCCTAATTCAATTACATTTACAAGCATATAACTGCAATTATAGTTGAATTACATTTGCAATGTAATTGATAGCCTACAACACTGCACTCTATATGCATCATTTTTGCAAAGCATGAGCGTTTATTTCGTTCCAATAAAAGATTACTTACTTACGTCATCAAAGACCGTTAACGTCGATGGAAAATTCTTTGAACAGTGTTCACCTTAACCGTTCGTAGGGCATAATAGAACTCCAACTGAATTGAAATACTGCGCTTAACGATTTTTAAATATAGCAGAAATGAAGAGCGTTTTAGAGGTGTCAAACATTGTTGAGCATTTTGTAGCTAACATGAATAGCCTAGTTTAAAGGAATCACGTGGCTTGAGATGCCGTTGACATGAACAGTTTTTTCGATGTGGCATGTGATTTCATGAAGCCATCACTGCCTTTAACAGACGTCAAGATCGAGGCATTGCTGAGGTTTCTATACAATGTATTGCATATCGCTGTGACAACATCTTGTGGCTACCAAGGCCCCTGACGTCAATACGAAAATTAAGTTAATTAACAATTAAGTCAGTTTCCAGTGTTTAGCGATATCTTATGGCAACAAAGCGTTGACGCCGGCAAAAATTATTTTTAACACAGTTTCACCGTTAGTGTGAAACAGTACAGTTACCAACATTCATAAGCACTCAGACCACTAACGATCAACAGCGCTGTTGAAGACTATATACGCCGGTTGAAAGCCAGTTAAGGGTGTCTAAATTCAGACTAGTTTTTTCCAGTGACCTCCCTTGACCTTACCTTCTGAGCGCAAATCGAAGTGTGCCTGCCACAGGCTGACTTTCCCCAGTCAAGTTTTTGTAAAAGTAAACGTGTCGTTGAAATGAATATTCAATAGGCTGTTCACATATTGCAATCTATTTTGAACGAATAGGCCTATTCTTGTGGCTGCCCCAGCTGAAAGAGTCTCTGACGAATATTCAGTAGGTTAAGCTTCCGTCACTCTGTTTTTATGAATATTTATGAGGTTGTCTTTATCTTTAATCCGTCTTTAAATTAATGAATATTCATTAAGCTGTTCTTATTCGATCTGTCTTGAACGAATAGTCATGAGGCTGCGCGTATCTCAATTGACGCTAAAATGAGTATTCATGAGGCTGGATAATATCAATTTGTTCCTTGTACTTGTTCCGGTATGCGGACGTTTGGTCAAAGGACGGTTGATCACGGACGATTGATCAATGGACGATTGGTCAAGCGGACTGTTCGTCAAGAGGACTGTTGATCAAGGGTCCTTTCGTCAAGAGGACGGTTGATCAAAAAATCGGTCGGTTCGTCTGTCTAGGGATAATAAATGGTCGTCCATTTCAAAGGGTTATCGTAGGCCCCTATACATGTATCTGTGCCAGTGCAGTTGTTTGTACTGATAAGAGAACTGACATATTTTAAAAGCGTCTAAAATGCTCGTGTATCGTATCACTCCATGTTTGTTTTATTTGTGTATGGGCTACGCCTTGCGAAGTCTTCATTGCTGTGCATGTAATGGCTTAATTGGTCGGTCGGTTCGTCTGTCTAGGGATAATTAGTGGTCGTCGATTTCTCTTATCAGTGGTTTGTACTGATAAGAGAACTGACATATTTTAAAAGTGTCTCTAATATCAAAAGTTAAATTTTTGATCAACCGTCCTCTTGACGAAAGGACCCTTGATCAACAGTCCCCTTGACGAATAGTCCGCTTGACCTATCGTCCGTTGACCAATCGTCCGTGACCAATCGTCCGTTGACCAAACGTCCTAGAACCCTTGTTCCTTGTACTTCAAATGGCTTCAATAAAAGGATTGATTGATTGATTGATTGATTGATTGATTGATTGATTGATTGATTGATTGATTGATTGATTGATTGATTGATTGATTGATTGATCGATCGATTGATTGATTGATTGATTGATTGATCCTCATGAATAACAATTAGCTGTCCAAACACCTAATGAATAATTCATGTATCAATGCACTTGCGTTGATAATGTTGCAGGCAACTGTGAAGATGCTGCGATCCGTAATCCTATCTCTTCTCTTCGTCAACGCCTTCCGAACTGCTTCTCAAGTGTCTCCACCTAGCGACGACCTGTGGTGCCACGAGGACCATGGAGGAGAAGGAGCAGAGGGAGTGGCCTTTGAAAGAGCTCTCAGTCACATCCAGTCGACAAATCTGTCACGTGACGGGCTGCAGAGGCTGCTGAATGATGCGGTGCTTCGATTTCCGTGTCAACAGTCCAAGTTGGCGTCCCAGAACAACACCTCCTTCAATGTAAGATCGAAAAACGGATCTTAGTCGGTTGAATTAGATATTATAGCCTAAATTCATGGAGAGACTGAAGTAAACGTTGACAGTCTCATTTAAGCTATATATTTATCCAAATCGTCCCTTTCTTCTGATTCAACTTTATTCTTCTCTTCCTTCATCACCATCATTATCATCATCGTCGTCATGTTGTCGTCGTCGTCGTCATCATCATCATCATCATCATCATCATCATCATCATCATCATCATCATCTTCATCATCATTATCATTATCATCATCATCATATAATAATAATAATAATAATAATAATAATAATAATAATAATAATAATAATAATAATAATAATAATAATAATAATAATAATAATAATGCCCATATCTCAGTTTAATGAATATTCATGATGAGGATCTCCCTATCTCAATCTGTATTCAATGAATACTGAGTTGCTATATAAATCACTTTAATAAATTATAAATAAATATGACAATTAAATCGCATGAAACTCTTGTATTTGATTGACAGTGGATGACCGCAGATAACGTGTACAGGACGCTAAACTTGACAAATGATTCATATATAAATGAGGAACACTTCCGAAACGTTTCCGTTATTGTTGTCGCCTACCTGTTCAGCTTTTCCTCCGTTGATTCCGCAGCCTCACACATCACCTGGCACGATCTGGGTATCGAAGATTTCCAAGGGATTCTACTCCACGCACCGGATGTGGAGGAACACGAGGCCAGCGAATGCCTGGATCGTAATGAAACTATTTGTCTAAGCGAAGGCCAACTGGAAAGCATGCTGAGGGCAATTTCGAACGAATATGTTCCAGGCGAGCTGAAGAACTATTCTAGTTGTGAAGAGGAGGAACGTGTTAAGGAAAGAGCCGTCCAGGATACGCTGTGCACGTTTGGTGAAATGAAGGTAGGTTCATTAGTTAATTATTATGATTTAAATTGGTTAAATAAATTGAAGAAAGAAATTAAGAATGGACGAAAAAGAGAGGGAGAAGGAAAAGGAGGAGGGAGGGACAGGAGGAGGGAGAAAATAGAAAGAAATAAGGAATGAAGAAGGAAGGATGGACAGAAGGAGGAAGAGATGAGGAAGAGAGGAGAAGAAAGGAAGAAATTTACGACGGAAGGAAGGTAAGAAGAGGAAGGAAGGACAATTACGGAAGCTGGAAGAAACAAAGGAGGAAGCAAGTAAAGGGGGCACTTTGTCGATGAATGTATTCACTGACGTTTGGCTTGTATCTTTTCGTCAATATACGAAATATTATGTTATTACAAATGCATATGTCTTGAGATTATTGTCTGTCTTCGACGACGAGATGCGAAATACATTAATCAATGTGACTACTAAAGGTGATGACGCCAGGTACTAGTTAATTGAACGACTAATGGCCTAATAGACATATAATGTTATCCGCTACAATACAGTGTGACACAGGATAGGCCTTCATTCTGGAACTGACTTCCATGCCATCTGCGATGTGAACTTCCACTTTCCATGCCTCTATTTCTCAAGTGGTTGAAGACCGACCAGTCTATGCGATCGTGTTCTTCTATAGTGAGGTCGGGAGCATCTCTGGTGTGCTTTCCTCACAGACGATATATGTAGAAAAGCGGTTAACATTTACAATGTGAAATAGACGTTGAATCTCTGACGTTTTGTTCTGTTGACTCTTTGAACAGTCGTTCAGCTCCCGAAGTGTTCGTCGAAGCGTTGTCTTGAACGAGACAGAAACTGTGATCGCGAAGGACCTTCTTGGAAAGATGGCTTCCATCATCTTTGTGAATTTACTCTCAGGTAAGCGTTCTTCGCTTCCTCGACAAGTCTTCTCTTCCATGTCTATCCACAGACTTCTCTTTGTCTTTTACTCTGCTTAAGGGGTTCGCGATTGTCTCGTGGGGATGCTCGATAGTGTAGTGGTTAATATGCTGGACTGTCAACTGCGAGGTCGGGGTTCAAATCCCCGCCATGGCAGAAATTTGGTTCGAGATGTCTGCTCCATCTGCATCCGCTAGCCAACTCAGCTACAATGAGTACACTGACCGTACACTGTCCGTAGAAAGATGAGACGGCGAGGGAGAGAACTGGCTACCCGAGCTCATATGTCGAGGCTAAGAAAAACGAAGTCGATAACACTTCATGACCATGGCTGCCTCAAATGTTCTGCCAGTATTACCGTTCAATCTATAGTTCTCGGCCAGTATTAGTTCCTGCTTGCATTAACACTGATTGCTTAGTTCCTGAATCCTGGCTAGTTATAGTTCCAGTCATTCCCGTTTCTCTGAGCGTGACGAACCAGGTTCGCATCCCAGTCCTGGCTTATTTCTGAGATTTCAATTTCGGGTTAGCACAGTTCATACAAGGAAACCTTAAATGGCTCTTGGCGCCCATTCAAACAGGCAGCGGTGGTGAAGGATCTCACCCAATCAATTCATTGAAACATGAGCACGGTCGAGGCCATACTGACCTTATAAAGACGTGTGCGTTTACAATAACTCCTCTGTCAATTGGTTAGACCTATATCCCGAACTTGTCGACTCTTCGAAACCTTCCTTTGTAGAGTTGGTTAACCGACGTATCAATTATCGAAGCCGATGATGCGTTGAACCCTTACTGAGGATGTTAATGACTTTTACGGCCTTTTCTAGAGCAATGTCAGACAACAGATACCTACGTTAACTGATTGTTTGATTAGCTCTTTTCTGCAGTGGCGCTTTATAAATGTCGGATTACATTTACAATTTACAATATTGAATTTCTTGTGACAGGTGACTGCATCGCAGAATCGGAGGAAGGTCCGTCGAGTGAAGACTACCTTCATTCTTTATTCAAAACCTTCGGCGAGAACGACACGTGTGGCATTTCACATGAAGGTAAAGGTCACTTGAGGCATTTCTCGTGAAGGTAAAGGTCACGTGCGGCATTTCGCATGACATGACATAGAACCAAAAGGGACATGGCTATTGAGAACTTTATTTGGTATAGCCTAGCGCCGGTAATAAGCTGGTCTCACCGACGTGGTTTTTGTGTGGCACTGAGAAATTTCGGAGACTTACGATTACATGTACCTCCGTCGATGTTGAGGATTTCCGTTTGTTTGTCGTTTGTTTGTTTATTTTTAAACGAAGAGAATTATATTCCAAATGTCCACTTTTGGAAAATGACTACTCCGCTTAGGCCTATATATTTATTTTTTAATCTATTTATCTACGTAATTATCTTTAAACAGGTTTGGAGAAGATATTCGCGCTGCTAAAAATGGGAACAGATCCGACTTCAGAAGAAGGAACGGAGGAAGAGGGTCATGAACATGAGCATCGCAGAAGACGCCGTTCAGTTGAAGAACAAGAACACGAACATGAACATGAAGAAGCGGAAGTAGATGTCGCCACTAAAGTTCGTTTCTACAGAAATCATAATTTTTCATTTATTAAGACTGGTTTATACTGATGAACGACACTATACGTGTGTGAGATGAAAGACGATTAGCGTCGCCCTCCTCCTTTATCGAGGCTTGGGACTGGCACTACCAGAGCACGGGCAGTGGTGAAGTTATTTACTAGGAATTGCATGGAAATAGAGATTTACACAATTTTCATTGGAGAATAATTGAAAAGTGATTTTTTTAACAATCATAAAGTTGTCGATTTCGTTGTTTGTAAAGTTACGGATTACAGCGTAACGCAGGTTAGTGTTACAGTATAATTTGTGTGATAAAAGATTTTAACAAATTTGTATCACCAACGTTACAAGTGATGCCCGTTTACATTACATTACATTACACTAGATTACGTATACAGTAATCCAACAGCGAGAATCAGTTACGTGGTTTAACAAATCCGGGTTTATAACCCAACACATACAGAGATTATAAGATCAAGTTATGGAATACACTGCAAGGCAAAAATCCTTCCTTTTTGCCGGCACTGATGCGAGTTGAAAGCGCCGCTGATAGCTGTGGCGCTATATAAGTGTATTCGTCGACTTTTGTTCAATAACATAATTATACTAAGCTAAAACCACTAATTTGTCGTCACACTGAACTTAGTTCTATGTAAACTACAGCGTTCTGTCTGTTGCATTTGAAATTTATAAACGAATATACAATACATACATACGGTTCCAATTACAATTGCAATAATATGATAATCGTTTCTTTTTCGTTTCAGTGCGTTTCGATGGAGGTTCTGCTGCGAGGTCTCCAGCTGGACGTCATCCAGCGGGCTCTGTCAAGGACAGACCTTTACCGCCTGTGTCCGGCTCTCCTTCAACAGGCGACCATCGGCTGCCAGCCCAAGGCCACTCCACAACCAGAGGTCACCAATCGACCCTCGTCTGCTGAAGGTAAGCAGGGCCCTCGCTCTACGTTTCCAGCTTCTTCGGTGGGTTTACTAATAAAGTAAGGCATGGTAAAATAAGGTAAGGTAAGGTAAGGTAAGGTAAGGTAAGGTTACGTATGATGAGGTAAGGTAGGGTAGGTCATAGAGTCAAAGAGCTAGGAATATTCATGAAGCGATGAATATTCATGAATCTATGAGTTTTTCCTTACTAAACTCGAACTCTTTCTTGATGGTGTGTAACTTTCGTGGTGCAGTGTATGACTTTGAGAAGTCATAAATTTATGAATATTAATGAATTATTTATAAGCTATAAGGTTTTGGGACGTTAATCATGAATCATGGAAGCATAAATATTCATGAATTAATGAATATTCACGAAGCTATGAGTTCTTACTAAGCTAGTTCTTCTGCTGTGATGCAGTGTATGGCTTTGGAACTCTGGCCGTGGGGATCGTCAGCGCATGCGTTGTAATTGCCCTCGTGGTAGTCAGATGGAAAGGAACGAAGATCTATCGATACCTCATCACAACGATGCTTGGACTGGCCGTCGGAAGCCTCGCTGGAGACGCCTTGCTTCACCTCATTCCACAGGTGACTACCACAACAGAGGCTGCCTCTCTATCTCAAGGGAGTGATCTTCTGGATATTGACCTCATTACGGCCTGGTTTTGGTGTGCCATCGGTTGGTGCCTTCTGCATTAGACACCGGCGTAACAGAAGTTACTAATTAATGATGATGATGATGATGATGATGATGATGATGATGATGATGATGATGATGATGATGATGATGATGATGATGATGATGATGATGATGATGATGATGATGATGATGATGATGATGATGATGATGATGATGATGATGATGATGATGATGATGATGATGATGATGATGATGATGATGATGATGATGATGATGATGATGATGATGATGATGATGATGATGATGATGATGATGATGATGATGATGATGATGATGATGATGATGATATGTTGCAGTATCATATTAGAAAAGTCAGTACGTTGTCTTATGTGGTTGTCTTACATGGTTATTGTACGTGGTTGTCTTAGGTGGTTGTCTTAGACATATGTCTGGTGTGTATTTTAGGCTCTTGGGGTACACTCGGAAGGTGGCCATGTTCACCCAGAAGGTGAAGGTGTCGTGGTGGAACCCTACGTCTGGAAAGCGTTGTGTGGATGTGGAAGTCTCTGGTTCTACTATAACCTCCAGCTCTTCCTCTACAAGGCTGGAAACATCGCCGTATGTACTCCAGATGAACTACTTATGCGATGGATGGATGGATGGATGGATGGATGGATGGATGAATGGATGGATGGATGGATGGATGGATGGATGGATTGATGGATGGATGGATGGATGGATGGATGGATGGATGGATGGATGGATGAATGATTCTATCGAACATGACGAATCGATTACCTATGCCAAGAAGAAAATGCTAATGGGCGTTGTTTCTTATAGGCATGAAAATTGGGGGTACGGTACCCTCCAGTCCATAAAGTGGGGGTACAATGCATCTACCCTTTCCTCTCCCAAAATTACGCCTATGCCAGCAACAGAGCAAGCCCTTCTGAAACGTGCTGTGTTCGTCGAGGTCTGGCAAGCGAAGGACAATCAGCGGATGAGGGGAGTGACGATAGGTCTTGGGTGTAAAGCTGAGTTGAAGACTCACTGCGCTTGACTAGAATTACGTTATGTTATAATAACTGCACCAATTTGCATTAAATTAATTTCCCTGTTCAAATGATGCATTGCAATTCCGCATTACCGTAGCTAAGAACTGAGGTAACTGCGATCGTGTTTAGAGGTACACGATGCTATAGTCGATCTGTAATTTTCAGGGATACATTCGACGAGTTCTTGGGTTAGCGAGGTCGAAAACACCAGATTCTGACCTCGGTCACATCGACTTAAACGGTGGCAATTCAGACATCACGCTAAACAACTACAGCAATCGGAGTGAGGATGAGGTCGAGAGGATGTCATCGAACGATACGAAGGGAGGTCAGGACAAAGACGTTGGAAAGGAGAAGGAGCACAAGCATGAAGATGACGAAGATGGCGTCGTTCATGGTATGGTTGGTCGTCCACAGCTGCGAGATCTATAACTTAATTTCTGAATCCTGTTGTGTTGTTTTGGATGCGTTTTTGTGCTGTTCTGTTCTTTGCGGTTCTTTGTTTTCAACAGCATGTAGTTCTTTTGGGTAAGGTAAGATTAAATAGGATAAAGTAAGGTAAGATGAGCTAAGCACTTTAAAATACCCCATATTAGGACGTGTCTCTGTTACCAAGAAGTAGAATTTGGTTACTTTTGGTACCGTGGTAAGCTGAGAATTAAACGACATACATGCATACATACATACGTGATACATACATTGATATTCTGAAAGCCCTTACTTCTGTTCCAGCTCATTCCTCCGTGGCCTGGATGATAACGATTGGTGATGGAATCCATAATTTTGCTGATGGTCTGGCAATGGGAGCAGCCTTCGCCACCAACTGGAGAACGGGAATTGGAACGACGATTGCCATCTTCACTCACGAATTGCCACACGAATTTGGTAAGACTCTGTAACACGCGGATTCTGTTAAGACACGGATTCAGTAAGGGGCCATCCATATATTACGTACGCCTAGAAAATTGGATCCCTCTATGTACGCACACGTACTTTTTTCACCCCACCCCACCTGCGGACATACGCTTGACGCAACCCCCCCCCGTAAGACCAGCTGCAGAATGTGTCAGTACGACACTGCACTTTAGGCCAGATTGAAGGATGAGCAATCCATGGACTCACTGCTGAGCTGTGTGATAGTTTAATAATAGCGTTCAGAGGTAAGGACCCTAAGGTGGCATAAAAGCGACACCTCTCCCACAGTCCTCCTTCCCCTGGTAGTACCTGATATAGCTAAAAAGATTGAACTCTGGCTCACTTGAAGGCCAATCAATTGAAGGCCAATATAGAGAATTATAGGTCCCCCGTTTCCTATGCGTACGTACATTATGCAAGCATACGCAAGCACATGCATTTGGGTTAACCCCTCCCCCGCCATGCGTACGTAATATATGGATGGCCCCTAAGAAACGGGTTCGATGAGACACGGATGCAGTTGGCTGTATGTTTGTCGTGAATGATTATAAAGTTATGCTCATATATCTGCTCTCGTATTGTAGTACTTGTATCTAATTTGTCACTGAATTGCTATTGTATTGTCATACTGTTGTCCGTTTGTTGCATGACAATACAGGTGATACTGCAGTTCTGTTGTCGGCTGGATGGTCGACCAAGAAGGTCCTGTTGTTCCAGCTGTTGTCTCAGGCAACAGCTTTCATCGGTCTGTACATTGGAATCTCCGTCTCAGAGAATACGGATGGTGCACAGCTGTGGATCGCGGCAGTTGCCTACGGAATGTTCCTCTACATCGCACTTGCCGACGTCGTAAGACAACTTAGGCGCTATATAGATACACGTTGTAGTAAGGGTCATGATACATTCATACATACATACAAACGTAGGACCTCTAAACAATGTAACTGTAATTGTAATTTTGTAAGAGAACTTTGTATTGTGCCTGTTAGGAGCCTCGCAGATAATTGTGGATAATTATAAAGCTGCATGCATACATACACACATACATACATACATACATACATACATACATACATACATATGTAATGCACATACATACAATAGATACACATATACATACACACATCATACATACAACAGATACCTATATGCTTGCATGCATGCATATACATGTATATATACACACATACATATGCACACATATATATTCAAAAATACATGCATACATACATACATACATACATACATACATACATATATGCATGCATATATACAAACAAGCATACATACATACACACATACAAACATATATACAAACAAGCATACATACATACATACATACAAACATATATACAAACAAGCATACATACATACATACATACAAACATATATACATACATATATACAAGCATGTATACATACATGCATACAGTAACAATAAGACATCATTAATTAGTCTTCTAAAGGTATACACAATAAATGATGCATATCCTTCAACATGGTTGACTGATTTCGTGGTAAATTGAGGACATCTTGGTTGCTGCTGCAGATACCTGAGCTCATCCACTTCTACTCGCTCTACTCACCATGGCTCATCTTCCTGACATCGAACATTGGAATCTTCATTGGCTTCCTGTCCATGTTGCTGCTCGCCGTCTACGAGGAAAAGATCTCCATAGGCTGACCTACTGACATACGTATTGACCTTTGCGTACACCTCGCGCATGACCTCGTGTACAGATCAACCTGACCCAGATTCTGACATGGGATCATTCCGCGATTTCCGCCGTTTACACTAAAATCTGTGCAAGCCATCGTTTCTGAGAGCGAACTGACGAAGCATATTCACCACCACAAACAACAACGTTGGCGCTATAGCAGTTACTCTTAGATCGGACTGCAGAAGTCGTGGAATGCCCTTCTTCGTAACTGTATATTCTGTAATAAAGTTTGTAAAGTAATGACAAGTTTGTAAAGTAATGACAACTACTGTTTGCTGTTTTGTGTCATTTATTACGAAATGCAGTCATTGCTCATTCTGAAATTGTACAGCTTCTTTATATATTCGTGTGTACAGAAAATATTGTGTTTACATCTGGAAACATTATCTGAGTCATGTTCCACATTTTTAGATCACGATTCCAATTTGTTTTTATAAAAACACCTGATCTTTAATTTAGCTAAATAATTGCGAGGTTTAAAATTATGACATGTTGGCCTTGAATTAAAATCGACTACGCTCATTCAAAACTATATACCGACATAACGATTTTTTATCGTAGGCCTAGTATTCCTTTCTTACCACAATAAACCGTAGGGTCTATTGTTCTAATTTCAAATGATGTTGATTGCAAAAAAATGCGATTTGCATCAAGGACCTTCGCTTAGAATGGCAGAAGAACGACTCTGTTATAATATTATCACGCAGGAGCTGCTTCTAGCAAATCGATGCATTAATACGCAAACCGAAACGTTAACGATCTCAAACAGCGACGCCATTGTTTCAAAATGGCCGACATAGATCTATGCATGAGTAGAGACGCATTGTGAAGGATAATCAGCTCGGCACATTTTAGCAAAGGAGACTCTGCTGTAGGCCTATACATGACAACCATGGCAACGACCACTGTTAAATGTTTATGATGTCGTTACTCAAGGTTATCTTTCGATCAGCTAAATAGTTAATATTGCGAAAACAAAATATTCAAGATACCTGTATTTTGCTATATTGACGTAGGCCCTACCTAAACCTTGGAACAGATTTTAGCCACATTAGCCTTATAAGTTATCGAGTTTACAAAATGCAGCCAAGGTCTACACCAAATATTGATTATCACATGTCATCGAATACGAAGATGAAAAGAATGACATATTAGACCTATCACTGCCATCATGAACAGAGATAGGCCTATATGCTTTTAAGATCGATTTACAGCATACAAAAGTAGGTCACTGTCAGTGTTACCACTCATAAAAAACGAAAAACCCAAGTTAAGACATTGAAAAAACCCAAGAAAACCCAAGGAGATTTTTCTGCAGACTGTTTTAAGTTAATAAACGCATTATAAGATAAAATATAATAATATAATGCAATTATACCAATTCCTGTAACATAGGGGCCTAAACGTTGTTCTATCTTTCATTTCTATCTTTCATTTTTACAATATTATGGGTAATCGTTAATTGCTAAAAGTTATTAGTTATTATTCAAAGCAAATTAAAAATGTTTATATAGGCCTACATGTTTTTATTTTCATCAGATTCCGAATCACGTGAATTATTACTTCTATCGCACATTTTATTTTTTATTTTTTAAAACAAGAATAAAGATTAATGACTATGAAACTCATAGGAGGGGCCCAGCATGGATTTTGCAAATATTTTACAAAAATAAAATCTTTTGATTATTATGATTTTTACAACAGTCCCAACACGATTTTCAATGCGAAGACAACACATTTATTTAGGTACAGTTTCTTGATCATTATTTATTTTTAATTTTTTTCTGTACAAATTTTGTTTCTATGAACAAACGTCATTTTGCTGCCCCCACCCTAAAAAATTTCAACTTAAAAATTTCGCCCCCACTATAAAATTCCTGCGGACGCCCTAGATAATACTCTAAATATTATATCTTAAGTTTTAAAAAGAGCTAGAGCTGAATACTTCGGGAAACTTCCGAAAACGTAGTCTGAGTCTGCAATTTCCCTTAGTCTTTAGAGTTATATTTTCTAAATATAGCAGTAGACTAGAATAGCAAATTTAGTCTTTAGAGTAGGTATATTAAAAATAGCAATAGACTACTGTAGCACATGCTTGCACGCATGTTGCGCCATTTATTTATTGACCTCGATCATCCAGACCGTTGCAAAAATTGATTAAAATAATTAAAAACAGGGTTTAAATTAAATAAGAAAAACCCAAGCAAAAAACCCAAGGTCTCCAGGAAAAAACCCCATTTCCCAAGTTCATATTGAAAAACCCAAGATCTTGTGAAAAAACCAAATGAGTGGTAACATTGGTCACTGTCAATGACGTCATGGACCAACGAATTTAATATTATATCTTTCATGGTGACTGTTACAGTGAGTACGATATAGACCTTACAGCCTTCTATTAAGCGATCACAAACGAGTTGTGTATTACTATAGTTTTCCAAGAAATTTGACAAATTCACCATGCCATCAAGCGCAGTTTGTACCTTGTGCAGTGAATTTTTAATTAATCACATGTAGGCCTACGCTATGTGCCCAATTTTCACAGCAGTTGCAGTTTTCGCCAAAGATGATAAATTTATCATCTCTAGTTTGCTCGTCAGACAAGTTGTTGTCATAGGCCTACGTAGAATCGCAATAAATTATGGTTAATGCGTTTGTCAAATTTCTCAGATAAGGTGCCCACTCAAGTAAAAACGTGACATCAGAAATATAAAGCACAATGTACACCAATGACGTCGTAGAAATAATTACGCATCCAAGATTAGGTATCGCTGTTAGGAAACTCAGTATAATGTTATGATGTATATATGTAGGCCTATGTATGTATGTATGTATGTATGTATGTAGGCCTATGTATATTAGTTTATTTCAAATACAACAGGCTGAGCGCTGTAGTTTACATAGAACAAGTTCAGTGTGACGACTAATTAGTGCTTTTAGTTAGGTATATATGTTATTGAACAAAAGTCGAGGAATAGGCTAAAGTTCAACGATGACCAGACTTATTCAATAATAGGCTACTTCAAACAACAATTAAAATAGATAAAGACAGTTATAACGACCATTGTCTTAATATATAAACTGCATTTGTTGAAGATCGCGTCTTAAATAAACATAAGACAGAGGATTAAACACTTTTTAAAATACAAAGTCTGTATAATTACATATTTAATGACGTTGGCAGTTTAACTAATTAATTATCGCTCAGATTTCATACACAGTGGAAGTTTGTAGCAACTTCAGATCCTCTGATCGCCCGTCGTTTCTTACTCTTTGGGTTGACTCGTGACGACTTTTAACTCAACATTTGAATTATTTGAGTTGTTTGAGTTGTTTTTCTGTGTGTTATCATCATCGTCAGGACAACAATCCGGGCAACAGCAACAAAGACATTTTTTCAGACAAGCACAACTCTTACATAGTACACAGCAACAGAGACACATCTACAAGCACAAATAGATTTAATGTATTAATCATTATTAAATAATAATAAAAATTTGATAGGCCCTACCCTAAGACACTTACTATGCCGTTCCAAATTGGCCCCTTCTTTTCAAGAGCTGTTAGGGGCCTACACCCTGATTTGTTGACGTCTGGGACATTTGTTTCGTATTCATTCATTCATTCATTCATTCATTCATTCATTCATTCATTCGTTCGTTCGTTCGTTCATTCATTCATTCATTCATTCATTCATTCATTCATTCATTCATTCATTCATTCATTCATTCATTCATTCATTCATTCATTCATTCATAGAATTGCCGTCTTTCCAGTTATATATACTAGGGCTACATGTGGTCAAGTACGTCCAATGCCTCCAGGTTCTCAGCCAAAGTGGATTGACGGAGGGTGTCGAACGCCTTCGAAAAGTCCGTTGAGATGACGACCACAGATTCGTTTGTCTTGAGCAGCTCATCGTGATGTTTTGCAGTAACGCTATTAAAGATGCATGTACCGGGGTACCTATTTTTCAACTACACGTAACTATTTTTCATTCATAGTTTGTGTCTCTTGCGGTTCCATATAGTGGCGAAATAAATTTATACATTGCACATTTTAATAATTAACTCGTATATTTTCTTTAAACCTTCTCCCCGCCGACCAGGAGCAATTAATAACCGCTGGTTGATTGTTAAACAGACGCCTGCAGTCGCGTTAGGTCAGAGATATATAACCAAGTTTATTATTAGTCGCTACTACAGACATTCAACGCTTGCTATTTATGAGCCCAAAGCGCTGGGGTCATAACGTGCATGCCTATTGTCTAAGCCTCTAATTGTCTAAATAACACAGAGGCATTGCCAGCGGGATGCATAATATATCGAGGGGACTGTTGCTACAAGGCGCATGGCTGAGGGAAAACCATGGAGTAGTAGTAGTCCATTGTTTAACGACATCTTATAGCTACAAAGGCCGTTGACGTCTTAACCAGGGAGTAAAATAATAGGCATACTTATATACCCCTCTCACATATTTTTATTTAGCTTAGCCAATATAGCTGCTGTTAAAATGTTCCGTTTGAGTGGGCCCACAGTATCCCTACCCTTGTTTTTGCTGTCATGACAGCTTCAACAATTTTTGCCCAATAAAACGTAGGCCTATATGGAGGTTTTGCTGACTTTATGAAACATGTTCTTTTTTCACTCTCAGAAATCGTTCAATCAACAGATTTATAAATGGATACAATGTAGGCCTAATTCCCACATAAGAAACGAATACACTGCACATACCTTGATTTCCAATTTCTTCTACACTGTTTATGTTTCTTTGAGGAAATCCTATAGACAATGCAGTTGAACAAGACCCTAACACTGTTAGCTAACAAGCGCTAGTCTACGCTGCAGGCTTGGAAAATATCGGAATTATCTGCAGGCCACCTCAGACCTTTATCTTTTCTGATACGCGGTCGATTGTAGAGATAATCGCTCAGGGCGAAGTCTAAATTTTCACCGCTATATTAATTATTAATTAATCGGTTTCTATAGGCCTACAGTAAGCCTATACCAGGAAGCTCGGTGACCTGATGAGTGAAAATTAATGTTGGCTGCGGGCAAGGATGTTGTGCACAATACAATAACTGGCTAATAACTGTAAGACTTGAATACCCGAATGCTTGATCTTATCTCTTATCTACATCAAGGACACACTTAATTGTAGCTTATATTCGGTTTGCGCTAATCTATAGCCGTTCTCCTTTTGCATAGGTGCTAGCCAACTACGCAAACGCTTGCATGTTTGTATTTGAGGTATTCAGACCTGTGCATTTAAAAGTCCTAACCAATTGGGGAGGGGGATAGATAAGGGGAGGAGGAATAGATGAATGGTAACACTCTTGCTCGAAGAACATCAGATCTTGAAAGACGCGGTTTGATACCTACAAATAACTGAACTGAGGTCGACTCAGCCTTCCCCTCCCTAGGAGCAGCTGTAAAATGAGTTGACGCCTAACAGGCTGCCAAGAGGTGTGTTCCATAAGCTCTTGATAATTGTACTGTCATGTGTTTCAATGTTACTGCAGTTGGTTAGCTTGTCATTAAACATGTATATATATATATATATATATATATATATATATATATATATATATATATATATATATATATATATATATATATATATATATATATATATATATATATATATATATATATATATATATATATATATACATTTATACATATATACATACATATGTTTATATATATATATTAACATATATAGCAAAACATTCACTTCCATTCTATCTTGTTACATGCAGTTTATATATATATATATATATATATATATATATACATGATATATACATATATATATATATAATTTAACTATAAAAAAAATAAATAAAAAAAATAAAAAATTAACTAATATAGTTACTTCTATAGCGCAGTTTTCACAATTGACAATACAACGATCGAAAGTCGCTCTAAGTGAAGTCGACCCAGGTCTAAGCTTCAGCTATTTTGATGTCCTATGAGCAATGTACTGCATTACTTCGGACACGTCATGAGGCAGCCGAAAGACAATAGGCCTACCGAAGGCAGCCTGATGACGGGTCTCGTAGAAGGGCTCGCAACCGCGGAAGACCGAGAATATTCTGGTTGACAACATCATATTATGGTGGGCTATCAGGAACCAGCCTAATGGACGCAGAGCGACGACGGCGACATGACATGACACAAGCAATGGATCATTGCTTACACAATGCACTCCATGTTGATGAGTTCTAGTCAAGCAAAGAAATAAGAGATAGTCAATGGTCCCATGCAACACATTCACTTCCATTCTATCGTGTTACACGTTCTGCCTCACGATTGGTTGAATATACAGTACATAGATGTGACCATATTAAATGACCTCATTGTAAAGAAGGTAAACATTGAGGATAGGTAAGGTAAAGAGCAGTGCACACGGTTTTAACATTACGTCGATTTTACAGTTAGCTAGACGCCTTACGTGTCCACGAGGTTTAATGAGACTGGAAATTACATGTATTGTTGTATCTCCACTACAATCGCCACCTATCGGGCCTAATCTGCAACTAAGTCGCAGGCGACTGCAGGCCATTGTCTATTGTCTAGCACACGGCCTTTTGTTTTGGATGAAAGAGCGCGCCGTCCGAGAACAATACAATTGGTCGATATGATCCGTCATTATATTATTGCTAGGCTCTGTTGTAATTAATGTTGCTGTTGATTAACCGTTGCCAGAGCTGTAATAGATAGCTCTGACCGTTGCCAGCGCCTCTCAGTGGATTGGTTTACACCGCTTGGCTGCAGGCCTCTGCTTTGAATAATTTATTCCCAGCGTCGCATTTAGTGCATCTAACAGTTGCAACGCGAGCGTTCGAGTCTCAGACACAACTGGATTCTAAACGTAACTACAGATACATATTGCTCCAAACCGTCTCTTTCTCTACGCTGTGTGGACCTCGATATACAACTGCACTATTTATAAGCGAACAGGGTAAGCATTACAACAAATAGGGTTTATTGCGATTCTTCAACGAAGAACAGTCCCTTAAGCTAGCCCTATAGGCCAGCCATGGGTATAGCCTCGGCATATAGACCCCTAATGGCGGGAGGTCACTGGCCAGTCCTCTCCCTCGCCGTCTCATCTTCCCACCGACACCCTCCGGTCAGTGTACCCATTGTAGCTGAGTTAGGTAGCGGGTGCAGATGGAGGAGAATTCTCGAACCAAATTTCTGCCATGGCGGGATTTAAACCCCTAACCTCTCGATTGACAGTCCAGGCCACTACACTATCGATCGCACCCTTCAGCAGTAGCAACAACGACAACGTGGGGCGTGGTGGCTCAGTGGTAAGTTCGGCGTCTTGTGACCGGAGGGTTGCAGGTTCGAATCTAGCCGCTGCGTACGGACCTCGGGCAAGTCCTTCACTCGCAATTCCTCGTGGCGCTTCGGCGTGAAAATTCCGGCACAGTATCAAATGCTGTAGTCGGGAGCGCATCTGAGTAGTAGTTGACTGCCAGAGGCGCTACAGAAATATCCGGAATAAATAAACAAACAACGCGATCATTCAGTATGATCGGATTGTATTAAAACAATGTGGTATAATAGAGGTAAATAATTATCACCAACATGGTGTGATTGCTATTGACTTCGTTTGCTTAACTTATCAAAGATGATGAAACCTTTTCCAGAAAACGGTTACGAAGAAATTCTCAATCTTTCGTATATGAAGGGAATTTGTTTCCCTTTAACTGAAGTTAACTCACTCTTTTAGAACGAAATAATTACTATACCTGAGAACGTAACTCGATCTCGACTGGTGACGTAGCGTAGCCTACGAAAGAAAAAGTGATTTTAAAATTCGGTTTCACTCTACATCGTCGATCGATGACTTGTACTTTATAGCGACGCAATAGAAGTCACCAGATTAGATAAGATAAGATTAGATTAGATTAGCCTAGGCTAGGTTGTATCGACTTAGATTAGATTAAACATCTGGTTTTGTGTGTGTGTGTGTGTGTGTGTGTGTGTGTGTGTGTGTGTGTGTGTGTGTGTGTGTGTGTGTGTGTGTGTGTGTGTGTGCGTGTGCGTGTGCGTGTGTGCGTGTGTACTGTGTACGTGTGCAAACCTGTCACCTGATCTCTGATCTTAGATTGTATTCGACTGGAATCGATTAGGTCACATAAGATTCCTAATCGTAATCGTAATCCTTAAACTTCTAAAGCGCCACTCGAAGGTCAAGCGCAGGGCACCAGCTTATACCCAGCCTCAAATCAGAGGGGTTTTCCAGAGATTAGTCCAAAGGAGGTCCGAGTCCAGTTTCCAGAGGGCCAGATCAAGAGAGGAGGCAGAGCAGCTGTCAAGGCGGGTGTCGTTTAGGACGAGAAGAATTGGAAGGCGAAGGATCGGATGAGTCAGGGTAGGATCATTTGAAAAGTTGAGACTTCAGCTTTGAGTGGAAAGCCCAGGGGGTGATAGACAGAGGAAGATGAGGAAGAGGATGGAGGACACGTTTCAGTGATGATGAAGGAACCGAGGATCTGCGGAATTCAGAGGGAAGATCGTTCCAGAGGCGTGGTGTTGCTGGATATGGCTCGGCTGGAGAACCTGAGATGAGTAGTGGCCAGAGGTCGAGAAAGACTGAGAAAGGAGGATGGTCGGGTTGCCTGGATGGTGAAGATATCACGGAGGAACTTGAGCTGGGAATATTGTAGGGAGTTGCAGTTAGTGATAGGACTTTGAAGTGGGTTAGCTGTTGGATTTAAATTATAATAATAGATATAAGCGTGTATAAGAACGGCGTTCTGTATTTGTGCTTGTTAGGAGGAGAATTTAGAAACAACTGGAAATGCCGTCCTCGCGTGTTCCTTCTCTTGATCCTCATCCGGATCCAGTTTCCTCGTCGCGGGCGATGGTCGTCAAACCACGGATCAACAGCGAAGACATCAAGGACCAGAGGCTCAACGGGACAGCGAACAACTCGTTTCCCCAACCAACACAGGTTCGATTTTCATCAGAACGCTAAGTTAGCTGAACTGGTGATGGCATCATGTTATACTTCGGTGTAAGAGTGTGCCACTGGCTAATGATAAAGTACTGCATGGTAGCCGATTGGTCAGAGCGCTTGTAAAGCGGACAGTAGGCCTAAGGACTCTGACCTTCACTGGACATCGATCTCTGGACAACCCCTCTGATACGACGCAACGCTCGTGAATAAGCTGGTGATTTGCGATTAGCTTTAGAGAAGCGCTTTAGAAAATTGAAGTTTCTCTTCCTATCAATCCATTCATTTTCTTTTTCAACCCGTCATACATGACGGGCAAATACTCTCATTGATAAATGAGCAGGTTTGATAGCATGGGAAAACGTGTACATTTACACTTGATTTGTTCACAGTCAGAGTCACTAACGCTCGTCGATCTGTCGTCCCGTCCTCGCATCAGTTCCTACAACATTAACCCGCTTCGTTTCAACCGGATCCTACTCGAGACTCGCATGAGGGTCGTCAAATCGATGGTCTACTCCTCGTACAAGGCCCTCGAGCGCGAGTTCGAGCTGGAACAGCAGCGGAACGCCGAGATGACCCAGAAGGAACAAGAGGCCATCCTTCGCAATAAGCAGAGCATCCGGAGACAGCTGGTCCGCGGTCAGGAACTCGACGAGGTTCAAACGTCTGTCGTTAGCTACGACTTCGCGTCCTCGCAAAACGCCCAGGCCGACCTGCAGCTGGCCAAGAGCATGCTGGTCCTCGTGACGTCCGTCAAGAGCAGCAGGGAACGCTACGAGGCCAGTCTCAAGTCAAGGCTGCAGGCCAGATAGAGTGGGACACTGGCGTAAACTTGTCCAAAATATTGGGGGATTTGGTTATTTATTCTACACTTGTTGCATTGGATGCACAGTAAAATCTCAATTATTGGGGGGGGGGGGAGTGGCACGTAACCCCCCCCCAGAGTCTACGCCTATGGAGTTGGACACGACGACGATATCGTTCGTACCTGTTGTTAGGCAGTGTTTAATCTAGACGTCTTTTGGGGAGTGGGGAAATTTCCCCCCCCCAGGGTTGAAGTTTCCCCCCAGAGCTCAGCAATATTGTAAGGCAGAGACCTTTTTGGGGGGAAATTCCCCCCGAGAAACCTTGTTCCCCCCAGAACAGGGGGACTAGATTACACACTGGTTGTTAGGGTAAACCGCAATACCTAATTCCATAAGAATTCGTATGCTCTTATATTTTAGCACAAAATGACTCCACATATTCACCCTATTTTCATCCAAAAGCCTGACTAACGGAATCCAATTGAACCTAAAGACGTCTAATCGTCTATACCTCCAGTGTAAGCAGTGCTCGAAATGGACCGGAACGCACCGGAACGCCGTTCCGGTTCGTCAAATGCATCCGTATTATCGTTCCCTTTCGTCCAGATATATTATTGTGGAAAATACTATGAAATTAATGTGAATGCTCCCATATTTTTTACTAGCGTTCCGTTTCGTAAAATTTTCCATTTCGAGCACTGAGTGTAAGAATGTATCAATCACAAGTTGAGTGAAACCAAAGCTTCATTCTACGAGCATAACGACAGGACAGAACCAGCCATAGATCCACATGACACTCCCTAGCAACACACGACAGGTTATGGACGATAAAATAATGAAAATAAAAATGAATAAAATATGTAAAAAGTTAAATAAAGATGGATAAAATACTCTGACAGGACTTTAAAATCTCTGGCCTAAACCACTTCACAGAATTTGGGAGCAGACATAAACAGCAACAAGTTCCAGAGTCCTGGAAAAGCCCTCACTAAGAACCGTTGATTACCAGAGTTCAAACATCGTCAAAGAAATCATTGCAAGGTCCTGCTATGGATCATACTGAATTAAAAAGACCTTCTGCACTTTCTCTGTGGTTTTACCCACAATTTGGAATGGGCTTCCTCCTGAGCTGTGGTCTCTTCCTCGAGACTCGTCCACCACTTTCTTCTCTGCTCTAAAAACTGTTCCCTTTCACCAGGGTTGGGCTGGGAGCACCTCTAAATAGTTTCCTTGAAGGATCGCTATATAAATGCTTAGTTGATTGATTGATTGTAGGCCACGTACAGGGGTGGGGGGGGGCAAACGTTTCTTAATTAAGGTGTGTGCCAAAATGCTGCTAAATCGTTTAAAAACCTGTTGTGTGCCCCTTGGAATATTTTTATTCCGGATATTTCTATAGCGCCTCTCGAAGTCAACTACTACTCAGAGGCGCTCCCGACTACAGCATTTGATACTGTGCCGGAATTTTCACGCCGAAGCGCCACGAGCAATTGCGAGTGAAGGACTTGCCCAAGGTCCGTACGCAGCGGCTAGAGTGGGATTCGAACCTGCAACCCTCCGGTCACAAGGCGCCGAACTTACCACTGAGCCACCACGCCCCACAAGTTTCCCACAAGGAAAACTGCACAGTATATAATTATTTTCTCATACAGGTTTTAGTTAACAAAGTATAACTAAAAATGAATTAAAGACAATATTTCAAAGATCGTTTTACAATGGTGTTTAAATAAAATCCTTCATAAAAGAAAATGTGGATTTTGTGTTTGAAATTCTGGGGATGCTCTTAATTCTGCGTGCCCAAAAAATTTGAACGCATGCCACTTTGGGCAGGCGTGCCATAGGTTCACCACCCCTGGCCTAGTAGATCCTACAGATGGATTATGGAGATGCCACAGAAATCCAACATTTGGTTCAGTGCCCACTTGGATCGGAAACTGTTCCCTGCTAGCGTTTCCTTGGGCATTCGATGGGACTCATATGGGCTCTGCAAGATTTCCATATTAGAATATGGGTCCTGTAATGCTCCAAGCGGATATGCAGGAAGGGTTATTTCAAGGAAACTCCCCAGACACATGATTTCAATTCTTTTATTTATTTATTATTCCGGATATTTCTATAGCACCTCTCGAAGTCAACTACTACTCAGAGGCGCTCCCGACTACAGCGGAATTTTCACGCCGAAGCGCCACGAGCAATTGCGAGTGAAGGACTTGCCCAAGGTCCGTACGCAGCGGCTAGAGTGGGATTCGAACCTGCAACCCTCCAGTCACAAGGCGCCGAACTTACCACTGAGCCACCACGTCCAACACATTTATATTATAAGGCGTCCTACACAAAGACCATAAACTAGTAACTATCCAACAGTTTGGTTCAACACAAAACAAATGTTTTTAAATATATTTCCAGAAGTAAATCATGTTTATTCTGAGAATTCACAGAAGAAAATAACTGTTAATCATCTCACTATTCAAAACTTTTGTTATCAAAACTGTCATCAGCAAAACCTGAACTACACAACCAGCTGTCTTTAACGAAACCAGTAAAACTCGAATTACCGACACATAAACTCGTCAAATGTTCGTCTGTTAAACAGCAGCCTAGAAACTACAATACTCAATGCAACAAATTTCGATTAATTAAAACGAAGTTGTCACTGATGCAAAAACACATTTGCCATTGTGGCTCTTAATATAGCAACATATTTAACCCAATTAACAGTTGAGTAAAGTCAACATCAGTTCCTGTCCAAAGTAAAGCTTAATAGGTCTCCTTCTCTTCAATATTCACTCTGAAAGAAACAAAACACAAATTTATAAATGAAGAATATTTAAATTCGAAAAAGATTTACATGCTCTAAACACAGGCTCTGATCATTGGCTTATTTAAGAAAGCCTTTCAAAGTTCATTTTTAACAATTTAACGACGAGAATGTACTAAAAGTGACTGGGAAACCAATGCACCTACTCGTTAAAGTGTTAACACATTCTGTATTCATTCATTCATTCATTCGAAGATTTATATAGCGTTTATTCAAGGGAACTACTCAGAGGCGCTCCCGACACCAGCACGTTCATATAAGACAGTTTTAAGTTTTGCAAGAAATATGCCAGGGGTGACCCTAGGGCACATGCGGAGCTCTAAGGGAAGTCTATTCCAGACTACCGGGCCCACCACTGAAAAAGCTCGACTTTGCATAGTCGTGGAACGAGCAAATGGAACTAAAAGTACCCCTTTTCCCGATGAGCGGGAGCCTTGGGCACCTGAAACTGTGCAGCAAAGCTCACGAAGGTAAGCAGGGGCAGGGCCCTGTATAACGTGGACTCATTTGCGCTCAAGAGTTTATGTGCTACTCTGCTATGTCCCTCACAGCTATTAACTTAACAGACTGTACTGGTCAAAGTGTCATAAATATTGACTTTGTCTGCATTATTCCTTCTGCATCCAGTTTTGATTACACACAGTATCAAAAGACATCTCTGTTGAGCTTGGACTTTGGAGTTCTATCTATATTGGACAATGGTCAACAGAGGCAGGCTTAAAAGATAACTCAACAGAACACAAGGTATTGTAAACAAAGGTAAGGTATTGTAAACAAAGGTAAGGTATTGAAAACAAAGGATAAGGTATTGTAAACAAAGGATAAGCTATTGTAAACAAAGGATAAGGTATTTTAACATAGGTAAAGTATTGTAAACAAAGATAAGGTATTGCAAACAAAGGTAAAATATTGTAAACAAAGGCACGGTATTGTAAACAAAAGTAAGGTATTGTAAACAAAGGTAAGGTATTGTAAACAAAGTGGTAACATCAGATGCATGACTGTCACCAGCATAGCTGTTAAGATTCTCATGATGAAGTATCTGGATAAATTGCAAAGATCTCTGCACCATACAATGGGGCATGGTAGCCGATCAGGCAAAGCACTCGGCATATAATGCACAGAGTATGGATTCGAGTCTCCACTGTGTAGGGACCTTGAGCAAGTCCTTCACGAAACAATTACTCAGTGCCATCGCTGTTCTGTCGTGTGCACTTCTGTACTTTGGCACAAGGCAATATCAAACGCAGTTGTATTGCATTGTATCAAATGCAGTTGTTGTATGGTATTGTATACCTGCTTCGTGATACCGGACTCAAAGCGCTCGTCAGTTAGTCTGAGTCAGATGGTGAGCGACTCCTCCTGTGTCTATGGCCCCTGTTTCAAAAACAACATACTGCTTTGGTCAAATTACGTTGTAGAAGAGAAGATTAGTTCCTTAACAGTTTAACAACGAACGTGTACTAAAAGTGACTGGGAAACCAATGCAACTCATCACTGAAGTGTTAAGCTAGCTCTGAAGCAGTCACAGGTATGAAGTGTTAGCAATTTCCTCTTTCTTAACCTTGGCATACGATGATGGATGTCCAGTCCCTTCGCTTGCTGCATGATCTTCGTTTGGGGTGCAAATGGGGTTGAAACATCCAAATTTTGAACCTCTGGCCTGACAGACCAGCACGCTAACCACATTAGCGCCCCTGCGGAGTTCTTAACAAATTCCGCCTCAAAAGCCACGAACACAAAAAGATAAAGAGAATAGCAGCTAAACCTCAGGAGGCAGCCACATGGGGGAGGGGGTGAATTATTAGCAGCCTCACTGCACAGGGCATGACGAATCCTCTTCATTGCTATCTGATCTTACTACTGTCAGCATACGATCCATGAGTTCAGTCATTCATATCCAAGTTTGGCCCAGGGCATCACCACAACAAAATTCACAACATACTCTCATGTCCAGTCCCATGATTTCTGGATTGACGAACGAGCGCTCTACAGTTAATTTTCATTCCCATATCAACTGCGGTGAGGCTATATACCTTTTCTTAATAAATAAATAAAAATTCCATGCAGGGAGTGTTAGGCTTACCTGCTGTGGCCGGTACTTTTTTGACGACCATAGGAACGTGAACGAGACCTCGAGTTCGATCTGTAAGTGGCAAAACCAGGCATTAAATGACATCAAGAATTTCACCACAAAATCGTTATAATACAAACAGAAACTCGAGTTAAAGAAAGTTGTACAAGTTCACGTTCTGATTTAAATCCATCAACACTTGAACCTGCAAGCAGGTAAATACCAATTATTATCAAAGTACCTTCTTACAGGTATGAAATTTACAACCTGTCCTTTTACAGAGCAGACTTTAGACAGCAGTGAAGCATCCATTTCAAATCTCAAAATTTTGATGTTCTCAATTGAAGTATATCATAAATACACATTTCTCTGTGACAGCCTCATCACCGAAATTTTTAAAGCGTCATTACAAAATCATTTTGCGAAGTATTAAGCCATTAACGCAATAAAGTGAAAAGTTTACTGGAGGTCTATATGTGATGAGCAACATAAATATTTCATAACTCTTACACAACGTCAAAACTCACTAGCAAACTGTAGTCAGTTAGTGCAAGTTCAGAAGCAAAATATTTTAATTTCATTTTCATGTAAAACATTTGTCACTTTGTCAAGCACCATTTCAGAAATAATGTTATCGGCAAAGGGAAGATTCTTAAACCTTTTTCTATGCCTAGGCCCCATTCGTCTTCTAGCCCAGAAAGCTGCCATACATCAGCGGCTTAGACGCTAGCTAGAAATCACAACCAATGATGCATGCCGGCTTGACTCACCCCAACGATCGTTATCTGAAATCTCGTTAAATCAAAGGTCTTGGTGTTATCTCGTTAAGTGAAAATTCTGGCCGTATCTCGTTAAATCAAAGGTCTTGGTGTAATCAGGTTATTTGAGAAATCTGGCGTAAGCTCGTTAACAGAAAGGTCGTTGTGTTATCTGACGGCTATGCGACAACTCTGCCGATATCTCGTAAAGTCAAATGGAAAGTCCATGGTCAAGTAAGACAAACGTGGTTCGTCTCGACAATATCATACGAACTTAGACGGTCTCAATTGTGAATCTCTGATCTGAAAACCTGTGCCTGTAATAACCATGGTCACAAAAGTCAAACTCCACGCCCGTCAGTTTTACGAAAGAATACAAGCTGCGGACTGAAGCTGCAAAGATTTACAGCTGCCAAGTGCAATGGGACAAACACTTCCTACTATTGTGCCAATAGTAACAGTTTCAACACAGGGCGTTTATTACATGCAGTGGTGATGACTGGAACGTATTCCTCACATGATACACACGTTAAACAAGCAAGACGTTTTGTAATATCTTTCGAGCACCAGAATTGCCAGAAAGAGGAAAACATTTACAATCAGGGAAATGAATTCAAAGTGCAGCCAAGCCAGATGGCATCCATATAAATATTTACTAACTGAACCACTCATCGAAAGACCACCAGACTAAACAATTTCCATTTAACTACATTAACTTTGCTCACAGCCAGAGACGACTGGCATCAAACCTAACATCAGCCTAATCCAAATCTAATCTACTAAAATCTAATCCGAAGGCATCAATCAATATCTGCTTCAAAGGATAACCTGCCTCAGGCCAACCACAACCAAAACATTACAGAGTCAATGCTCAAACAAAACCTCACAAAAAGATAATCTCAGAAAATCGGATGAACCTCATACCAAACCACCAACAGCATCCGAGTACGAGGTAGCCAACTGGTTAGAGCGCGCCTTGTAACGCAAAGAGTACAGGTTCAAGCCTCCTCCAAGACAATTACTGAGTAGGGACCTTGGGCGAGTCCTTCACTCACAACTGCTCAGTGCCATCGACTGATACCAGGTCATTAGCTAGTGAGCTTAAGAAATGCATAATAGTATCATAAGTCTCCTTCTTACATGCAACAGCAACATAATGTTCAGACAAACCTTCAAAATTCTCTCCAAAGCTCGACTGCATAGCCTAACACAAATTTACAAATAAATCCACATTATTCTTTAAAATTTTGAAAAAGCCTTCAAATTACATACCTCTCGCGGCTGTAGCTGCGTCTTCTCACAGGTGACCTTGACCGTGACCTTGAGTGTGACCTAATATCGAAACAATTCAGAGCAGACATGAAAATGCTTAGAAAAGTCAAGCAAATAAAAGTGGATGGGATACTGTAACAGATTAGATAAATTCTGCCTGTATTATGATGATGCCATTCAGTGTAACAACCCTTAATTCAAAAACGGTCTATCACGCACAGAATTAGAACCAGGTTGCTTACTAAGCGGTTCCTGTTCGAAAGCTTACTTACATTTGAGCTCCATGATCATCACATCATTTGTCAGGAGCACTTCTCATGAGTCGCTCTTGAAGTGGCACCATATAAATTTGCAATAACCATAACCATCACTGTTATGTATCTACAACCATAACAACCAGTGTACTGGACCTTCAGAACATTTCATAAGACAAGGAGTACCGTGTTTACATTTCAGTATTAATATTCAATAATGGGCACAATAGGGAGACCTGAAGGGACCTAAGTCCCTCTAATTAGGCCCTGACAATAGAACTTACTAATTACGATAACAATACTCCATTCGTGTTTCCTGACATTTGACCACAAAGTGACAAAATTGATCGTGCGTCTTACCTGCGTGATCGTCCTCCTCCTGCATACTTGTCGCAATCGTAAGCATAGTGACCGCGCTGGTTGCACTTGTAGCAGCGATCGTTCGGGTCATAAGCCTTTCTGATCACGGGTCGTGACCTCGTAGGTCGGGCATTCGAGTGCTTCACTCGGGCACGTGCTCCACAGATGATACTGAAATCAAAGCGAATGTCATTTAACCAATCCCGTTATCTCCACAGCATGTGTACACCAGAAAGTTGTAAGGATGCTGACCTTATCAAGCACCACCTAAGTCATGAGTCATGGAACTGCACTGGTTACTCAAATAAAAGCACATTAAGTTTAAGATTATGATGCTCATGCACGATTGTCTAACAGGCTCTGCTCCATCTTATCTCAGGGAGCTATCTGCCTCAGTATCTTCCGTACCAAGTCACAGGCGACTTCATCGTTCCACTGGTCCATACATCCAAGGTCCAACACTGAAGTTTTGTACAGTTGTGCTCGGCCTATCCTCCTGAAACAACCTGCGACATGAGCTTCTCAGCCTGTCTTTGCCTCTTTTCCGCAAACACTTGAAGATCATTTTGTTCAATCGTGGTTTCATTGTGTTAGGTTGGGAGCACCTCTGACGAGTCTTTCTTGAAGTGGCGCTATATAAATTTTCAGTAACCATTACCATGCGAGAATTAATTATTTTCTATAGATCAAGTAAAGTTTCGGATCCCAAGAAACACATATACAGTGTGAAATCATTTATGTGCTTCCAGTTTATGCGCCATTCTGCTTAACGCCAAGTGATGTCAAGTCCCCAAAGCTATTAACTTAACATGACATACTGGTTCATTCATTCATTCATTTTGAAAATTTAATATAGCACCCCACAAGTTACCTACTCAGAAGCACTCCCCAGTAGTTAACGCACCCTACAAGAACTTAAGTGCAGCACTAAATGTATGCTGTATCATGTGTCCTCTGATGACACTAGGTTTACGAGCGAAAAGGTTTATAGAGGCAGTGTGAAATTTTCTAGTCATGGTTTACATGGATAATTTCTAATAAGAATTAGAAAACCCTTAAGTTCATGCCCAGTTGGAACTCCCTTAAGTAGACAGTATATGAAAGCAGTCTGAGATTATCTGATGACTGCATAAGTGAGTTACTTTTGGTGGAAGGGCTTAATGTGGGAAAATTTCATGAAGAAATATGAAAACTTATGAAAGAATTGTTTTCCCTTCAGTTTTCCATACCAAATATTCACCAATATCTTAATGTGAATATATCAAACTTTCAATTCGACATGCTCAACAGAGGTATAAATGGTGCTACATAAATGCGCAAACACATTGCATTACGATGTAGGGATAATAAATTATTCTTTCCAACAACAAAAAGCGCTGACCTGCCATCCAAATTTTTCACAGCATCTTCCGCATCTCGTTCGTCATCAAACATAACAAAAGCGAAGCCTGGAGGGTTGCGTGCCACCCATACGCTTCGGACGCTACCAAACTCTCTGAAGACTCGTTCCAACTCTTTCTCTGACACATCTCTTGGCAGATCGCCAACGTAGACTTTACACTCCTCAGACGAGTCATCCCGATAACGAGACATTTTGCTGAAGACAAAAAGAACACGAAACTTATTTTCAAATATTTTTCAGTCTTTTTCAACACGAAAATCTGTACAAGCACACTCTTAATGAAGCCTTCCTGATCCTGGTTCTTGCCAGCTGCCTACTTAGAAATTGTCAACTGCTTCGACAGAGTGCCTCAAAGAGTCACCATTAAAATTAGAAAACACGCTAGTTTATTATAATCATATAAAATAAACAAATAAAAATCAAAATTGCACGCACACTGTCTTTAAATTACAATTAAACCTCAACTTTTTCGACTAGTACCTAAATTCTACTCCCAACTCAAACCGGATATAGGCACTTCTAAAAGATTTTATAGCGCCATACTTTAATATTATATCGTAATCGTAATATCCAAACTTCTAAAGCGCCACTCGAAAGCCAAGCGCAGGGCACCAGCCTATTCACGAGCGCTACGTCAGATCAGAGGGGTTTCCAGTGAGTAGTCCAAAAGAGGTCCGAGTCCGGTATCCAGAAGGCCAAACCAAATCAGAGGGGGTTTCCAGAGAGTGATCGGGTGGAACGGGTTGTCTGAATGGTGAAGAGATCACGAAGGTACTTGGGCTGGGAATATTGTAGGGAGTTGTAGGTTAGCGATAGGACTTTGAAGTGGATTGATTCGCTCTGGGATTTTTAACCAAATGAGTGATTTGAGGATGTTAGTGATATAATGATGTTTGGGCTTAATTATTTATACTGTGGTTCTACTGTGGTTCTAGTGACAGCTCTGGCTAGTGAGTTTTGGATAAGCAGTAGACGCTTGATTTGAGTGGACTTTACCCATAAAAAGATGTTCATCACAGTCTTAATGTGTACGCTGCACAAGTTTGAGGTTATAGACGATTATCTTCTGATTTCACAATAATATTAGCCTAAGATGTAAACCAGCAAGATAGCACGTAGCTCTCTTTAGCCTTAACCTCACGGACAAAATGATGGCGCTAAATAATTGTTTATTACCGGAAGCGCAACTTCCGTCGTCTGTTAGCTGTTGTTTTCATAACAAATTTATGATATTTCTTTAATTTTTTATTGCTTAAACTTGTCGTTGTGCAATGTGTACACTTTTAATGATCAATTAGCCTATTATATTAGAAAACTGTTCGTGTAATTAGGCCAACCTAATTGGTGGTGGGCCGGTGGGCCTGCCTTGTGCAAATAATGCGCTATATTATGTAATTAGGCCTACCTGTATCGGAAACGCTTGCGATTTAGTTTGCAGTAAGTGTGGTTCTCGTGAATTATTACTCAGGTTATATAATGCTGATCGAATTTGAATTAACCAAGGAGAAAATGATTATTGATTTTGAATGTAACCGAACACTTATATAGCGCCACTCAAGACCATGATAAACTATTTTACCCTGTCTGCGACAAAAATAACCCAGAGGGTGGACGGACCAAAGCTTAGAGGTGGCAAGGAGACAGCGATAAGATATGGACATTATGCAAGTTAGCCATATTTGGAAAGGCATTGGCCTACATCCATTGTGACTTCACAAACCTAACACAGACAACGCATTCTGTAGGCCCTATACTTGAAGTCATTTGATGCTGTTTTGTGTTCAGGCGAGAACGAAGTCTGTTCTGAAAGAAAGCTTTGATTTAATACTTCGTTTTACGTTTATTCAAAATGTAATGCATCTGTTTGTTTGCTTGGCATTACCATTGGCTATATGTACGTTGCGTTTGAGAGACCTGTGTTAAAATGTGCTATAGTAAAATATATGGTTGCATGCATCATATTTTATTACACGTTTTCTCACGTAGCATAAAGCATGTATTTGGAAAACAATGTAATCCTTTTAAGATAAATTAAATGAATTTTCATGTTTATTCACAATTCCATCCACTCTGCCACCTTCTCATGCCCTAAACTCAATCCACCATACTAACGCCTCTGTCTTCTCACTCTGGTCTTGTAACAACTGGGTTTTGTTCTTCGCATGGTATCTGAAGACAGACCTGCTGACTTGACGCAGCGCTCGTGTTCCCTATGCTTAGTTTTCATATAGTGTGAAGACTTTTCAAAGCTTACAATTACAATTAATAGCCTAATACATAGCTATGATGTACATTGAGAAAAATAGATTGGCCTAGTTGTGTTGAACAACTGTACTGGTAAATGGTAATGTAATTATCGTATCTAACAGTTAGAGGCTATTGGGCAAAGGATCCCCCCTGGATTCTGACCTGGCACCAATAGAGACCAAGCAACCTACTCTTTGGACTTGATGTGATGCAGTGCCACTGAATAAGCTGGTCTCCCTGATGCGGCTTTTGTATGGTGCTGAGAAATTTTATATTTGCATTACATTAATTTGATGTTAAATTGTTTTAGGGCTCTTTCTGTAGGTTGGGCGATCAAGTGGACAGTTTGGAGCCATGTCGAAAATCAGCTTTGTTTTTGGTCGAAAGATTGGCCTGCGTGTTGTTGCTCTCGTCTTTCTTCTGACGATTTTCAAAGAAGTTCAGTTGAAATTAATTGAAAGTGAGTTTCATCTTGAAACTAATCTGGAAATTTCTTTAGTGCCTTTGTCTTATGAAAATTACTAAAGACCCTAACATCCTTTTGTGATGACAACTTTTGTCTTATGACAATGACAGACTGTAAAGTCGTTTTGTGATGACAATGCCACCATCTCTGACCTTACTGCTTTTGGATAGGCTTCTGCCATGAACTAATAGTATATTTGACTAACCTGTCCGCATTTCCATGGGCTTTAGATGTGACCCATATGTGCTCTTGACTAAATTGGAGTGACCTCCCGTTGGATGTGCCTCTTGTCTTTGGTAAGGATTCTACGTGCACCTTCTATAAACGCTTGAAACTGCTTTTCTGCCAAGGTTGTGCTAGGAGCGCCTCCTAGTGGTTATCTGTAGAGGCGCTAAATAAATGCTCTGAATGAATGAATGACTGAATGAATGAATGAATGGACTCCATGTGGACATACTGGCAGGGCTAAGATCCTACTTAAACCAACCATCAGCTGCTATCTTGCACATCATAAAATGGTGCTATCAAAGTCATTCGAAGAGCAGTCACTAGCTGTGAAGCAGCCATGACTAATTGACTATGAAGTGTAGCGATTATATTTTCTTAGCCTCGGCATATGAGGGCGGGTGGCCAGACCCCTCCCTCGTTGCTTCATCTTCCCATCGACAGTGTACGGTCTGCGTACTCATTATAGCTGAGTCGGCTATGGGGTGCAGGTGGAGCAGAAATCTCAAACCAAACTTCTCCCTGGCAGGGACTTGAACCAATGAACCCCCTACCTCTCGACTGACAGTCCAGCATGTTAACCACTACACTTTCGAGAAACCCCAGAAGTCTTTAGATTTAGATTCGATATAATATGCCAATCAGCTGCTGCACAGGCGTAATTTGTGGGGGTACGAGGGGTACCCGTACCCCCCACTTTTTGGACTGGGGGGTACTGTACCCCCCACTTTTTAAACAATGCCAATCAATATTTTATTATTGTGCCTTCCCAGAGAACGCAATCTCTGCCAAAAGTATGAAAGTGCTTAGATACACAGGTAAATCGAGAGCGAAAATTAATGAGAATACTGGCAGGGAATATGTTCAAAATGGTTATCATGCGAAAAACGAAAGTGGAGAAGAAATTGGTACCCCCCACTTTTTAGACCAAGGTATTGGTACCCTCCACTTTTTAGGCTAAAGTTACGCCCCTGAGCTGCTGAGTGGGAAATTTTTAAGTTTGGAAAGTTACCTGTTCATGTTCGTACGGACTGATCTAGCTGGATGTTGATCTGATTACGGCTTGTTTTTAGTGTGGCATCGGTTTGTGCCTTGTGCATTAGACACCGGCGCAATAGAAGTTAGTAATTATTAATTATTTTGTTTGGATTTTAGTTTAGACTTTAAGCATACATACATATGTATACATATATACATACACATATACACATACATACATGCATACACAATTTTATGTACATTTTAAGTTTGGGAAGTTACAGTTCAATGTTCTTTTATTTGAATTTTAGTTACTGCAGATCAGTACATCGGCTGTTTCCACGACAACGAGTTTTGTCCTCAGACCGCCAAAAACTGTCGCATCCTGAATGGCTACGTGACGCGGCTGGAAAATGCGCCGCAGGATCTGGTGCTGTGTGCTACCTTGTGCCGAGAATACAACTTTCTTTTTTTCGGAAAATCGGTAAAAACTGAAAAAAACGCAGTTGTACCTGCCATCGATTGATGCATGGTCATTAGAAAGAAGTGTTTAATAAATGCATAATAATAATCGTAAAAATGATAATACAACTAGACCTTGTGTGATCTTAAGTATGGTACCTTATACCTCAACATAGTGTTTACCTACGTTATGTTGCATTGTTGCAATCTATTGTCTTTTTTACCTTATGCAGTGACGTAACTAGGAGAAAGGGACAAACTATGAAATTGGCGCCCCTCTCCCTGTTTTATTTATTTCACATTTTCCAAATACATCGAATGGCAATTAAAATTTTAATGAAATAAAATATAAAAAATACAGTTAGCATATGGTGCCCTTCAGTGCTCAATGGGGCGCCAAAATCATACGTGACAACTGGTTTGTAAGTAATGAGGATATTATTGGATATTTTTGAGTGCTGAAATTATATCTTATGAATTTATCTGGCACAAATTAGTTGAAATTGCATCAAAATTAAGAGTAAAATTATTTACTTATTTTTTATGAAAAATTTTAACCCTCATTTTGGCACCCCATTCCTTTGGTGCTCGGGATACATGTCCTCTCTGCCCCCTTGCTACGGCTCTGACCTTATGTTCTGTTGTGTATTGTAGTTCAATGGATATTGTTTGTGCGGCACAGAGCCAGAGGTAACTTCGTTGGCGCACGATGTCGAGTGCACTCAGAGGTGTGTCGACGATCCGTTGCACAATTCCCTCCAATTCAGTTGCGGTGGAAAGGGTTTTGTCAGCGTTTACTTGGGTAAAATCCGTTTAAATCTTTCCCCTTCTTATGACTGAAGAAAATTTTTTTAGAAGTTTTGATGTATTTTTATGTTAAATCATTGTTAATGTTTTTTTTGTTGAATAGCTTTTGGTAGGGTAAGTTATATTTTTTGCTGTTTGAATGTGTTGAGGTAATTTTATATGAACTGCTTTTGTCTGGGTAAGTTAAACTGAACTACTTTATTTTGTGTCGGGATCAGTTTTGATGAACCACTTTTATTCACTTTTGTTCTGAGTTAAACTGAACTGCATTACTTTGTATTGAGGTCTGATGAACCGCTTTTGTTAAGGTAGGTTAAACTGAACTGCTTTATCTTTTGCTGATGTCATGTTGTTGAACTGCTGTGGTTTATTTTATGTTGTTGAACTGCTGTGGTTTATTTTATGTTGTTGAACTGCTGTGGTTTATTTTATGTTGTTGAACTGCTGTGGTTTATTTTATGTTGTTGAACTGCTGTGGTTTATTTTATGTTGTTGAACTGCTGTGGTTTATTTTATGTTGTTGAACCTATGTGGTTTATTTTATGTTGTTGAACTGCTGTGGTTTATTTTATGTTGTTGAACTGCTGTGGTTTATTTTATGTTGTTGAACTGCTGTGGTTTATTTTATTTCAGTTTGAATTTCTTTTCTTACTTGAAGTCACTGAAGTCACCTGCTTGCCTTGAATTCCCTTTTTTGTTTGACATGTGCTCTTTTCGAGAATGCTTTTCCATGTCGGAACATTTTTGTTGTCAGTTTGTGCCAGCGGTGCTTATGGACTCGACTGTGAGAAGTCGTGCCACTGTAAGAATAATGGACCATGTGAGCCACAGAGCGGTATGTGTAGCAGAAACAACACTTGTGACACCGGATGGACTTCTGTAAGCAATGACTCCGGTTTGCCCTCCGTCTGTAACGTTCGCGGTGAGTTACGCACGGTTTCGACAGCGTCTTTATTTTAGTTCTCATATTTGCATATGTCAGTATGTATGTGTGTATGTATGTGTGTGTTTATGTATGTATGTATGTACATATGTGTGTGTATTATGTATGTATTTATATTTTCCTCATCATTACCATCATCTCTAATAATGCACAAAGAGAAGAAGAGCACTACCTTGAGCTAACCCAAAGTGGCAACCATGGGAATGAAGCTTTAGTGACTTCATTCATAGAGTAGGCATTGTATGGATGTATGTATGTATGTATGCATGTATGTATGTATGTATGTATGTATGTATGTATGTATGTATGTATGTATGTATGTATGTATGTATATGTGTATGTATGTATGTATGTATGTATGTATGTATATGTGTATGTATGTATGTATGTATATATGTATGTATGACATTGTATGTATGTATATGTGTATGTATGTATGCATGTATGTATGTATGCATTTATGTATGTATATATGTATGTATGTATGCATTTATGTATATACGTATGTATGTATGTGTGTATGTATGAAAACACTTAATATAGTGCCTTTAAAGTATCTAGGGGGCTATAGTGTAGTGGTTACGCTGGACTGTCCACCAAGAGGTTGGGGGTTCAAATCCCTGTCAGTGCAGAAATTGGGTTCGAGATTTCTGCTCCACCTTCACCCCCTAGCAAACTCGGCTATAGTGAGTACACTGACCGTACGCTGTCGGTGGGTAGATGAGACGGTGAGGAAGAGGACTGGCCACCCTCCCTCGTATACCGAGGTTAAGAAAATGAAGTCGCTAACACCTCATACCCGTGGCTGCCTGTCAGGCTAGCTCAAGGCACTGCTCTTCTTCTTCACTAAGGGGCACCAAAGAAGCAGACATCTTTATGTCTTGTTGCTCGGGTAGAGATTTGAACCCCAGACCTCTGAGTTGTTAGTCGAGCATGGTATCTGCTAGACTTGTTTCATTCATTTAAAAAACCTGTAGCCTTTGTAAACCTATCGTTGGTGGCCAAATCAACTACGATCTCGTTATTTTGAGAGCTACAGCAGAAATATGCCTGGGATTCGTGTAACCAAACGGTTTATATGAGAACTTGTGTAATAGCGATTTGTTCCACAGGGAGGTCCATGTGTATTTATCAGTTTGTTTATGATGCTCCTTTTTTGTGCAGACAGTTGATACATTGATTTTATAGACTGCAACTTCTTCAATGGGGATTGTTGGGAAGTTTGTCTGGAAAATACGACTTCTGAATCGATGAGTTGTACCTGTGGCGACGGGTTTCAGTTGAGCGAGAACGAATACCTCTGTGAAGGTAAAAATGGGTCACTCTGCTAACGAGAAATCTTGGATTTTATTCCCTGAAGTTTGTTGAGAAATTGATATAAATTGGGTCAATGGTTGAGTTGTGTTATTGGGATTAGCAGTATGTGTTTCTTATGTTACTGGGTTAAGCAACATGTGTTTCTTATGTTGCTGGGTTAAGCAACATGTGTTTCTTATGTTACTGGGTTTAGCAACATGTGTTTCTTATGTTGCTGGGTTAAGCAACATGTGTTTCTTATGTTACTGGGTTAAACAACATGTGTTTCTTATATTATTGGGTTAAGCAACATGTGTTTTTTATGTTCATGGGTTAAGCAACATGTGTTTCTTACGTTACTGGGTTAAGCAGCATGTGTTTTTTTATGTTCCTGGGTTAAGCAACATGTGTTTTTTGTTATTTGGTTAAGTTACATGTGTTTCTTATGTTATTGGGTTAAATAACACATGTTTCTTATGTAACTGGGTTAAGCAACATGTGTTTCTTATGTTACTGGGCAACATGTGTTTCTTATGGTACTGGATTATGCAACATGTGTTTCTTACGTTGTAGATATCGATGAATGTGAGCTGCTGACAGATTGTGCCACATGTAATAACTCCATCGGTGGCTTCGATTGCCAATGTCTTCTCGGATTCGAACTCACTCCGAATGTTGGCTGCATAGGTAATAATTCTTTTCCAGCATGTCTTTCGTATACAGTTTCATGTTATTGTCTGGTTTTATTGTCACATGTCAATTTAACATATCAGGCCACATTTACGGCTTCCATTACCATATAAGTATACCTTTATTTACATCTTTGTTACTTTTGTTTCTATATTGGCCGAGAGTTCCTTAAGGGGTCACCCATAAAGGACGTCCGCAATGAGGGGGAGGGAGGGGTCATTCAAATGCGAACAAATGCGGACAAGGGGGTTATTACTAGTGCAGACGGCCACATCTAAATTTCTAAATTTGATAGTTTTTTACACACTTCCATGTTTTAACCTTCTCCGAGAGATGAAAGGTCTGTGAGGTGATTGCTTAAAACAGTTTTAAAAGGTAAATGGTTAAACATTTGCTTACTATTTATATTACTTGTGTTTGTTGTTTTAAAATGCATTAGGCCTAGTTGATGTAGAACACTGCTTGCTTTTCAGTTTTAAATTGCATGTACTGGTTGACATTTGAACTACAAATGGTGGTTTTTTCGTTCATTGGCTATGGCGTGCGGACGTCCGTAAACGGGTAAGGTCAAATGTGGAAAATGCGGACAAGGGGAGGGTGGGTGCAAAGTAGGTCATATTTTGCAGACGTCCTTTATGGATGACCCTAAGCTAACACTGGAGCAACCATGGGTACGAAGAGTTAGCTACTTGTTTTCTTAGCATGTGAGCATGTGTAGATAATTCTCTTCCTCTCTGCTCTATCTTTTCGCCAGCAGTGTACAGCTGATGTACTCATTTACAACCCAGTCCACTTGGGGCGCTAATAGAAAAAAATCTTGCAGTAGCTTTCTGACCTGGCAGCATATTTAAACCCATCCTTCTGGGTTGATATCCTAGGACGATGACCACCACTAGACGTGAAATAGGAATACTCGTTTTGTTGTTTCAGACATTGATGAGTGCGATGGTGAGAACTACTGCATTTCCGAATGTATCAACAACCTCGGAAGCTACACTTGTGTCTGTGACAGCGGATATGTTCTGAACGACGAGCAATCTCAGTGCTTTGGTTCGTCTATGTTTAAAATGCTCTATGTTAAGTCGCTTCATACATGCATAATATTATAAAGATACCAAAAAAATACATACACATACATACAAACATAATACAAACAAAATACATACGACATACATACACAACTGTTAGGAGTTGTAAGGCGCCCTTGTAGCGACATGGCCACGTTACGGCGCCATATAAATTGTCTTTATTATTATTATTATTATTATTATTATTATTATTATTATTATTATTATTATTATTATTATTATTATTATTATTATTATTATTATTATACACATATATATTATTATACACGCGTACTAGGGTGCATCATGTGCCCCCGAATTTGAATTTTTTTTTCAAAAGTGTTTGTCCCTAATTCATTTCTTTTCCTATTACTGAAAAAGTATGTTTACCAAAATTTGACAATATTCTGACATGATCTAGGTATCCCACATAGCAACTGAAGTTTTACAATAGCGAACCATTACGAGGATGTACATTGTTGCACAAGTTATACAATATTCATATTATTCCACAATAATAGTATACTTTAAAGTGTGGTCCAAAAGTTCTTATCATTGACAATGCTGCATTAGACAATGGCCATCTCCAGAAGTATTGCAGAGATTTTTAAAAGTGAAACTTGCTGCCATATTGTTTCCAGTGTTCAATGTTGTCACAGCGGCTTGACCAGTCAGACACATAGGCCTATCTTCGTTGAGCAACCAAGTGTCAACTTGAAGTATTTCAGACATATACCACGAGTCAATCCCCACAAGATCGGCAAGAGTTGTTGCAATTGAGATCACGTCTGGAAATTTAGGTTTTCGTTTTCCACAGCCAAATCTGTCCTAACAAGTGCACGGCGTTCAGTGGCTGCTCCACAGTGCAAGCGGCACAATTTCTGCCGTTAAGTACCACAAATGCCGTTGGAAGGCACGAACATCACTTGTGGAGACCTGTGCATTAAGCAAGTCATATTGCAAGAATGAATGGTACAGCTTCAAGTCATTCCATGTCGCATCAGTCACTGAACTATGAGTCATCCAACAAGAACTGTAAACTAGAGTCACAAAGTCTTTCACTTTGTGTCCTGTTGCTGTGTCATTATTGTATTGCATGGAAGCTCTACAATCTGCCGCTCAAAAAGATAAATCTAATTTTTCCATCCATCTTACCTTGTGAAGTGCTCCTGGTTGCTTTAACGTGACTTGATGTCCTTCTACTTCCCACCAAGAAAAGAAGAGGCAGAGCTCTGCAAATTCCTTAAAATCATCTTTATGAAAAGGCAACTCCGAAGCAGAAATCTGTAGAACACGTTCTCTGCACAAGTCAATGAAGGTTTCGAATTCTCACTGAATGCAACATCGTCAAATTATGACAGTCTCTCTGTTGCTGACCGATGCGTTTCGAGGAGCTCCAAGTCCTTACGACGCCTTGTAAAAAATATCACCTCTGGCGATTTTAAAGTTTCAATTTGAAGATCTTCGAATAACTTCGCCAACATGATGTCGACATCCGGATCAGAGAAGAGCTCAACCTAACCGCATCTGAACTGTAACACAGGCAGCAGTTACATGTCCTGTATTTGATCCGGTGGTGTCAAACGCCATGTTGACGATAGAGTCACTACACTGCCATGAGCGCAGGAGTTCAACGGTCAGATCAGCAATGATGTCCCCGATTTTCTATCTGATCCCGGTGCATAAGAGGGCACACCGAGGAACTTCATCTCTTTTGCATTCCCGACAAGTGCAAGGCGCTCCTCTTTAATATTCTTATTTTACAACGATTGCATTTGCTTGGCGTCCCAATGCAACTTTGCAAGATTTGCAGCAGCCCATTGCTCTTTGCAAGCTGAAGCTATCTTTTGTCCAACTTGACTTCTGGCTTTGCCAGTCGTTGCATACTATGATGCAGAGACTTTTGACACATCATCTCCAGCCTCAGGTATGAGTACTTCAGTATAGGCCGATTGTTTTGTTGGAGTTATTTTTATTCACGTCGCTAAGTTTGGGTCACTGTATGTTATCGTAAGGGATGAAAGCAGCAGTTCCGTAATGTAGGATAATACTGTATATTGTACATTTTCATAAAATCGAGGTGGGATACCTAAACAATTTTTGATTTTTCTGCTATTTGGCGAGGGATATGATAAAGATAAAAGGAACATTTTAAGCATAGGGACAATGCACTTTGTTAACATTGGGGCATTTGATGCACCCTAACGCGTACATGCAAACATGCTAACGAAATACATACACATACATACATACTTACATACAAACATACATACAAACATAATACAAACAAAATACATACAACATTCATACACACATACATGCAAACACACACACACACATATGCAAACATGCATACATACATGCATGCATACATACAGGCATCCATGGAAGCATACATACACATATATGAATACATGTATACATAGAAACATACAAACACATATATACATACATGTTATGCATACATACATACATATATACACACACTGCTGGATGGCGTTCAATGGGTCGAATCGATGAAGATCCTCGGAGTAACCTTCAGGAACAACCTTAGCGCCACTCCCCACGTTGAGGAAATCATTGGCGCCTGCTCTGGTTCACTGCATGTGCTGAGAACACTCAGATCACATGGTCTCTCGCGGGAGGCTTTGCACGTAGTTGCTGAAGCAATAACAATATCGCGACTACTGTATGCAGCTCCAGCATGCTGGGGCTACGTGACAGCAGCAGACCGCCAACGACTGGGACGGCTCCTGTCCAAAACAGCTCGCCTGGGTTATTTGGGTGAAGGAGGTGCCTCAATGGAGAAGCGGGTTGGGGTAGCGGAGGACCGTCTCCTCAAGACCATCGAGGGGAATCGAGACCATGTCTTGCGACGCCTGTTCCCGCCACTAACCCAATTCCAATATGCCCTCCGACCGCGAGCCCACTGTTTTGAACTGCCCTGTAAGGACGATAAAAACTATATACCAATGGGCTTTATATAAGCATTTAAACCAGCTAAGCCAACAACACATGTGAACTTTTAACATTCTAATTACTTTAGTTAAATCTCTTTCTTATCTTATTGACTCATTTTCTGTAAGCCACGGTGCGGTTTGTCATCTGGTGAATCAATAAAACGAATATCATCATCATCATCATCATCATATATCATGGGCATTGGATGTGGTACTGAGCAGTTGTGCGTGATGGACTTGCTTAAGGTACCTACACAGTTGCTGTCTCAGAGAAGGAGGCTTTATATTTGTTTACATTGCACGCATTTACATCACATGCACTCACATTACATACATTCGTTTTACACTTTCACGTTACATGCATTTACATTACATACGTTGCCTTTCACTGGCATGACTTAATTTTTAGAAGTGAACGAGTGTTTAGAGCCGGATCTTCCATGCCAGACGTGCTTTAACACAAGGGGGAGTTTCAAATGCTACTGTGATGACGGCTTCACGATAACCAGTGAAGGCGCCTGTCAAGGTGAACAGTCCTACCACCTCTGATTTTTTAGGTCCATATAATCAGTTTAAAAAAATTTCTCAGCAACACCTATGCATACCTGCATTAGGAACTTTAATTTTTTCTTAAACAAGACAATTTGTTGGCTGCTAAATGCAGCATTTAATTATATTAGATAATAATAATTAGCAATAATAATCATTTAATACAAATGTTGAAGATTCCCTGTTTGAGGATATTGTTGTATGGGCTTCATATGTTACTTGTGTCATTTCGTTCTCATTTTAAGAGTTACCTCTTTCAAATAATTTTTTATCCACCATAGGCTGCCTCTCTCTCTCTCTCTCTCTCTCTCTCTCTCTCTCTCTCTCTCTCTCTCTCTCTCTCTCTCTCTCTCTCTCTCTCTCTCTCTCTCTCAACGAAGAACTGATCTTCTGGATATTGACCTGATTACGGCTTGGTTTTGGTGTGCCTTCTATTGCGCCGTAGACACTGGCGCAATAGAAGTTACTAATTAAAATTACAATATATCCCACAGAAGATGTTGCTGGTGGTATATACAGATTGGAAACTTACATAAAATTTGTTCTTTAGTGATTTTCTGTTGTCTTGTTATGATATCCTAGATTTTCTATTGTCTTATTATGGTATCTAAGATTTTCTATTGCCTTATTAAAGATATCCTAGATTTTCTATTGTCTTGTTATAATATCCTAGATTTTCTATTGTGTTGTTATGGTATCCTAGATATCGACGAATGTGCTAGCGTCAACAAGTCTAGTTACTCGTGTGATAACATTCTGGGCAGCTTCACTCTCAAATGCCTGCCAGGCTACGACATGACAGACAACATGGAATGCATAGGTATCGTACTTCTGCATTTGAACTTACAATTACGTACGAATAAGATTTCATCGACTTACCTAGTTCAATCTAATCAAGTGACTTCTATAGTGCCATTATTTTAATGCCAAGGCATTGGTCGATTCAAATGAAATCATGACCACATTAATTGGAAAAGCCAGAATGAATTCTGATTGGTCGGAGAATCTAAAAGTTAGGCTACGATGGGTTAAAAGCAATTTGTGAGAAGTCAGTTGGAAAGTAGTGATTGAGAACGAGCCTGATTGGAATTTGGTAAGTGTCTAGGTTGTATCTTAGGAATAGGTAAGTTTCTATATTGTATCTTAGTGTGTTCAAATGACTCCAATGACATTATTTTCTGACCGTTTTTCTCTGATCTTTAACTACCTTGAAAGTAAAAACTCATACTTGCCGTAAAGGTCCCAGCTTCTCCTCTTGGTAGTGCTTTGGAGGATAAGTTACAATATTTACGTTTAATTTGTTTTCAGATATTGATGAATGTAAGAGCCCTGCCTTCTGTGAGAATTGTGTGAACGTCCCTGGCAGCTTCCGCTGTTCCTGTAATCCTGGATTCAAGAAGACGAAGCCAGATAATACCTGTACAGGTGATGCTTACAGTTTCCAGCTGCGATTTTATCTTGCATTCAGGAACCTTTTCAGAATGATTAGCAATCATGGCTAATCATTGGCTAAGAATTAATGAAGACCAGCTCTTCTTTCTTACTCACCGGTCTCCTTCGCACTGAATAGTAAGTCCTTGTCTCAGGGGATTGATTTTCTGGATGTTGACCTATTACAGTTTGGTTTTGGTGTGCCATCGGTTGATGGCTTGTGCTTTAGACACAAGCGCTATAAAAGTTGCTTAATTAATTAATTAAGGAAATAATTGTATAGATGAAAACAAATGAAACTACAACTGTATTTGATGTACTCCTACTTCCAAGTTTAGAAGTGCACACACGACCATATGACAGTTTTGCTCTTCACATTACTTTACATTTTTTCAAATTACTTTCTAGCCAATCGGTTGCCTTGATTCAACAAAGTTTGACTGGGTTTAGATATGATGTATTTGCTAACATGTTGGCTGTTTTTCAGATATTGACGAATGCTTACACATCACAAAATGTCACAATTGTACTAACACTCCAGGAAGCTTCCTATGTACGTGCAGACCTGGATATATGGTCAGTGCAAACGGTTCAGCTTGCGAAGGTACGTCGGTGGCTTTTTCTGTTACTTTAACATTTCTGTAACATAAGGTAAGGTATTACCCTCTTCTGATATGCAGCTGTAGTCAATACGATATAATACAACTGTAATGTGATTATGTACTGTCTGACCCAGTTAGCTACATTGGTAGAGCGTAGGCTACGTCCCATGCACCTCTGTTAGAGAGCATACGGATCCCAATGCTTTCTGATTTCAGAGCTAGAATGTTCCGTACTTGGGGACCTTAAATTATTATTATTATTCGTTTATTATCGACTCACATTGACAAACCGCAATATGTTACAAATACATTAGTGATGCTAAGTAATAGTAATGTAATGTTGGAGGATTTAGGAGAGGCTGGAAACTTAACAAGTATTGAAAATGTTAAAATTTTGGATAAATTAAAGTAAAGAAAGAGTTATTTTAATGTGGCATGGAGAACTCTTGGGACAAAATTGGAATCGTGTGGCACCCATTCAAATGGGTAGTGGTGGTAAAGGATCTCACTCGAGCAATTCATTGAAAAAGGAGCAGGGTGAGGCCGTACAGCCTCATTATAGAAACTAGTACCTTTACATAAATTTATGCACTCCTTGTAGATTTTCGAAGTGCACATTTGAAGCAGGCTAACAATAAGAACCTTAAGGAGATGGGAATGTGTAGGTTTTGGGTTTGACCAAAACAGAGTCTGGATAGAAAAGTTGTGAAGATCCAGATGAAGGAGGGACCGGCAACAGTGAATGAAGGCCGGCCAAAGACAAGACAAGTACCAGGAATAGCATGCTTTCCTGCTGATCAAAGAAATAGTTTGAAACTATTCCATACTCGAATGCTACTGAAATTGATGGACCTATAACAGAGTTATATTAGCGTGTAGCACAGATGGATGGTAATTAGGATAGCAGATGTTTACTTTGTACAACTCACATTCCCTCACATTTCGTTTATCTCAAAGCCGTGCTGTCCACCAATCCACTCACAAGCCTATGTAACATTTATATAGCACCAAGTGTAGGTTATTATTTGTGAGCGGGCAGCTTGAGTGGCACCATATAAATGCATTTTACATTACATAGGTTTTTTTACATCATCACATTACTTTGGTGGTTTAAATCGTGGCATTACTTTGGTTGTTTAAATCATCACATTATTTTGGTTGTGTAAATCATCACATTACATTGCTTGTTTAAATCATCACATTACATTGGTTGTTTACACAGTGTGCCACCCAATCAGTCTTCGTATTCCTGGAATTACGACGAAGGATCTTCCGGACGTGTATCCAATTACGAGGAACTTCATAATCGAGGTGATTCCATCGTTTTCATGTGCGATTGTTAACTCTATGGCCGTTATTTGGGTGGCCACAAAGATGAACGAAGTTACGAGAACGATGGGGGAAGTTCAGCGCATTCCATCTCATTCCCGGATTGCTATCATCATGTCAAGCAACTACACTCCGGGGCTGTACAAAATCATGGCAACTGTAAGTACGTGCTACACCCTGTGGCTTTGTTAAAAGGCTGTTCCTCTCTGAGAAGTATGTGGACAGCATGGCTTCGAGATAAACGAAATGTGAGGGAATGTAATGGTACACAGTAAGCATCTGCTATACATATGCTACACGTTAATATAGCTCTGTCCAAGGTCGCTCCTGTCTTCGATCAGCCTCTGCTGGGAAGAATGTTGTTCCTGGTACATGTCTTGTGTTTGGACGGCGTTCATTACTGGCTGCTGGTCCGTCAACGGAGGAGTGGAGCTTTTTACTACTTAAGAACTATCATGGAGGGGAAAGGGAAGGAAAGAGAGGGAGAGGAAGGCGGATCCTGTTTGACTAGATGATGGCGGGTGACTGGATATAGTAAACTGAAGGACGAAACCCAACATCGAAAGGAGAGTAGAGCTGTACCGATAATGCTTTTTGCCGATTATTTCGATACCGCGTATAGCCGATTATTGTAATAGCCGATACCGCATATGAAGCCGATTATTTTATTATCGCCCAAAAATTACGCATACGAGGTTGTATAAGGGCTATTAAGGAGTCTCCAGTCCTGTATCTAATAGGTCCTTGGTTTCTATGGTGTCTGCTAAATAGTGCAATGCTAAATATAGATCAATAATAAGAAACAAGACATAGATACTTGTGCTCATTTTTCTATTTGTAACGATTATTGTGCAAAAAACGTCAACTGTAAAATAATTTGCATCGGCGCCGATGCTTTTTCGCCGATACCGATTATGCCGATTCCTCTAATAATCGGCCCGATTACGAATGCTCCAGATGCATCGGTACAGCTCTAAAGGAGAGACACCATTGGACGTTTAAACCTGGCCGGTGGTGGGGGGTTAATCTTCCATAATTCTGTTGGAGTTTAAGGGTTTACAGGGATTGAACAATGTTCCAGAACTATTCATGATATTGTAGTTTCACCTGGGCTGAAAACTGATGCCATAACATCATTCATTCTCCATGCACTTACCAGCGCTGGTGCTTTGCGCTCAGCTATCGAGTAGCACTTAAGACAAATTTAAAGTTTAAGATTAACGATTACGACATTGCCTGTGCATCTGTTATTACTGATTGTAATTGTAATTGAACAGTTATAGAACACCACACGAAGACCAACACGACACAGAGGTTCCATTGATTAGCTGCTAAGGAATGGTATTCAAAGTATAGTTAAACTAGTGTATTAACCCGTCATAAATTATGACGTGACGACAGTGTATCATTATAGGCCTATAATGTATCGTTTGTTAAAATGCTCTGATTGCCGTCGTCAAGACGACCGTCGTCAAGACGGCAGTACAAACGGCTTCTGTTTCACAATAGAACAGAAGCCGTTTGTGACGGAGCGTCCTTCGACAGACAAATTTGCATATAAGGAAACTATATTAATAGATGTGTTCATCATCATAGGTGGCGTGTGTTCCCCTGTGGAGCATTGCACTTTCCACGACTCTTTACCAGTAGTCCTGTCTGGTAATGGTAATGGTAATTGCAAATTTATATAGCGCCACTTCAAGAGAGACTTATCAGAGGCACTCCTAACCTAGATCAATGACAATGAAACCACCAACGAACAAAGTGGTCTCCAAGTGTTTGTGGAAAAGAGGCGAAGAGAGGCCGATCGAGAAGCTCACGTCGCAGGTTGTTAGGCAGACTGGCGGACCACAGCAAAACTCCTGTGCTGGACCATGGAAGTTCAGGCCGGTGGAACAACCAAGTGCTCATCTTCAGGCTATGTGTAACCCAAAGTTCAGTTGATGAAGATCTGCCTCCACCGTCTGGGTCCATGTGTGCCTTGGTCGCTCTGCTGGTCTCCTTCAGAACTTGAAGAGCTGGGAGGATATATTTGTTTGCCTGATTACGACTTGGTTTTGGTGCTCTATCGGTTGATACCTTATGGATTAGACACAGGCACTATTGAAGTTATTAATTAATAATTCTTAATGGTATAATAATTAATAACTAATTAATTATGTATTAGCATCGGTTGATACTTTATATATTAAACCTGCGCACCATTGAAGTTACTAATTAATAATTCTTAATGATATTAATTAATAATAATTAATAACTACTTAGTGACTAGTTAATTATATATTAGCATCGGTTGATGCCTTATTTATTAGACATCGGCACTGTAGAATTTATTAATTAATAATTTTTAATAATATTAATTAATAATAATTAATAACTAATTAATAACAACTATTAATAAATATATGTTTAACATTCACTTTGAACTATAATTGCAAATGAACGACATCTACTGCGCTGATGTCTTTTCCAATTACAGTTCACGGTTCAACCGGACCACAATTTTGAGGAGATACCTTCCGTTTCCAACTCCACCTGGGTTCGAATCGTTGACGCTCCGATAGTCGACAACACCAGCCGATTGTCTCGCCGAGCGTTGATGTCGTCCCCGATGAGACAAGCGGTCTGCCTCGTCAACTGTCGGCGTATCATGAATCCCTCTTTTCACATGGTCCTTGCGGCCGGTTGCGTTGACTGTCGGCATCTGTATTTTCGGTGGAGATTGGTTAATGGAAGTTATAACGTTAGGTTTATATCGCCAGCGGATACGGAGTTTGGTCTTCATAATCCTGTACTGCACGTCAAAGCGAATGTCTTTGAGTTTGCCGAGCCGTGGGAGCAGTACACCATCGGCCTAACAAGTTAGAACTTCGTTTCTTGTGACAGTGATGGTAATAAGGATGTTAAGGATGTGGTGGTGGTGGTGGTGGTGGTGGTGGTGGTGGTGGTGGTGGTGGTGGTGGTGGTGGTGGTGGTGGTGGTGGTGGTGGTGGTGGTGGTGGTGGTGGTGGTGGTGGTGGTGGTTTGGTGGTGGTGGTTTGGTGGTGGTGGTTTGGTGGTGGTGGTGGTGGTGGTGGTGGTGGTGGTGGTGGTGGTGGTGGTGGTGGTGGTGGTGGTGGTGGTGGTGGTGGTGGTGGTGGTGGTGGTGGTGGTGGTGGTGGTGGTGGTGGTGGTGGTGGTGGTGGTGGTGGTGGTGGTGGTGAAGCAGAAGAAAGTGATATGATGATGAATGATGGTGATGATGATGGTGATGATGATGAAGTAGAAGAAGAAGATGATGATGATGATGATGATGATATGATAATTGTGAAGTAGAAGAAGAAGAAGCAGAAGGTGATGATGGTGGTGATGATGTGTGATGATGATGATGATGATGATGATGATGATGATGATGATGATGATGATGATGATGATGATGATGATGATGATGATGATGATGACGATACTGATGATGATGACGACGATGATGATTATGATGATTATGATGATGGTGATGATCGTGATGAATTAGAAAAAAAGAAGGTGATGATGGTGATGGTGGCAGAAATAGTGAATCTGAATGGTCACAATTGACCCAGCGTTAGGATGTGCATTCTAACACTTTTGCTACTTACAAAGGAAATTTTATTTACTGTCATGTTACATATACATAGGGATACAATTGTGGTGTTGGTGGTTATCATAATCATGGTCATGATGGTGATGATAATGGTGATAATGATCATGATTATGGTAACAGCGTTATAGAAGTCTGTATAAGACTATGTTGCATTTTGACTGTATGAATTGAGACTGTATATTAATTTTGACGTCAGTGAATAAATATAGCCGAGTGTTGTGTTCTTGGATCTTTTAGCATCTACGTCACGTATTAGTAGTGCTGGCATGCGTCCTAGCCTTAGGTCAACCACAGTACCTTGGGAAAGGCAAAACATCTCCAGCAGTCAACCAGAAAACGACACAACCCATTACGTGACCGCCACTGACGTCCAAGGAACAACTGGTGGCAGCGAATATACCGCAGCAGAAACTGAACATGGTCCAACGGAGACTGCCAGTGACCAATTTTCAGCCGTTACGGAACACACTGCCGTGAGCGTAACTGGTTACGAAGTAACTGGTCGAGAACCTACTGAAGGTTTAACTGGTGCAACGGAGCATGTAACAGTTGCAACAGAAGTTACCAGTGAATTTAGTGACACTGGTGCTGGAGGAAAAACTTCTTCGAGCGTAATAAGTGGAGCGGTCAGTGAAGTTACTGCTATTCCTATCAAAACTACTTCAAGTAGTTTAAATGCTACTTCTGGGGAGTTTGAAAGTACTTTGAGCAAAGTTGAGGATACTGCTTCACTGAAGACACAAGCAAATGCCACAGAGTTTAAAACTACACCAGCTGAATCTAGTGCTACTAAAACAGACATTGAAATCACTCCGCCTAAAGTAAATGCTACTGAAATTGCGGTTAGTACAATTTCAAGCGAATTTAATGCTACCGGTGCTGAGTTTGAAACTATTCCATACTCAAATGCTACTGAAATTGAGTTCAAAACTACATCTGAGGAATTTAGTGTTTCTAGCAGTGAAGTCGAAACTACTGCACCAGAAGTAAATGTTAGTGAAACGGAGTATAGAACTACATCAAGTGAATTTAATACAACAGGCCCTGAAGTTGAAACTACTGTATATTCAAATGCTACTGAAATTGAAACTTCTGTAACAGAAGTAAATGTTAGTGAATCGGAGTATAGAACTACGTCAAGTGAATTTAATGCAACAGGCCCTGAAGTTGAAACTATTCCATACTCAAATGCTACTGAAATTGAAACTACTTCAACAGAAGGAAATGTTACTGAATTGAAGTATAGAACTACTTCAAGTGAACTTAATGCAACAGGCCCAGAATTTGAAACTACTCCATACTCAAATGCTACTGAAATTGAGTTTAAAACTACGTCTGAGGAATTTAGTGTTTCTAGCAGTGAAATTGAAACTACTTCGCCAGAAGTGAATGTTACTGAAACAGAGTATAGAACTACTTCAATTGAATTTGATACAACAGGCCTTGAAGTTGAAACTACTCTATACCTAAATGCTACTACCATTGAAACTTCTGCAACAGAAGTAAATGTTAGTGAATCGGAGTATAGAACTACATCAAGTGAATTTAATGCAACAGGGCCTGCAGTTGAAACTACTACATACTCAAATGCTACTGAAATTGAAACTACTTCAACAGAAGGAAATGTTAGTGAATCGGAGTATAGAACTACATCAAGTGAATTTAATGCAACAGGGCCTGCAGTTGAAACTACTACATACTCAAATGCTACTGAAATTGAAACTTCTGCAACAGAAGGAAATGTTAGTGAATCGGAGTATAGAACTACATCAAGTGAATTTAATGCAACAGGCCCTGAATTTGAAACTACTCCATACTCAAATGCTACTGAAATTGAAACTACTTCAACAGAAGGAAATGTTACTGAATTGAAGTATAGAACTACTTCAAGTGAACTTAATGCAACAGGCCCAGAATTTGAAACTACTCCATACTCAAATGCTACTGAAATTGAGTTTAAAACTACATCTGAGGAATTTAGTGTTTCTAGCAGTGAAGTCGAAACTACTGCACTAGAAGTAAATGTTAGTGAAACGGAGTATAGAACTACATCAAGTGAATTTAATGCAACAGGCCCTGAAGTTGAAACTACTCAATACTCAAATGCTACTGAAATTGAAACTTCTGTAACAGAAGTAAATGTTAGTGAATCGGAGTATAGAACTACATCAAGTGAATTTAATGCAACAGGGCCTGAAGTTGAAACTACTACATACTCAAATGCTACTGAAATTGAAACTTCTGCAACAGAAGTAAATGTTAGTGAATCGGAGTATAGAACTACATCAAGTGAATTTAATGCAACAGGCCCTGAAGTTGAAACTACTCCATACTCAAATGCTACTGAAATTGAAACTTCTGCAACAGAAGTAAATGTTAGTGAATCGGAATATAGAACTACATCAAGTGAATTTAATGCAACAGGCCCTGAAGTTGAAACTACTACATACTCAAATGCTACTGAAATTGAAACTTCTGCAACAGAAGTAAATGTTAGTGAATCTGAGTATAGAACTACATCAAGTGAATTTAATGCAACAGGGCCTGAAGTTGAAACTACTACATACTCAAATGCTACTGAAATTGAAACTTCTGCAACAGAAGTAAATGTTAGTGAATCGGAGTATAGAACTACATCAAGTGAATTTAATGCAACAGGCCCTGAAGTTGAAACTACTCCATACTCAAATGCTACTGAAATTGAAACTTCTGCAACAGAAGTAAATGCTAGTGAATCGGAATATAGAACTACATCAAGTGAATTTAATGCAACAGGGCCTGAAGTTGAAACTACTACATACTCAAATGCTACTGAAATTGAAACTTCTGCAACAGAAGTAAATGTTAGTGAATCGGAGTATAGAACTACATCAAGTGAATTTAATGCAACAGGCCCTGAAGTTGAAACTACTCCATACTCAAATGCTACTGAAATTGAAACTTCTGCAACAGAAGTAAATGCTAGTGAATCGGAATATAGAACTACATCAAGTGAATTTAATGCAACAGGGCCTGAAGTTGAAACTACTACATACTCAAATGCTACTGAAATTGAAACTTCTGCAACAGAAGTAAATGTTAGTGAATCGGAGTATAGAACTACATCAAGTGAATTTAATGCAACAGGCCCTGAAGTTGAAACTTCTCCATACTCAAATGCTACTGAAATTGAGTTCAAAACTATATCTGAGGAATTTAGTGTTTCTAGCAGTGAAGTCGAAACTTCTGCACCAGAAGTAAATGTTAGTGAATCGGAGTATAGTACTTCTTTAATTGAATTTAATGCAACGGGCCTTGAAGTTGAAACTACTCCATACTCAAATGCTACTGAAATTGAGTTTAAAACTACGACTGAGAAAGTCAGTCTTTCTAGCAGTGAAATTGAAACTACTTCACCAAAAGTAAATGTTACTGAAACAGGGTATAGAACTACTTCGAGTGAATTTAGTACAACAGCCTTTGAAGTTAAAACTACCCTATACTCAAATGCTACTGAAATTGAGTTCAAAACTACATCTGAGGAATTTAGTGTTTCTAGCAGTGAAGTTGAAACTACTGCACCAGAAGTTAATGTTAGTGAAACGGAGCATAGAACTACATCAAGTGAATTTAATGCAACAGGCCCTGAAGTTGAAACTACTCAATACTCAAATGCTACTGAAATTGAAACTTCTGTAACAGAAGTAAATGTTAGTGAATCGGAGTATAGAACTACATCAAGTGAATTTAATGCAACAGGCCCTGAAGTTGAAACTACTGTATACGCAAATGCTACTGAAATTGAAACTTCTGTAACAGAAGTAAATGTTAGTGAATCGGAGTATAGAACTACGTCAAGTGAATTTAATGCAACAGGCCCTGAATTTGAAACTACTCCATACTCAAATGCTACTGAAATTGAAACTTCTGCAACAGAAGTAAATGTTAGTGAATCGGAGTATAGAACTACTTCAAGTGAATTTAATACAACAGGCCCTGAATTTGAAACTACTCCATACTCAAATGCTACTGAAATTGAGTTCAAAACTACATCTGAAGAATTTAGTGTTTCTAGCAGTGAAGTCGAAACTACTGCACCAGAAGTAAATGTTAGTGAATCGGAGTATAGTACTTCTTTAATTGAATTTAATGCAACGGGCCTTGAAGTTGAAACTACTCCATACTCAAATGCTACTGAAATTGAGTTTAAAACTACGACTGAGAAAGTCAGTCTTTCTAGCAGTGAAATTGAAACTACTTCACCAAAAGTAAATGTTACTGAAACAGGGTATAGAACTACTTCGAGTGAATTTAGTACAACAGCCTTTGAAGTTAAAACTACCCTATACTCAAATGCTACTGAAATTGAGTTCAAAACTACATCTGAGGAATTTAGTGTTTCTAGCAGTGAAGTTGAAACTACTGCACCAGAAGTAAATGTTAGTGAATCGGAGTATAGAACTACTTTAATTGAATTTACTGCAACGGGCCCTAAAGTTGAAACTACTCAATACTCAAATGCTACTGAAATTGAGTACAAAACAACTTCTGAGGAATTTAGTGTTTTTATGAGCGAAGTTGAAACTACTGCACCAGAAGTAAATGTTAGTAAAATGGAGAAAACAGGCACTTCAAGTGAATTTATTGCAACGAGCTCTGAAGTTGAAACTACTCCATCGTCAAGTGCTACTGAAATAGAGTTCAAAACTACGTCTGAGGAATTTAGTATTTCTATGAGCAAAGTCGAAACTACTGCACCAGAAGTAAACGTTAGTAAAATGGAGAAAACAGGTACTTCAAGTGAATTTATTGCAACGAGCCCTGAAGTTAAAACTACTCCATCCTCAGTTGCTACTGAAATTGAGTTCAAAACTACGTCTGAGGAATTTAGTGTGTCTATGAGCAAAGTCGAAACTACTGCACCAGAAGTAAATGTTAGTGAATCGGAGTATAGAACTACTTCAATTGAATTTAATGCAACGAGCCCTGAAGTTGAAACTACTCCATACTCAAATGCTACTGAAATTGAGTACAGAACAACTTCTGAAGAATTTAATGTTTCTATGAGCGAAGTCGAAACTACTGCACCAGAAGTAAATGTCAGTAAAATGGAGAAAGCAGGTACTTCAAGTGAATTTATTGCAACGAGCCCTGAAGTTGAAACTACTCCATCCTCAAGTGCTACTGAAATTGAGTTCAAAACTACGTCTGAGGAATTTAGTATTTCTAAAAGCAAAGTCGAAACTACTGCACCAGAAGTAAATGTCAGTAAAATGGAGAAAGCAGGTACTTCAAGTGAATTTATTGCAACGAGCCCTGAAGTTGAAACTACTCCATCCTCAAGTGCTACTGAAATTGAGTTCAAAACTACGTCTGAGGAATTTAGTATTTCTAAGAGCAAAGTCGAAACTACTGCACCAGAAGTAAATGTTAGTAAAATGGAGAAAACAGGTACGTCAAGTGAATTTATTGCAACGAGCCCTGAAGTTGAAACTACTCCACTGTCAAGTGCTACTGAAATTGAGTTCAAAACTACGTCTGAGGAATTTAGTATTTCTATGAGCAAAGTCGAAACTACTGCACCAGAAGTAAATGTTAGTAAAATGGAGAAAACAGGCACTTCAAGTGAATTTATTGCAACGAGCCCTGAAGTTGAAACTACTCCATCCTCAAGTGCTACTGAAATTAAGTTCAAAACTGCGTCTGAAGAGTTTAGTGTTTCTATGAGCAAAGTCGAAACTACTGCACCAGAAGTAAATGTTAGTAAAATGGAGAAAACAGGCACTTCAAGTGAATTTATTGCAACGAGCTCTGAAGTTGAAACTACTCCATCGTCAAGTGCTACTGAAATAGAGTTCAAAACTACGTCTGAGGAATTTAGTATTTCTATGAGCAAAGTCGAAACTGCTGCACCAGAAGTAAACGTTAGTAAAATGGAGAAAACAGGTACTTCAAGTGAATTTATTGCAACGAGCCCTGAAGTTAAAACTACTCCATCCTCAGTTGCTACTGAAATTGAGTTCAAAACTACGTCTGAGGAATTTAGTGTGTCTATGAGCAAAGTCGAAACTACTGCACCAGAAGTAAATGTCAGTAAAATGGAGAAAGCAGGTACTTCAAGTGAATTTATTGCAACGAGCCCTGAAGTTGAAACTACTCCATCCTCAAGTGCTACTGAAATTGAGTTCAAAACTACGTCTGAGGAATTTAGTATTTCTAAAAGCAAAGTCAAAACTACTGCACCAGAAGTAAATGTCAGTAAAATGGAGAAAGCAGGTACTTCAAGTGAATTTATTGCAACGAGCCCTGAAGTTGAAACTACTCCATCCTCAAGTGCTACTGAAATTGAGTTCAAAACTACGTCTGAGGAATTTAGTATTTCTATGAGCAAAGTCGAAACTACTGCACCAGAAGTAAATGTTGGTAAAATGGAGAAAACAGGCACTTCAAGTGAATTTATTGCAACGAGCCCTGAAGTTAAAACTACTCCATCTTCAGTTGCTACTGAAATTGAGTTCAAAACTACGTCTGAGGAATTTAGTGTGTCTATGAGCAAAGTCGAAACTACTGCACCAGAAGTAAATGTCAGTAAAATGGAGAAAGCAGGTACTTCAAGTGAATTTATTGCAACGAGCCCTGAAGTTAAAACTACTCCATCTTCAGTTGCTACTGAAATTGAGTTCAAAACTACGTCTGAGGAATTTAGTGTTTCTAAGAGCAAAGTCGAAACTACTGCACCAGAAGTAAATGTTAGTAAAATGGAGCAAACAAGTTTTTCAAGTGAATTTATTGCAACGAGCCCTGAAGTTGAAACTACTCCATCCTCAGGTGCTACTGAAATTGAATACGAAACAACTTCTGAGGAATTTAGTGTGTCTATGAGCAAACTCGAAACTACTGCATCAGAAGTAAATGTCAGTAAAATGGAGCACACAGGTACATCAAGTGAATTTATTACAACGAGCCCTGAAGTTCAAACTACTCCATCCTCAAGTGCTAGTGTAATTGAGTTCAAAACTACGTCTGGGGAATTTAGTGTTTCTAGGACCAAAGTCGAAACTAATGCACAGGAAGTAAATGTTAGTAAAATGGAGCACACAGGTACTTCAAGTAAATTTATTATAACGAGCCCTGAAGTTCAAACTTCCCGATCCTCAAGTGCTACTGAAATTGAGTTCAAAACTACGTCTGAGGAATTTAGTGTATCTATGAGTAAAGTCGAAACTACTGAACCAGAAGTAAACGCTAGTGAATCGGAAACTGAGGAGAGTTCAAGTGCTAGTGAAATTTCAACTGCTGTCGAGAAACACACTTCAGGATCCACTTCAGTTGCACATGTTGGCACCAGGGAGAGTTCAAGTGACAGTGACCTTTTTACTTCCCCAGATACGCAGACTTCAGGATCCATTCGAATTGCATCAGCAGAAACTAAAGAGAGTCCAAGTGAGAGTGGAGTTGACATTCCTTTAGACAAATACACTTCAGGATCCACTCCAGTTGCATCGATTGGCTCTGGGGAGAGTTCAAGTGCCATGAAAGTTACTACTCCTGCAAAGAAATTGACTTTTGGATCCACTTCATTTGCACCTGTTAGCACTAAGAAAACTTCAATTGTCGCTAAAGTTACTACTGCGGCCAAGAAGTCGTCTTTAGGATCCACTTCGGTTACAACTTCTGGCACTAAGGAGAATTTCAGTGACAGTGGACTTTCTACTTCCGCAGACAAGCAGACTTCAGGATCCACTCGAGTTGCATCTGCAGAAACTAAAGAGAGTCCAAGTGAGAGTGGAGTTGATATTCCTTTAGACAAATACACATCGGGATCCACTTCAGTTGCATCGATTGGCACTGGGGAGAGTTCAAGTGCCATTAAAGTTACTACTGCGGCAAAGAAAGTCACGTTTGGATCCACTTCAGTTGCACCTGTTAGCACTAAGAAAAGTTCAAGTGCCATTAAAGTGACTACTGCTGCCAAGAAAACGTCTTTAGGATCCACTCGAATTGCATATCCTGAAACTATGGAGAGTTCAAGTGTTAGTGGAGTTTATACTTCTTCAGACAAATACACTTCAGGATCCACTGCAGTCGCATCGGTTGGCACTGGGGAGAGTTCCAGTGTCATGAAACTTACTACTGCTGCAAAGAACACGACTATGGGATCCACTTCGGTTGCACCTATTAGCACTATGAAAAGTTCAAGTGCCATTAAAGTTACTACTGCTGGTAAGATAACGTCTTTAGGACCCTCTTCAGTTACACCTGTTGGGGTCAAATACACTTCAAGATCCACTGCAGTTGCGTCGATTGGCACTGGGGAGAGTTCAAGTGCCATTAAAATTTCTACTGCAAAGAACACGACTTTGGTATCCACTTCGGTTGCACCTATTAGCACTAATAAAAGCTCAAGTGCCGTCGATGTTACTACTGCTGCTAAGATAACGTCTTTAGGACCTTCTTCAGTTACACCTGTTGGGGTCAGATACACTTCAGGATCAACTGCAGTTGCATCGATTGGCACTGGGGAGAGTTCAAGTGCCACTAATATTACTACTGCTGCAAAGAACACGACTTTGGGATCCACTTCGGTTGCACCTATTAGCACTATGAAAAGTTCAAGTGCCATTAAAGTTATTACTGCTGCTAAGATAACGTCTTTAGGACCCTCTTCAGTTACACCTGTTGGGGTCAAATACACTTCAGGATCCACTGCACTTGCGTCGATTGGCACTGGGGAGAGTTCAAGTGCCATTAAAATTTCTACTGCAAAGAACACGACTTTGGTATCCACTTCGGTTGCACCTATTAGCACTAATAAAAGCTCAAGTGCCATCGATGTTACTACTGCTGGTAAGATAACGTCTCTAGGATCCTCTTCAGTTACATCTGTTGGGGTCAAATACACTTCAGGAACCACTGCAGTTGCGTCGATTGTCACTGGGGAGAGTTCAAGTGCCTTTAAAATTTCTACTGCAAAGAACACGACTTTGGCATCCACTTCGGTTGCACCTATTAGCACTAATAAAAGCTCAAGTGCCATTGATGTTACTAGTGCTGCTAAGATAACGTCTTCAGGACCTACTTCAGTTACACCTGTTGGGGTCAAATACACTTCAGGATCCACTGCATTTGCGTCGATTGGCACTGGGGAGAGTTCTAGTGCCATTAAAATTTCTACTGCAAAGAACACGACTTTGGTATCCACTTCGGTTGCACCTATTAGCACTAATAAAAGCTCAAGTGCCATCGATGTTACTACTGCTGGTAAGATAACGTCTCTAGGATCCTCTTCAGTTACATCTGTTGGGGTCAAATACACTTCAGGAACCACTGCAGTTGCGTCGATTGGCACTGGGGAGAGTTCAAGTGCCATTGAAATTTCTACTGCAAAGAACACGACTTTGGGATCCACTTCGGTTGCTCCTATTAGCACTATGAAAAGTTCAAGTGCCATTAAAATTACTACTGCTGCAAAGAACACGTCTTTGGGATCCACTTCAGTTACTCCTGTTGGGGTCAAATACACTTCAGGATCCACTGCAGTTGCGTCGATTGGCACTGGGGAGAGTTCAAGTGCTATTAAAATTACTACTGCTGCAAAGAACACGACTTTGGGATCCACTTCGGTTGCACGTATTAGCACTAATAAAAGTTCAAGTGCCATTGAAGTTACTACAGCTGGTAAGATAACGTCTTTAGGACCCTCTTCAGTTACACCTGTTGGGGTCAAATACACTTCAAGATCCACTGCAGTTGCGTCGATTGGCACTGGGGAGAGTTCAAGTGCCATTGAAATTACTACTGCTGCAAAGAACACGACTTTGGGATCCACTTCAATTTCAGCTGTTGGCACTGGGGAGAGTTCAAGTGGCGGTGTAGTTTTTACTTCCATTGACAAACACAGTTCAGGATCCACTCGATTTGCATCAGTTGACACTAAAATGAGTTCCACCAACTGGAAATTTTCTGCTACTGCCACGAAAAAATGGACGAGGATGCCAGCTGCAATCTTTTTAGGTCCCGGTAAATTTTTTTCTGCTACCAAGAAAACGACTTTAGGATCAACTTCAGTTGTGCCTCGTGGCTCTATGCAAAGCTCAAGTGACAGTAAATTTTCTTCTGCTTTCGAGAAGCACACCTTGGGAATCACTTCAGTTGCATCTGCTGAAACTATGGAGAGTTCAAGTGTTAGTGGAGTTTATACTTCTTCAGAAAAATACACTTCAGGATCCACTGCAGTTGCATCGGTTGGCACTGGGAAGAGTTCAAGTGCCATGAATGTTTCTACTGCCACTAAGAAAACGACTTTGGAATCCACTTCCGTTGCACTTGTTGGCACTGTGAAAAGTTCAGGTGCCATTAAAGATACGACTGCTGGTAAGATAACGTTTTTAGGACCCTCTTCTGTTACACCTGTTGGGGTCAAATACACTTCAGGATCCACTGCAGTTGCGTCGATTGGCACTGGGGTGAGTTCAAGTGCCATTAATATTACTACTGCTGCAAAGAACACGACCTTGGGATCCACTTCGGTTGCACCTATTAGCACTATGAAAAGTTCAAGTGCCATTAAAGTTACTACTGCTGGTAAGATAACCTCTTTAGGACCCTCTTCACTTACACCTGTTGGGGTCAAAAACACTTCAGGATCCACTGCAGTTGCGTCGATTGGCACTGGGGAGAGTTCAAGTGCCACTAATATTACTACTGCTGCAAAGACCACGACTTTGGGATCCACTTCGGTTGCACCTATTAGCACTATGAAAAGCTCAAGTGCCATTGATGTTACTACTGCTGGTAAGATAACGTCTCTAGGACCCTCTTCAGTTACACCTGTTGGGGTCAAATACACTTCAGGATCCACTGCAGTTGCGTCGATTGGCACTGGGGAGAGTTCAAGTGCCATTAATATTTCCACTGCTGCAAAGAACACGACCTTGGGATCCACTTCGGTTGCACCTATTAGCACTATGAAAAGTTCAAGTGCCATTAAAGTTACTACTGCTGGTAAGATAACGTCTTTAGGACCCTCTTCACTTACACCTGTTGGGGTCAAATACACTTCAGGATCCACTGCAGTTGCGTCGATTGGCACTGGGGAGAGTTCAAGTGCCACTAATATTACTACTGCTGCAAAGAACACGACTTTGGGATCCACTTCGGTTGCACCTATTAGCACTATGAAAAGTTCAAGTGCCATTAAAGTTACTACCGCTGGTAAGATAACGTCTTTAGGACCTTCTTCAGTTACACCTGTTGGGGTCAAATACACTTCAGGATCCACTGCATTTGCGTCGATTGGCACTGGGGAGAGTTCTAGTGCCATTAATATTTCTACTGCAAAGAACACGACTTTGGGATCCACTTCGGTTGCACCTATTAGCACTATGAAAAGTTCAAGTGCCATTGAAGTTACTACTGCTGCTAAGATAACGTCTTCAGGACCTTCTTCAGTTACACCTGTTGGGGTCAAATACACTTCAGGATCCACTGCATTTGCGTCGATTGGCACTGGGGAGAGTTCAAGTGCCATTGAAATTTCTACTGCAAAGAACACGACTTTGGGATCCACTTCGGTTGCTCCTATTAGCACTATGAAAAGTTCAAGTGCCATTAAAATTACTACTGCTGCAAAGAATACGTCTTTGGGATCCACTTCGGTTGCACCTATTAGCACTAATAAAAGTTCAAGTCCCATTAAAGTTACTACTGCTGCTAAGATAACGTCTTTAGGACCCTCTTCAGTTACACCTGTTGGGGTCAAATACACTTCAAGATCCACTGCAGTTGCGTCGATTGGCACTGGGGAGAGTTCAAGTGCCATTAAAATTTCTACTGCAAAGAACACGACTTTGGGATCCACTTCGGTTGCACCTATTAGCACTAATAAAAGCTCAAGTGCCATCGATGTTACTACTGCTGGTAAGATAACGTCTCCAGGGTCCTCTTCAGTTACATCTGTTGGGGTCAAATACACTTCAAGATCCACTGCAGTTGCGTCGATTGGCACTGGGGAGAGTTCAAGTGCCATTGAAATTTCTGCTGCAAAGAACACGACTTTGGGATCCACTTCGGTTGCTCCTATTAGCACTATGAAAAGTTCAAGTGCCATTAAAATTACTACTGCTGCAAAGAACACGTCTTTGGGATCCACTTCGGTTGCACCTATTAGCACTATGAAAAGTTCAAGTGCCATTGAAGTTACTACTGCTGGTAAGATAACGTCTTCAGGACCTTCTTCAGTTACACCTGTTGGGGTCAAATACACTTCAAGATCCACTGCATTTGCGTCGATTGGCACTGGGGAGAGTTCTAGTGCCATTAAAATTTCTACTGCAAAGAACACGACTTTGGTATCCACTTCGGTTGCACCTATTAGCACTAATAAAAGCTCAAGTGCCATCGATGTTACTACTCCTGGTAAGATAACGTCTCTAGGATCCTCTTCAGTTACATCTGTTGGGGTCAAATACACTTCAGGAACCACTGCAGTTGCGTCGATTGGCACTGGGGAGAGTTCAAGTGCCATTGAAATTACTACTGCTGCAAAGAACACGACTTTGGGATCCACTTCAATTTCAGCTGTTGGCACTGGGGAGAGTTCAAGTGGCGGTGTAGTTTTTACTTCCATTGACAAACACAGTTCAGGATCCACTCGATTTGCATCAGTTGACACTAAAATGAGTTCCACCAACTGGAAATTTTCTGCTACTGCCACGAAAAAATGGACGAGGATGCCAGCTGCAATCTTTTTAGGTCCCGGTAAATTTTTTTCTGCTACCAAGAAAACGACTTTAGGATCAACTTCAGTTGTGCCTCGTGGCTCTATGCAAAGCTCAAGTGACAGTAAATTTTCTTCTGCTTTCGAGAAGCACACCTTGGGAATCACTTCAGTTGCATCTGCTGAAACTATGGAGAGTTCAAGTGTTAGTGGAGTTTATACTTCTTCAGACAAATACACTTCAGGATCCACTGCAGTTGCATCGGTTGGCACTGGGAAGAGTTCAAGTGCCATGAATGTTTCTACTGCCACTAAGAAAACGACTTTGGAATCCACTTCCGTTGCACTTGTTGGCACTGTGAAAAGTTCAGGTGCCATTAAAGATACGACTGCTGGTAAGATAACGTCTTTAGGACCCTCTTCAGTTACACCTGTTGGGGTCAAATACACTTCAGGATCCACTGCAGTTGCGTCGATTGGCACTGGGGAGAGTTCAAGTGCCATTAATATTACTACTGCTGCAAAGAACACGACCTTGGGATCCACTTCGGTTGCACCTATTAGCACTATGAAAAGTTCAAGTGCCATTAAAGTTACTACTGCTGGTAAGATAACGTCTTTAGGACCCTCTTCACTTGCGCCTGTTGGGGTCAAAAACACTTCAGGATCCACTGCAGTTGCGTCGATTGGCACTGGGGAGAGTTCAAGTGCCACTAATATTACTACTGCTGCAAAGACCACGACTTTGGGATCCACCTCGGTTGCACCTTCAGGATCCACTATGAAAAGCTCAATTGCCATTGATGTTACTACTGCTGGTAAGATAACGTCTCTAGGACCCTCTTCAGTTACACCTGTTGGGGTCAAATACACTTCAGGATCCACTGCAGTTGCGTCGATTGGCACTGGGGAAAGTGCAAGTGCCATTAATATTACCACTGCTGCAAAGAACACGACCTTGGGATCCACTTCGGTTGCACCTATTAGCACTATGAAAAGTTCAAGTGCCATTAAAGTTACTACTGCAGGATCCACTGCAGTTGCGTCGATTGGCACTGGGGAGAGTTCAAGTGCCACTAATATTACTACTGCTGCAAAGAACACGACTTTGGGATCCACTTCGGTTGCACCTATTAGCACTATGAAAAGTTCAAGTGCCATTAAAGTTACTACTGCTGGTAAGATAACGTCTTTAGGACCCTCTTCAGTTACACCTGTTGGGGTCAAATACACTTCAGGAACCACTGCAGTTGCGTCGATTGGCACTGGGGAGAGTTCAAGTTCCATTAATATTACTACTGCTGCAAAGAACACGTCCTTGGGATCCACTTCGGTTGCACCTATTAGCACAATGAAAAGTTCAAGTGCCATTAAAGTTACTACTGCTGGTAAGATAACGTCTTTAGGACCCTCTTCACTTACACCTGTTGGGGTCAAATACACTTTAGGATCCACTGCAGTTGCGTCGATTGGCACTGGGGAGAGTTCAAGTGCCACTAATATTACTACTGCTGCAAAGAACACGACTTTGGGATCCACTTCGGTTGCACCTATTAGCACTATGAAAAGTTCAAGTGCCATTAAAGTTACTACTGCTGGTAAGATAACGTCTTTAGGACCCTCTTCACTTACACCTGTTGGGGTCAGATACACTTCAGGATCCACTGCAGTTGCGTCGATTGGCACTGGGGAGAGTTCAAGTGCTATTAAAATTACTACTGCTGCAAAGAACACGACTTTGGGATCCACTTCGGTTGCACCTATTAGCACTATTAAAAGTTCACGTGCCATTGAAGTTACTACTGCTGCTAAGATAACGTCTTTAGGACCTTCTTCAGTTACACCTGTTGGGGTCAAATACACTTCAGGATCCACTGCATTTGCGTCGATTGGCACTGGGGAGAGTTCTATTGCCATTAAAATTTCTACTGCAAAGAACACGACTTTGGGATCCACTTCGGTTGCACCTATTAGCACTAATAAAAGCTCAAGTGCTATCGATATTACTACTGCTGGTAAGATAACGTCTCTAGGACCCTCTTCAGTTACATCTGCCGGGGTCAAATACACTTCAGGATCCACTGCAGTTGCGTCGATTGGCACTGGGGAGAGTTCAAGTGCCATTAATATTACTACTGCTGCAAAGAACACGACTTTGGGATCCACTTCGGTTGCACCTATTAGCACTATGAAAAGTTCAAGTGCCATTAAAGTTACTACTGCTGGTAAGATAACGTCTTTAGGACCCTCTTCAGTTACACCTGTTGGGGTCAAATACAATTCAAGATCCACTGCAGTTTCGTCAATTGGCACTGGGGAGAGTTCAAGTGCCATTAAAATTTCTACTGCAAAGAACACGACTTTGGGATCCACTTCGGTTGCACCTATTAGCACTAATAAAAGCTCAAGTGCCATCGATGTTACTACTGCTGGTAAGATAACGTCTCCAGGGTCCTCTTCAGTTACATCTGTTGGGGTCAAATACACTTCAAGATCCACTGCAGTTGCGTCGATTGGCACTGGGGAGAGTTCAAGTGCCATTGAAATTTCTACTGCAAAGAACACGACTTTGGGATCCACTTCGGTTGCTCCTATTAGCACTATGAAAAGTTCAAGTGCCATTAAAATTACTACTGCTGCAAAGAACACGTCTTTGGGATCCACTTCGGTTGCACCTATTAGCACTATGAAAAGTTCAAGTGCCATTGAAGTTACTACTGCTGGTAAGATAACGTCTTCAGGACCTTCTTCAGTTACACCTGTTGGGGTCAAATACACTTCAAGATCCACTGCATTTGCGTCGATTGGCACTGGGGAGAGTTCAAGTGCCATTGAAATTTCTACTGCAAAGAACACGACTTTGGGATCCACTTCGGTTGCTCCTATTAGCACTATGAAAAGTTCAAGTGCCATTAAAATTACTACTGCTGCAAAGAATACGTCTTTGGGATCCACTTCGGTTGCACCTATTAGCACTAATAAAAGTTCAAGTCCCATTAAAGTTACTACTGCTGCTAAGATAACGTCTTTAGGACCCTCTTCAGTTACACCTGTTGGGGTCAAATACACTTCAAGATCCACTGCAGTTGCGTCGATTGGCACTGGGGAGAGTTCAAGTGCCATTGAAATTTCTACTGCAAAGAACACGACTTTGGGATCCACTTCGGTTGCTCCTATTAGCACTATGAAAAGTTCAAGTGCCATTAAAATTACTACTGCTGCAAAGAACACGTCTTTGGGATCCACTTCGGTTGCACCTATTAGCACTATGAAAAGTTCAAGTGCCATTGAAGTTACTACTGCTGGTAAGATAACGTCTTCAGGACCTTCTTCAGTTACACCTGTTGGGGTCAAATACACTTCAAGATCCACTGCATTTGCGTCGATTGGCACTGGGGAGAGTTCTAGTGCCATTAAAATTTCTACTGCAAAGAACACGACTTTGGGATCCACTTCGGTTGCACCTATTAGCACTATGAAAAGCTCAAGTGCCATTGATGTTACTACTGCTGGTAAGATAACGTCTCTAGGACCCTCTTCAGTTACACCTGTTGGGGTCAAATACACTTCAGGATCCACTGCAGTTGCGTCGATTGGCACTGGGGAGAGTTCAAGTGCCATTAATATTACCACTGCTGCAAAGAACACGACCTTGGGATCCACTTCGGTTGCACCTATTAGCACTATGAAAAGTTCAAGTGCCATTAAAGTTACTACTGCTGGTAAGATAACGTCTTTAGGACCCTCTTCACTTACACCTGTTGGGGTCAAATACACTTCAGGATCCACTGCAGTTGCGTCGATTGGCACTGGGGAGAGTTCAAGTGCCACTAATATTACTACTGCTGCAAAGAACACGACTTTGGGATCCACTTCGGTTGCACCTATTAGCACTATGAAAAGTTCAAGTGCCATTAAAGTTACTACCGCTGGTAAGATAACGTCTTTAGGACCCTCTTCAGTTACACCTGTTGGGGTCAAATACACTTCAGGAACCACTGCAGTTGCGTCGATTGGCACTGGGGAGAGTTCAAGTGCCATTGAAATTTCTACTGCAAAGAACACGACTTTGGGATCCACTTCGGTTGCTCCTATTAGCACTATGAAAAGTTCAAGTGCCATTAAAATTACTACTGCTGCAAAGAATACGTCTTTGGGATCCACTTCGGTTGCACCTATTAGCACTAATAAAAGTTCAAGTCCCATTAAAGTTACTACTGCTGGTAAGATAACGTCTTTAGGACCCTCTTCAGTTCCACCTGTTGGGGTCAGATACACTTCAGGATCCACTGCAGTTGCGTCGATTGGCACTGGGGAGAGTTCAAGTGCTATTAAAATTACTACTGCTGCAAAGAACACGACTTTGGGATCCACTTCGGTTGCACCTATTAGCACTAATAAAAGTTCAAGTGCCATTGAAGTTACTACTGCTGCTAAGATAACGTCTTTAGGACCTTCTTCAGTTACACCTGTTGGGGTCAAATACACTTCAGGATCCACTGCATTTGCGTCGATTGGCACTGGGGAGAGTTCTAGTGCCATTAAAATTTCTACTGCAAAGAACACGACTTTGGGATCCACTTCGGTTGCACCTATTAGCACTATGAAAAGTTCAAGTGCCATTGAAGTTACTACTGCTGCTAAGATAACGTCTTCAGGGCCTTCTTCAGTTACACCTGTTGGGGTCAAATACACTTCAGGATCCACTGCATTTGCGTCGATTGGCACTGGGGAGAGTTCAAGTGCCATTGAAATTTCTACTGCAAAGAACACGACTTTGGGATCCACTTCGGTTGCTCCTATTAGCACTATGAAAAGTTCAAGTACCATTAAAATTACTACTGCTGCAAAGAATACGTCTTTGGGATCCACTTCGGTTGCACCTATTAGCACTAATAAAAGTTCAAGTACCATTAAAGTTACTACTGCTGCTAAGATAACGTCTTTAGGACCCTCTTCAGTTACACCTGTTGGGGTCAAATACACTTCAAGATCCACTGCAGTTGCGTCGATTGGCACTGGGGAGAGTTCAAGTGCCATTGAAATTTCTACTGCAAAGAACACGACTTTGGGATCCACTTCGGTTGCACCTATTAGCACTAATAAAAGCTCAAGTGCCATCGATGTTACTACTGCTGGTAAGATAGCGTCTCTAGGATCCTCTTCAGTTACATCTGTTGGGGTCAAATACACTTCAAGATCCACTGCAGTTGCGTCGATTGGCACTGGGGAGAGTTCAAGTGCCATTGAAATTTCTACTGCAAAGAACACGACTTTGGGATCCACTTCGGTTGCTCCTATTAGCACTATGAAAAGTTCAAGTGCCATTAAAATTACTACTGCTGCAAAGAACACGTCTTTGGGATCCACTTCGGTTGCACCTATTAGCACTATGAAAAGTTCAAGTGCCATTGAAGTTACTACTGCTGGTAAGATAACGTCTTCAGGACCTTCTTCAGTTACACCTGTTGGGGTCAAATACACTTCAAGATCCACTGCATTTGCGTCGATTGGCACTGGGGAGAGTTCAAGTGCCATTGAAATTTCTACTGCAAAGAACACGACTTTGGGATCCACTTCGGTTGCTCCTATTAGCACTATGAAAAGTTCAAGTGCCATTAAAATTACTACTGCTGCAAAGAATACGTCTTTGGGATCCACTTCGGTTGCACCTATTAGCACTAATAAAAGTTCAAGTCCCATTAAAGTTACTACTGCTGCTAAGATAACGTCTTTAGGACCCTCTTCAGTTCCACCTGTTGGGGTCAGATACACTTCAGGATTCACTGCAGTTGCGTCGATTGGCACTGGGGAGAGTTCAAGTGCTATTAAAATTACTACTGCTGCAAAGAACACGACTTTGGGATCCACTTCGGTTGCACCTATTAGCACTAATAAAAGTTCAAGTGCCATTGAAGTTACTACTGCTGCTAAGATAACGTCTTTAGGACCTTCTTCAGTTACACCTGTTGGGGTCAAATACACTTCAGGATCCACTGCATTTGCGTCGATTGGCACTGGGGAGAGTTCTAGTGCCATTAATATTTCTACTGCAAAGAACACGACTTTGGGATCCACTTCGGTTGCACCTATTAGCACTATGAAAAGTTCAAGTGCCATTGAAGTTACTACTGCTGCTAAGATAACGTCTTCAGGACCTTCTTCAGTTACACCTGTTGGGGTCAAATACACTTCAGGATCCACTGCATTTGCGTCGATTGGCACTGGGGAGAGTTCAAGTGCCATTGAAATTTCTACTGCAAAGAACACGACTTTGGGATCCACTTCGGTTGCTCCTATTAGCACTATGAAAAGTTCAAGTGCCATTAAAATTACTACTGCTGCAAAGAATACGTCTTTGGGATCCACTTCGGTTGCACCTATTAGCACTAATAAAAGTTCAAGTCCCATTAAAGTTACTACTGCTGCTAAGATAACGTCTTTAGGACCCTCTTCAGTTACACCTGTTGCTGTCAAATACACTTCAAGATCCACTGCAGTTGCGTCGATTGGCACTGGGGAGAGTTCAAGTGCCATTAAAATTTCTACTGCAAAGAACACGACTTTGGGATCCACTTCGGTTGCACCTATTAGCACTAATAAAAGCTCAAGTGCCATCGATGTTACTACTGCTGGTAAGATAACGTCTCCAGGGTCCTCTTCAGTTACATCTGTTGGGGTCAAATACACTTCAAGATCCACTGCAGTTGCGTCGATTGGCACTGGGGAGAGTTCAAGTGCCATTGAAATTTCTACTGCAAAGAACACGACTTTGGGATCCACTTCGGTTGCTCCTATTAGCACTATGAAAAGTTCAAGTGCCATTAAAATTACTACTGCTGCAAAGAACACGTCTTTGGGATCCTCTTCGGTTGCACCTATTAGCACTATGAAAAGTTCAAGTGCCATTGAAGTTACTACTGCTGGTAAGATAACGTCTTCAGGACCTTCTTCAGTTACACCTGTTGGGGTCAAATACACTTCAAGATCCACTGCATTTGCGTCGATTGGCACTGGGGAGAGTTCTAGTGCCATTAAAATTTCTACTGCAAAGAACACGACTTTGGTATCCACTTCGGTTGCACCTATTAGCACTAATAAAAGCTCAAGTGCCATCGATGTTACTACTCCTGGTAAGATAACGTCTCTAGGATCCTCTTCAGTTACATCTGTTGGGGTCAAATACACTTCAGGAACCACTGCAGTTGCGTCGATTGGCACTGGGGAGAGTTCAAGTGCCATTGAAATTTCTACTGCAAAGAACACGACTTTGGGATCCACTTCGGTTGCTCCTATTAGCACTATGAAAAGTTCAAGTGCCATTAAAATTACTACTGCTGCAAAGAACACGACTTTGGGATCCACTTCGGTTGCACGTATTAGCACTAATAAAAGTTCAAGTGCCATTGAAGTTACTACTGCTGGTAAGATAACGTCTTTAGGACCCTTTTCAGTTACACCTGTTGGGGTCAAATACACATCAGGATCCACTGCAGTTGCGTCGATTGGCACTGGGGAGAGTTCAAGTGCCATTGAAATTACTACTGCTGCAAAGAACACGACTTTGGGATCCACTTCAATTTCAGCTGTTGGCACTGGGGAGAGTTCAAGTGGCGGTGTAGTTTTTACTTCCATTGACAAACACAGTTCAGGATCCACTCGATTTGCATCAGTTGACACTAAAATGAGTTCCACCAACTGGAAATTTTCTGCTACTGCCACGAAAAAATGGACGAGGATGCCAGCTGCAATCTTTTTAGGTCCCGGTAAATTTTTTTCTGCTACCAAGAAAACGACTTTAGGATCAACTTCAGTTGTGCCTCGTGGCTCTATGCAAAGCTCAAGTGACAGTAAATTTTCTTCTGCTTTCGAGAAGCACACCTTGGGAATCACTTCAGTTGCATCTGCTGAAACTATGGAGAGTTCAAGTGTTAGTGGAGTTTATACTTCTTCAGACAAATACACTTCAGGATCCACTGCAGTTGCATCGGTTGGCACTGGGAAGAGTTCAAGTGCCATGAATGTTTCTACTGCCACTAAGAAAACGACTTTGGAATCCACTTCCGTTGCACTTGTTGGCACTGTGAAAAGTTCAGGTGCCATTAAAGATACGACTGCTGGTAAGATAACGTCTTTAGGACCCTCTTCAGTTACACCTGTTGGGGTCAAATACACTTCAGGATCCACTGCAGTTGCGTCGATTGGCACTGGGGAGAGTTCAAGTGCCATTAAAATTTCTACTGCAATGAACACGACTTTGGAATCCACTTCGGTTGCACCTATTAGCACTAATAAAAGCTCAAGTGCCATCGATGTTACTACTGCTGGTAAGATAACGTCTCTAGGATCCTTTTCAGTTACATCTGTTGGGGTCAAATACACTTCAAGATCCACTGCAGTTGCGTCGATTGGCACTGGGGAGAGTTCAAGTGCCATTGAAATTTCTACTGCAAAGAACACGACTTTGGGATCCACTTCGGTTGCTCCTATTAGCACTATGAAAAGTTCAAGTGCCATTAAAATTACTACTGCTGCAAAGAACACGTCTTTGGGATCCACTTCGGTTGCACCTATTAGCACTATGAAAAGTTCAAGTGCCATTGAAGTTACTACTGCTGGTAAGATAACGTCTTCAGGACCTTCTTCAGTTACACCTGTTGGGGTCAAATACACTTCAAGATCCACTGCATTTGCGTCGATTGGCACTGGGGAGAGTTCAAGTGCCATTGAAATTTCTACTGCAAAGAACACGACTTTGGGATCCACTTCGGTTGCTCCTATTAGCACTATGAAAAGTTCAAGTGCCATTAAAATTACTACTGCTGCAAAGAATACGTCTTTGGGATCCACTTCGGTTGCACCTATTAGCACTAATAAAAGTTCAAGTCCCATTAAAGTTACTACTGCTGCTAAGATAACGTCTTTAGGACCCTCTTCAGTTCCACCTGTTGGGGTCAGATACACTTCAGGATCCACTGCAGTTGCGTCGATTGGCACTGGGGAGAGTTCAAGTGCTATTAAAATTACTACTGCTGCAAAGAACACGACTTTGGGATCCACTTCGGTTGCACCTATTAGCACTAATAAAAGTTCAAGTGCCATTGAAGTTACTACTGCTGCTAAGATAACGTCTTTAGGACCTTCTTCAGTTACACCTGTTGGGGTCAAATACACTTCAAGATCCACTGCAGTTGCGTCGATTGGCACTGGGGAGAGTTCAAGTGCCATTAAAATTTCTACTGCAAAGAACACGACTTTGGGATCCACTTCGGTTGCACCTATTAGCACTAATGAAAGCTCAAGTGCCATCGATGTTACTACTGCTGGTAAGATAACGTCTCCAGGGTCCTCTTCAGTTACATCTGTTGGGGTCAAATACACTTCAAGATCCACTGCAGTTGCGTCGATTGGCACTGGGGAGAGTTCAAGTGCCATTGAAATTTCTACTGCAAAGAACACGACTTTGGGATCCACTTCGGTTGCTCCTATTAGCACTATGAAAAGTTCAAGTGCCATTAAAATTACTACTGCTGCAAAGAACACGTCTTTGGGATCCACTTCGGTTGCACCTATTAGCACTATGAAAAGTTCAAGTGCCATTGAAGTTACTACTGCTGGTAAGATAACGTCTTCAGGACCTTCTTCAGTTACACCTGTTGGGGTCAAATACACTTCAAGATCCACTGCATTTGCGTCGATTGGCACTGGGGAGAGTTCTAGTGCCATTAAAATTTCTACTGCAAAGAACACGACTTTGGTATCCACTTCGGTTGCACCTATTAGCACTAATAAAAGCTCAAGTGCCATCGATGTTACTACTCCTGGTAAGATAACGTCTCTAGGATCCTCTTCAGTTACATCTGTTGGGGTCAAATACACTTCAGGAACCACTGCAGTTGCGTCGATTGGCACTGGGGAGAGTTCAAGTGCCATTGAAATTTCTACTGCAAAGAACACGACTTTGGGATCCACTTCGGTTGCTCCTATTAGCACTATGAAAAGTTCAAGTGCCATTAAAATTACTACTGCTGCAAAGAACACGACTTTGGGATCCACTTCGGTTGCACGTATTAGCACTAATAAAAGTTCAAGTGCCATTGAAGTTACTACTGCTGGTAAGATAACGTCTTCAGGACCTTCTTCAGTTACACCTGTTGGGGTCAAATACACTTCAAGATCCACTGCATTTGCGTCGATTGGCACTGGGGAGAGTTCTAGTGCCATTAAAATTTCTACTGCAAAGAACACGACTTTGGTATCCACTTCGGTTGCACCTATTAGCACTAATAAAAGCTCAAGTGCCATCGATGTTACTACTCCTGGTAAGATAACGTCTCTAGGATCCTCTTCAGTTACATCTGTTGGGGTCAAATACACTTCAGGAACCACTGCAGTTGCGTCGATTGGCACTGGGGAGAGTTCAAGTGCCATTGAAATTTCTACTGCAAAGAACACGACTTTGGGATCCACTTCGGTTGCTCCTATTAGCACTATGAAAAGTTCAAGTGCCATTAAAATTACTACTGCTGCAAAGAACACGACTTTGGGATCCACTTCGGTTGCACGTATTAGCACTAATAAAAGTTCAAGTGCCATTGAAGTTACTACTGCTGGTAAGATAACGTCTTTAGGACCCTTTTCAGTTACACCTGTTGGGGTCAAATACACATCAGGATCCACTGCAGTTGCGTCGATTGGCACTGGGGAGAGTTCAAGTGCCATTGAAATTACTACTGCTGCAAAGAACACGACTTTGGGATCCACTTCAATTTCAGCTGTTGGCACTGGGGAGAGTTCAAGTGGCGGTGTAGTTTTTACTTCCATTGACAAACACAGTTCAGGATCCACTCGATTTGCATCAGTTGACACTAAAATGAGTTCCACCAACTGGAAATTTTCTGCTACTGCCACGAAAAAATGGACGAGGATGCCAGCTGCAATCTTTTTAGGTCCCGGTAAATTTTTTTCTGCTACCAAGAAAACGACTTTAGGATCAACTTCAGTTGTGCCTCGTGGCTCTATGCAAAGCTCAAGTGACAGTAAATTTTCTTCTGCTTTCGAGAAGCACACCTTGGGAATCACTTCAGTTGCATCTGCTGAAACTATGGAGAGTTCAAGTGTTAGTGGAGTTTATACTTCTTCAGACAAATACACTTCAGGATCCACTGCAGTTGCATCGGTTGGCACTGGGAAGAGTTCAAGTGCCATGAATGTTTCTACTGCCACTAAGAAAACGACTTTGGAATCCACTTCCGTTGCACTTGTTGGCACTGTGAAAAGTTCAGGTGCCATTAAAGATACGACTGCTGGTAAGATAACGTCTTTAGGACCCTCTTCAGTTACACCTGTTGGGGTCAAATACACTTCAGGATCCACTGCAGTTGCGTCGATTGGCACTGGGGAGAGTTCAAGTGCCATTAATATTACTACTGCTGCAAAGAACACGACCTTGGGATCCACTTCGGTTGCACCTATTAGCACTATGAAAAGTTCAAGTGCCATTAAAGTTACTACTGCTGGTAAGATAACGTCTTTAGGACCCTCTTCACTTACACCTGTTGGGGTCAAAAACACTTCAGGATCCACTGCAGTTGCGTCGATTGGCACTGGGGAGAGTTCAAGTGCCACTAATATTACTACTGCTGCAAAGACCACGACTTTGGGATCCACCTCGGTTGCACCTTCAGAATCCACTATGAAAAGCTCAAGTGCCATTGATGTTACTACTGCTGGTAAGATAACGTCTCTAGGACCCTCTTCAGTTACACCTGTTGGGGTCAAATACACTTCAGGATCCACTGCAGTTGCGTCGATTGGCACTGGGGAGAGTTCAAGTGCCATTAATATTACTACTGCTGCAAAGAACACGACCTTGGGATCCACTTCGGTTGCACCTATTAGCACAATGAAAAGTTCAAGTGCCATTAAAGTTACTACTGCTGGTAAGATAACGTCTTTAGGACCCTCTTCACTTACACCTGTTGGGGTCAAATACACTTTAGGATCCACTGCAGTTGCGTCGATTGGCACTGGGGAGAGTTCAAGTGCCATTAATATTACTACTGCTGCAAAGAACACGACCTTGGGATCCACTTCGGTTGCACCTATTAGCACAATGAAAAGTTCAAGTGCCATTAAAGTTACTACTGCAGGATCCACTGCAGTTGCGTCGATTGGCACTGGGGAGAGTTCAAGTGCCACTAATATTACTACTGCTGCAAAGAACACGACTTTGGGATCCACTTCGGTTGCACCTATTAGCACTATGAAAAGTTCAAGTGCCATTAAAGTTACTACTGCTGGTAAGATAACGTCTTTAGGACCCTCTTCAGTTACACCTGTTGGGGTCAAATACACTTCAGGAACCACTGCAGTTGCGTCGATTGGCACTGGGGAGAGTTCAAGTGCCATTAATATTACTACTGCTGCAAAGAACACGACCTTGGGATCCACTTCGGTTGCACCTATTAGCACAATGAAAAGTTCAAGTGCCATTAAAGTTACTACTGCTGGTAAGATAACGTCTTTAGGACCCTCTTCACTTACACCTGTTGGGGTCAAATACACTTTAGGATCCACTGCAGTTGCGTCGATTGGCACTGGGGAGAGTTCAAGTGCCACTAATATTACTACTGCTGCAAAGAACACGACTTTGGGATCCACTTCGGTTGCACCTATTAGCACTATGAAAAGTTCAAGTGCCATTGAAGTTACTACTGCTGGTAAGATAACGTCTTCAGGACCTTCTTCAGTTACACCTGTTGGGGTCAAATACACTTCAGGATCCACTGCATTTGCGTCGATTGGCACTGGGGAGAGTTCTAGTGCCATTAAAATTTCTACTGCAAAGAACACGACTTTGGGATCCACTTCGGTTGCACCTATTAGCACTAATAAAAGCTCAAGTGCTATCGATATTACTACTGCTGGTAAGATAACGTCTCTAGGACCCTCTTCAGTTACATCTGCCGGGGTCAAATACACTTCAGGATCCACTGCAGTTGCGTCGATTGGCACTGGGGAGAGTTCAAGTGCCATTAATATTACTACTGCTGCAAAGAACACGACTTTGGGATCCACTTCGGTTGCACCTATTAGCACTATGAAAAGTTCAAGTGCCATTAAAGTTACTACTGCTGGTAGGATAACGTCTTTAGGACCCTCTTCAGTTACACCTGTTGGGGTCAAATACAATTCAAGATCCACTGCAGTTGCGTCGATTGGCACTGGGGAGAGTTCAAGTGCCATTAATATTACTACTGCTGCAAAGAACACGACCTTGGGATCCACTTCGGTTGCACCTATTAGCACAATGAAAAGTTCAAGTGCCATTAAAGTTACTACTGCAGGATCCACTGCAGTTGCGTCGATTGGCACTGGGGAGAGTTCAAGTGCCACTAATATTACTACTGCTGCAAAGAACACGACTTTGGGATCCACTTCGGTTGCACCTATTAGCACTATGAAAAGTTCAAGTGCCATTAAAGTTACTACTGCTGGTAAGATAGCGTCTTTAGGACCCTCTTCACTTACACCTGTTGGGGTCAGATACACTTCAGGATCCACTGCAGTTGCGTCGATTGGCACTGGGGAGAGTTCAAGTGCTATTAAAATTACTACTGCTGCAAAGAACACGACTTTCGGATCCACTTCGGTTGCACCTATTAGCACTATTAAAAGTTCACGTGCCATTGAAGTTACTACTGCTGCTAAGATAACGTCTTTAGGACCCTCTTCACTTACACCTGTTGGGGTCAGATACACTTCAGGATCCACTGCAGTTGCGTCGATTGGCACTGGGGAGAGTTCAAGTGCTATTAAAATTACTACTGCTGCAAAGAACACGACTTTCGGATCCACTTCGGTTGCACCTATTAGCACTATTAAAAGTTCACGTGCCATTGAAGTTACTACTGCTGCTAAGATAACGTCTTTAGGACCTTCTTCAGTTACACCTGTTGGGGTCAAATACACTTCAGGATCCACTGCATTTGCGTCGATTGGCACTGGGGAGAGTTCTAGTGCCATTAAAATTTCTACTGCAAAGAACACGACTTTGGGATCCACTTCGGTTGCACCTATTAGCACTAATAAAAGCTCAAGTGCTATCGATATTACTACTGCTGGTAAGATAACGTCTCTAGGACCCTCTTCAGTTACATCTGCCGGGGTCAAATACACTTCAGGATCCACTGCAGTTGCGTCGATTGGCACTGGGGAGAGTTCAAGTGCCATTAATATTACTACTGCTGCAAAGAACACGACTTTGGGATCCACTTCGGTTGCACCTATTAGCACTATGAAAAGTTCAAGTGCCATTAAAGTTACTACTGCTGGTAGGATAACGTCTTTAGGACCCTCTTCAGTTACACCTGTTGGGGTCAAATACAATTCAAGATCCACTGCAGTTGCGTCGATTGGCACTGGGGAGAGTTCAAGTGCCATTAAAATTTCTACTGCAAAGAACACGACTTTGGGATCCACTTCGGTTGCACCTATTAGCACTAATAAAAGCTCAAGTGCCATCGATGTTACTACTGCTGGTAAGATAACGTCTCCAGGGTCCTCTTCAGTTACATCTGTTGGGGTCAAATACACTTCAAGATCCACTGCAGTTGCGTCGATTGGCACTGGGGAGAGTTCAAGTGCCATTGAAATTTCTACTGCAAAGAACACGACTTTGGGATCCACTTCGGTTGCTCCTATTAGCACTATGAAAAGTTCAAGTGCCATTAAAATTACTACTGCTGCAAAGAACACGTCTTTGGGATCCACTTCGGTTGCACCTATTAGCACTATGAAAAGTTCAAGTGCCATTAAAGTTACTACTGCTGGTAAGACAACGTCTTTAGGACCCTCTTCAGTTACTCCTGTTGGGGTCAAATACACTTCAGGATCCACTGCAGTTGCGTCGATTAGCACTGGGGAGAGTTCAAGTGCTATTAAAATTAATACTGCTGCAAAGAACACGACTTTGGGATCCACTTCGGTTGCACCTATTAGCACTAATAAAAGTTCAAGTGCCATTGAAGTTACTACTGCTGGTAAGATAACGTCTTTAGGACCCTCTTCAGTTACACCTGTTGGGGTCAAATACACTTCAAGATCCACTGCAGTTGCGTCGATTGGCACTGGGGAGAGTTCAAGTGCCATTGAAATTACTACTGCTGCAAAGAACACGACTTTGGGATCCACTTCAATTTCAGCTGTTGGCCCTGGGGAGAGTTCAAGTGGCGGTGTAGTTTTTACTTCCATTGACAAACACAGTTCAGGATCCACTCGATTTGCATCAGTTGACACTAAAATGAGTTCCACCAACTGGAAATTTTCTGCTACTGCCACGAAAAAATGGACGAGGATGCCAGCTGCAATCTTTTTAGGTCCCGGTAAATTTTTTTCTGCTACCAAGAAAACGACTTTAGGATCAACTTCAGTTGTGCCTCGTGGCTCTATGCAAAGCTCAAGTGACAGTAAATTTTCTTCTGCTTTCGAGAAGCACACCTTGGGAATCACTTCAGTTGCATCTGCTGAAACTATGGAGAGTTCAAGTGTTAGTGGAGTTTATACTTCTTCAGACAAATACACTTCAGGATCCACTGCAGTTGCATCGGTTGGCACTGGGAAGAGTTCAAGTGCCATGAATGTTTCTACTGCCACTAAGAAAACGACTTTGGAATCCACTTCCGTTGCACTTGTTGGCACTGTGAAAAGTTCAGGTGCCATTAAAGATACGACTGCTGGTAAGATAACGTCTTTAGGACCCTCTTCAGTTACACCTGTTGGGGTCAAATACACTTCAGGATCCACTGCAGTTGCGTCGATTGGCACTGGGGAGAGTTCAAGTGCCACTAATATTACTACTGCTGCAAAGAACACGACTTTGGGATCCACTTCGGTTGCACCTATTAGCACTATGAAAAGTTCAAGTGCCATTAAAGTTACTACTGCTGGTAAGATAACGTCTTTAGGACCCTCTTCACTTACACCTGTTGGGGTCAAATACACTTCAGGATCCACTGCAGTTGCGTCGATTGGCACTGGGGAGAGTTCAAGTGCCACTAATATTACTACTGCTGCAAAGACCACGACTTTGGGATCCACTTCGGTTGCACCTATTAGCACTATGAAAAACTCAAGTGCCATTGATGTTACTACTGCTGGTAAGATAACGTCTCTAGGACCCTCTTCAGTTACACCTGTTGGGGTCAAATACACTTCAGGATCCACTGCAGTTGCGTCGATTGGCACTGGGGAGAGTTCAAGTGCCATTAATATTACTACTGCTGCAAAGAACACGACCTTGGGATCCACTTCGGTTGCACCTATTAGCACAATGAAAAGTTCAAGTGCCATTAAAGTTACTACTGCTGGTAAGATAACGTCTTTAGGACCCTCTTCACTTACACCTGTTGGGGTCAAATACACTTCAGGATCCACTGCAGTTGCGTCGATTGGCACTGGGGAGAGTTCAAGTGCCATTGAAATTTCTACTGCAAAGAACACGACTTTGGGATCCACTTCGGTTGCTCCTATTAGCACTATGAAAAGTTCAAGTGCCATTAAAATTACTACTGCTGCAAAGAACACGACTTTGGGATCCACTTCGGTTGCACGTATTAGCACTAATAAAAGTTCAAGTGCCATTGAAGTTACTACTGCTGGTAAGATAACGTCTTCAGGACCTTCTTCAGTTACACCTGTTGGGGTCAAATACACTTCAAGATCCACTGCATTTGCGTCGATTGGCACTGGGGAGAGTTCTAGTGCCATTAAAATTTCTACTGCAAAGAACACGACTTTGGTATCCACTTCGGTTGCACCTATTAGCACTAATAAAAGCTCAAGTGCCATCGATGTTACTACTCCTGGTAAGATAACGTCTCTAGGATCCTCTTCAGTTACATCTGTTGGGGTCAAATACACTTCAGGAACCACTGCAGTTGCGTCGATTGGCACTGGGGAGAGTTCAAGTGCCATTGAAATTTCTACTGCAAAGAACACGACTTTGGGATCCACTTCGGTTGCTCCTATTAGCACTATGAAAAGTTCAAGTGCCATTGAAGTTACTACTGCTGGTAAGATAACGTCTTCAGGACCTTCTTCAGTTACACCTGTTGGGGTCAAATACACTTCAAGATCCACTGCATTTGCGTCGATTGGCACTGGGGAGAGTTCTAGTGCCATTAAAATTTCTACTGCAAAGAACACGACTTTGGTATCCACTTCGGTTGCACCTATTAGCACTAATAAAAGCTCAAGTGCCATCGATGTTACTACTCCTGGTAAGATAACGTCTCTAGGATCCTCTTCAGTTACATCTGTTGGGGTCAAATACACTTCAGGAACCACTGCAGTTGCGTCGATTGGCACTGGGGAGAGTTCAAGTGCCATTGAAATTTCTACTGCAAAGAACACGACTTTGGGATCCACTTCGGTTGCTCCTATTAGCACTATGAAAAGTTCAAGTGCCATTAAAATTACTACTGCTGCAAAGAACACGACTTTGGGATCCACTTCGGTTGCACGTATTAGCACTAATAAAAGTTCAAGTGCCATTGAAGTTACTACTGCTGGTAAGATAACGTCTTTAGGACCCTTTTCAGTTACACCTGTTGGGGTCAAATACACATCAGGATCCACTGCAGTTGCGTCGATTGGCACTGGGGAGAGTTCAAGTGCCATTGAAATTACTACTGCTGCAAAGAACACGACTTTGGGATCCACTTCAATTTCAGCTGTTGGCACTGGGGAGAGTTCAAGTGGCGGTGTAGTTTTTACTTCCATTGACAAACACAGTTCAGGATCCACTCGATTTGCATCAGTTGACACTAAAATGAGTTCCACCAACTGGAAATTTTCTGCTACTGCCACGAAAAAATGGACGAGGATGCCAGCTGCAATCTTTTTAGGTCCCGGTAAATTTTTTTCTGCTACCAAGAAAACGACTTTAGGATCAACTTCAGTTGTGCCTCGTGGCTCTATGCAAAGCTCAAGTGACAGTAAATTTTCTTCTGCTTTCGAGAAGCACACCTTGGGAATCACTTCAGTTGCATCTGCTGAAACTATGGAGAGTTCAAGTGTTAGTGGAGTTTATACTTCTTCAGACAAATACACTTCAGGATCCACTGCAGTTGCATCGGTTGGCACTGGGAAGAGTTCAAGTGCCATGAATGTTTCTACTGCCACTAAGAAAACGACTTTGGAATCCACTTCCGTTGCACTTGTTAGCACTGTGAAAAGTTCAGGTGCCATTAAAGATACGACTGCTGGTAAGATAACGTCTTTAGGACCCTCTTCAGTTACACCTGTTGGGGTCAAATACACTTCAGGATCCACTGCAGTTGCGTCGATTGGCACTGGGGAGAGTTCAAGTGCCATTAATATTACTACTGCTGCAAAGAACACGACCTTGGGATCCACTTCGGTTGCACCTATTAGCACTATGAAAAGTTCAAGTGCCATTAAAGTTACTACTGCAGGATCCACTGCAGTTGCGTCGATTGGCACTGGGGAGAGTTCAAGTGCCACTAATATTACTACTGCTGCAAAGAACACGACTTTGGGATCCACTTCGGTTGCACCTATTAGCACTATGAAAAGTTCAAGTGCCATTAAAGTTACTACTGCTGGTAAGATAACGTCTTTAGGACCCTCTTCACTTACACCTGTTGGGGTCAAAAACACTTCAGGATCCACTGCAGTTGCGTCGATTGGCACTGGGGAGAGTTCAAGTGCCACTAATATTACTACTGCTGCAAAGACCACGACTTTGGGATCCACCTCGGTTGCACCTTCAGGATCCACTATGAAAAGCTTAAGTGCCATTGATGTTACTACTGCTGGTAAGATAACGTCTTTAGGACCCTCTTCACTTACACCTGTTGGGGTCAAATACACTTCAGGATCCACTGCAGTTGCGTCGATTGGCACTGGGGAGAGTTCAAGTGCCATTAATATTACCACTGCTGCAAAGAACACGACCTTGGGATCCACTTCGGTTGCACCTATTAGCACTATGAAAAGTTCAAGTGCCATTAAAGTTACTACTGCAGGATCCACTGCAGTTGCGTCGATTGGCACTGGGGAGAGTTCAAGTGCCACTAATATTACTACTGCTGCAAAGAACACGACTTTGGGATCCACTTCGGTTGCACCTATTAGCACTATGAAAAGTTCAAGTGCCATTAAAGTTACTACTGCTGGTAAGATAACGTCTTTAGGACCCTCTTCAGTTACACCTGTTGGGGTCAAATACACTTCAGGAACCACTGCAGTTGCGTCGATTGGCACTGGGGAGAGTTCAAGTGCCATTAATATTACTACTGCTGCAAAGAACACGACCTTGGGATCCACTTCGGTTGCACCTATTAGCACAATGAAAAGTTCAAGTGCCATTAAAGTTACTACTGCTGGTAAGATAACGTCTTTAGGACCCTCTTCACTTACACCTGTTGGGGTCAAATACACTTTAGGATCCACTGCAGTTGCGTCGATTGGCACTGGGGAGAGTTCAAGTGCCACTAATATTACTACTGCTGCAAAGAACACGACTTTGGGATCCACTTCGGTTGCACCTATTAGCACTATGAAAAGTTCAAGTGCCATTAAAGTTACTACTGCTGGTAAGATAACGTCTTTAGGACCCTCTTCACTTACACCTGTTGGGGTCAGATACACTTCAGGATCCACTGCAGTTGCGTCGATTGGCACTGGGGAGAGTTCAAGTGCTATTAAAATTACTACTGCTGCAAAGAACACGACTTTGGGATCCACTTCGGTTGCACCTATTAGCACTATTAAAAGTTCACGTGCCATTGAAGTTACTACTGCTGCTAAGATAACGTCTTTAGGACCTTCTTCAGTTACACCTGTTGGGGTCAAATACACTTCAGGATCCACTGCATTTGCGTCGATTGGCACTGGGGAGAGTTCTAGTGCCATTAAAATTTCTACTGCAAAGAACACGACTTTGGGATCCACTTCGGTTGCACCTATTAGCACTAATAAAAGCTCAAGTGCTATCGATATTACTACTGCTGGTAAGATTACGTCTCTAGGACCCTCTTCAGTTACATCTGCCGGGGTCAAATACACTTCAGGATCCACTGCAGTTGCGTCGATTGGCACTGGGGAGAGTTCAAGTGCCATTAATATTACTACTGCTGCAAAGAACACGACTTTGGGATCCACTTCGGTTGCACCTATTAGCACTATGAAAAGTTCAAGTGCCATTAAAGTTACTACTGCTGGTAAGATAACGTCTTTAGGACCCTCTTCAGTTACACCTGTTGGGGTCAAATACAATTCAAGATCCACTGCAGTTGCGTCGATTGGCACTGGGGAGAGTTCAAGTGCCATTAAAATTTCTACTGCAAAGAACACGACTTTGGGATCCACTTCGGTTGCACCTATTAGCACTAATAAAAGCTCAAGTGCCATCGATGTTACTACTGCTGGTAAGATAACGTCTCCAGGGTCCTCTTCAGTTACATCTGTTGGGGTCAAATACACTTCAAGATCCACTGCAGTTGCGTCGATTGGCACTGGGGAGAGTTCAAGTGCCATTGAAATTTCTACTGCAAAGAACACGACTTTGGGATCCACTTCGGTTGCTCCTATTAGCACTATGAAAAGTTCAAGTGCCATTAAAATTACTACTGCTGCAAAGAACACGTCTTTGGGATCCACTTCGGTTGCACCTATTAGCACTATGAAAAGTTCAAGTGCCATTAAAGTTACTACTGCTGGTAAGACAACGTCTTTAGGACCCTCTTCAGTTACTCCTGTTGGGGTCAAATACACTTCAGGATCCACTGCAGTTGCGTCGATTAGCACTGGGGAGAGTTCAAGTGCTATTAAAATTACTACTGCTGCAAAGAACACGACTTTGGGATCCACTTCGGTTGCACCTATTAGCACTAATAAAAGTTCAAGTGCCATTGAAGTTACTACTGCTGGTAAGATAACGTCTTTAGGACCCTCTTCAGTTACACCTGTTGGGGTCAAATACACTTCAAGATCCACTGCAGTTGCGTCGATTGGCACTGGGGAGAGTTCAAGTGCCATTGAAATTACTACTGCTGCAAAGAACACGACTTTGGGATCCACTTCAATTTCAGCTGTTGGCCCTGGGGAGAGTTCAAGTGGCGGTGTAGTTTTTACTTCCATTGACAAACACAGTTCAGGATCCACTCGATTTGCATCAGTTGACACTAAAATGAGTTCCACCAACTGGAAATTTTCTGCTACTGCCACGAAAAAATGGACGAGGATGCCAGCTGCAATCTTTTTAGGTCCCGGTAAATTTTTTTCTGCTACCAAGAAAACGACTTTAGGATCAACTTCAGTTGTGCCTCGTGGCTCTATGCAAAGCTCAAGTGACAGTAAATTTTCTTCTGCTTTCGAGAAGCACACCTTGGGAATCACTTCAGTTGCATCTGCTGAAACTATGGAGAGTTCAAGTGTTAGTGGAGTTTATACTTCTTCAGACAAATACACTTCAGGATCCACTGCAGTTGCATCGGTTGGCACTGGGAAGAGTTCAAGTGCCATGAATGTTTCTACTGCCACTAAGAAAACGACTTTGGACTCCACTTCCGTTGCACTTGTTGGCACTGTGAAAAGTTCAGGTGCCATTAAAGATACGACTGCTGGTAAGATAACGTCTTTAGGACCCTCTTCAGTTACACCTGTTGGGGTCAAATACACTTCAGGATCCACTGCAGTTGCGTCGATTGGCACTGGGGAGAGTTCAAGTGCCACTAATATTACTACTGCTGCAAAGAACACGACCTTGGGATCCACTTCGGTTGCACCTATTAGCACTATGAAAAGTTCAAGTGCCATTAAAGTTACTACTGCTGGTAAGATAACGTCTTTAGGACCCTCTTCACTTACACCTGTTGGGGTCAAATACACTTCAGGATCCACTGCAGTTGCGTCGATTGGCACTGGGGAGAGTTCAAGTGCCATTAATATTACTACTGCTGCAAAGAACACGACCTTGGGATCCACTTCGGTTGCACCTATTAGCACAATGAAAAGTTCAAGTGCCATTAAAGTTACTACTGCTGGTAAGATAACGTCTTTAGGACCCTCTTCACTTACACCTGTTGGGGTCAAATACACTTCAGGATCCACTGCAGTTGCGTCGATTGGCACTGGGGAGAGTTCAAGTGCCACTAATATTACTACTGCTGCAAAGAACACGACTTTGGGATCCACTTCGGTTGCACCTATTAGCACTATGAAAAGTTCAAGTGCCATTAAAGTTACTACTGCTGGTAAGATAACGTCTTTAGGACCCTCTTCAGTTACACCTGTTGGGGTCAAATACACTTCAGGAACCACTGCAGTTGCGTCGATTGGCACTGGGGAGAGTTCAAGTGCCATTAATATTACTACTGCTGCTAAGAACACGACCTTGGGATCCACTTCGGTTGCACCTATTAGCACAATGAAAAGTTCAAGTGCCATTAAAGTTACTACTGCTGGTAAGATAACGTCTTTAGGACCCTCTTCACTTACACCTGTTGGGGTCAAATACACTTCAGGATCCACTGCAGTTGCGTCGATTGGCACTGGGGAGAGTTCAAGTGCCACTAATATTACTACTGCTGCAAAGAACACGACTTTGGGATCCACTTCGGTTGCACCTATTAGCACTATGAAAAGTTCAAGTGCCACTAAAGTTACTACTGCTGGTAAGATAACGTCTTTAGGACCCTCTTCACTTACACCTGTTGGGGTCAAATACACTTCAGGATCCACTGCAGTTGCGTCGATTAGCACTGGGGAGAGTTCAAGTGCTATTAAAATTACTACTGCTGCAAAGAACACGACTTTGGGATCCACTTCGGTTTCACCTATTAGCACTAATAAAAGTTCAAGTCCCATTAAAGTTACTACTGCTGGTAAGATAACGTCTTTAGGACCCTCTTCAGTTCCACCTGTTGGGGTCAGATACACTTCAGGATCCACTGCAGTTGCGTCGATTGGCACTGGGGAGAGTTCAAGTGCTATTAAAATTACTACTGCTGCAAAGAACACGACTTTGGGATCCACTTCGGTTGCACCTATTAGCACTATTAAAAGTTCACGTGCCATTGAAGTTACTACTGCTGCTAAGATAACGTCTTTAGGACCTTCTTCAGTTACACCTGTTGGGGTCAAATACACTTCAGGATCCACTGCATTTGCGTCGATTGGCACTGGGGAGAGTTCTAGTGCCATTAAAATTTCTACTGCAAAGAACACGACTTTGGGATCCACTTCGGTTGCACCTATTAGCACTAATAAAAGCTCAAGTGCTATCGATATTACTACTGCTGGTAAGATAACGTCTCTAGGACCCTCTTCAGTTACATCTGCCGGGGTCAAATACACTTCAGGATCCACTGCAGTTGCGTCGATTGGCACTGGGGAGAGTTCAAGTGCCATTAATATTACTACTGCTGCAAAGAACACGACTTTGGGATCCACTTCGGTTGCACCTATTAGCACTATGAAAAGTTCAAGTGCCATTAAAGTTACTACTGCTGGTAAGATAACGTCTTTAGGACCCTCTTCAGTTACACCTGTTGGGGTCAAATACACTTCAAGATCCACTGCAGTTGCGTCGATTGGCACTGGGGAGAGTTCTAGTGCCATTAAAATTTCTACTGCAAAGAACACGACTTTGGGATCCACTTCGGTTGCACCTATTAGCACTAATAAAAGCTCAAGTGCCATCGATGTTACTACTGCTGGTAAGATAACGTCTCCAGGGTCCTCTTCAGTTACATCTGTTGGGGTCAAATACACTTCAAGATCCACTGCAGTTGCGTCGATTGGCACTGGGGAGAGTTCAAGTGCCATTGAAATTTCTACTGCAAAGAACACGACTTTGGGATCCACTTCGGTTGCTCCTATTAGCACTATGAAAAGTTCAAGTGCCATTAAAATTACTACTGCTGCAAAGAACACGTCTTTGGGATCCACTTCGGTTGCACCTATTAGCACTATGAAAAGTTCAAGTGCCATTAAAGTTACTACTGCTGGTAAGACAACGTCTTTAGGACCCTCTTCAGTTACTCCTGTTGGGGTCAAATACACTTCAGGATCCACTGCAGTTGCGTCGATTAGCACTGGGGAGAGTTCAAGTGCTATTAAAATTACTACTGCTGCAAAGAACACGACTTTGGGATCCACTTCGGTTGCACCTATTAGCACTAATAAAAGTTCAAGTGCCATTGAAGTTACTACTGCTGGTAAGATAACGTCTTTAGCACCCTCTTCAGTTACACCTGTTGGGGTCAAATACACTTCAAGATCCACTGCAGTTGCGTCGATTGGCACTGGGGAGAGTTCAAGTGCCATTGAAATTACTACTGCTGCAAAGAACACGACTTTGGGATCCACTTCAATTTCAGCTGTTGGCCCTGGGGTGAATTCAAGTGGCGGTGTAGTTTTTACTTCCATTGACAGACACAGTTCAGGATCCACTCGATTTGCATCAGTTGACACTAAAATGAGTTCCACCAACTGGAAATTTTCTGCTACTGCCACGAAAAAATGGACGAGGATGCCAGCTGCAATCTTTTTAGGTCCCGGTAAATTTTTTTCTGCTACCAAGAAAACGACTTTAGGATCAACTTCAGTTGTGCCTCGTGGCTCTATGCAAAGCTCAAGTGACAGTAAATTTTCTTCTGCTTTCGAGAAGCACACCTTGGGAATCACTTCAGTTGCATCTGCTGAAACTATGGAGAGTTCAAGTGTTAGTGGAGTTTATACTTCTTCAGACAAATACACTTCAGGATCCACTGCAGTTGCATCGGTTGGCACTGGGAAGAGTTCAAGTGCCATGAATGTTTCTACTGCCACTAAGAAAACGACTTTGGACTCCACTTCCGTTGCACTTGTTGGCACTGTGAAAAGTTCAGGTGCCATTAAAGATACGACTGCTGGTAAGATAACGTCTTTAGGACCCTCTTCAGTTACACCTGTTGGGGTCAAATACACTTCAGGATCCACTGCAGTTGCGTCGATTGGCACTGGGGAGAGTTCAAGTGCCACTAATATTACTACTGCTGCAAAGAACACGACCTTGGGATCCACTTCGGTTGCACCTATTAGCACTATGAAAAGTTCAAGTGCCATTAAAGTTACTACTGCTGGTAAGATAACGTCTTTAGGACCCTCTTCACTTACACCTGTTGGGGTCAAATACACTTCAGGATCCACTGCAGTTGCGTCGATTGGCACTGGGGAGAGTTCAAGTGCCATTAATATTACTACTGCTGCAAAGAACACGACCTTGGGATCCACTTCGGTTGCACCTATTAGCACAATGAAAAGTTCAAGTGCCATTAAAGTTACTACTGCTGGTAAGATAACGTCTTTAGGACCCTCTTCACTTACACCTGTTGGGGTCAAATACACTTCAGGATCCACTGCAGTTGCGTCGATTGGCACTGGGGAGAGTTCAAGTGCCACTAATATTACTACTGCTGCAAAGAACACGACTTTGGGATCCACTTCGGTTGCACCTATTAGCACTATGAAAAGTTCAAGTGCCATTAAAGTTACTACTGCTGGTAAGATAACGTCTTTAGGACCCTCTTCAGTTACACCTGTTGGGGTCAAATACACTTCAGGAACCACTGCAGTTGCGTCGATTGGCACTGGGGAGAGTTCAAGTGCCATTAATATTACTACTGCTGCTAAGAACACGACCTTGGGATCCACTTCGGTTGCACCTATTAGCACAATGAAAAGTTCAAGTGCCATTAAAGTTACTACTGCTGGTAAGATAACGTCTTTAGGACCCTCTTCACTTACACCTGTTGGGGTCAAATACACTTCAGGATCCACTGCAGTTGCGTCGATTGGCACTGGGGAGAGTTCAAGTGCCACTAATATTACTACTGCTGCAAAGAACACGACTTTGGGATCCACTTCGGTTGCACCTATTAGCACTATGAAAAGTTCAAGTGCCACTAAAGTTACTACTGCTGGTAAGATAACGTCTTTAGGACCCTCTTCACTTACACCTGTTGGGGTCAAATACACTTCAGGATCCACTGCAGTTGCGTCGATTAGCACTGGGGAGAGTTCAAGTGCTATTAAAATTACTACTGCTGCAAAGAACACGACTTTGGGATCCACTTCGGTTTCACCTATTAGCACTAATAAAAGTTCAAGTCCCATTAAAGTTACTACTGCTGGTAAGATAACGTCTTTAGGACCCTCTTCAGTTCCACCTGTTGGGGTCAGATACACTTCAGGATCCACTGCAGTTGCGTCGATTGGCACTGGGGAGAGTTCAAGTGCTATTAAAATTACTACTGCTGCAAAGAACACGACTTTGGGATCCACTTCGGTTGCACCTATTAGCACTATTAAAAGTTCACGTGCCATTGAAGTTACTACTGCTGCTAAGATAACGTCTTTAGGACCTTCTTCAGTTACACCTGTTGGGGTCAAATACACTTCAGGATCCACTGCATTTGCGTCGATTGGCACTGGGGAGAGTTCTAGTGCCATTAAAATTTCTACTGCAAAGAACACGACTTTGGGATCCACTTCGGTTGCACCTATTAGCACTAATAAAAGCTCAAGTGCTATCGATATTACTACTGCTGGTAAGATAACGTCTCTAGGACCCTCTTCAGTTACATCTGCCGGGGTCAAATACACTTCAGGATCCACTGCAGTTGCGTCGATTGGCACTGGGGAGAGTTCAAGTGCCATTAATATTACTACTGCTGCAAAGAACACGACTTTGGGATCCACTTCGGTTGCACCTATTAGCACTATGAAAAGTTCAAGTGCCATTAAAGTTACTACTGCTGGTAAGATAACGTCTTTAGGACCCTCTTCAGTTACACCTGTTGGGGTCAAATACACTTCAAGATCCACTGCAGTTGCGTCGATTGGCACTGGGGAGAGTTCTAGTGCCATTAAAATTTCTACTGCAAAGAACACGACTTTGGGATCCACTTCGGTTGCACCTATTAGCACTAATAAAAGCTCAAGTGCCATCGATGTTACTACTGCTGGTAAGATAACGTCTCCAGGGTCCTCTTCAGTTACATCTGTTGGGGTCAAATACACTTCAAGATCCACTGCAGTTGCGTCGATTGGCACTGGGGAGAGTTCAAGTGCCATTGAAATTTCTACTGCAAAGAACACGACTTTGGGATCCACTTCGGTTGCTCCTATTAGCACTATGAAAAGTTCAAGTGCCATTAAAATTACTACTGCTGCAAAGAACACGTCTTTGGGATCCACTTCGGTTGCACCTATTAGCACTATGAAAAGTTCAAGTGCCATTAAAGTTACTACTGCTGGTAAGACAACGTCTTTAGGACCCTCTTCAGTTACTCCTGTTGGGGTCAAATACACTTCAGGATCCACTGCAGTTGCGTCGATTAGCACTGGGGAGAGTTCAAGTGCTATTAAAATTACTACTGCTGCAAAGAACACGACTTTGGGATCCACTTCGGTTGCACCTATTAGCACTAATAAAAGTTCAAGTGCCATTGAAGTTACTACTGCTGGTAAGATAACGTCTTTAGCACCCTCTTCAGTTACACCTGTTGGGGTCAAATACACTTCAAGATCCACTGCAGTTGCGTCGATTGGCACTGGGGAGAGTTCAAGTGCCATTGAAATTACTACTGCTGCAAAGAACACGACTTTGGGATCCACTTCAATTTCAGCTGTTGGCCCTGGGGTGAATTCAAGTGGCGGTGTAGTTTTTACTTCCATTGACAGACACAGTTCAGGATCCACTCGATTTGCATCAGTTGACACTAAAATGAGTTCCACCAACTGGAAATTTTCTGCTACTGCCACGAAAAAATGGACGAGGATGCCAGCTGCAATCTTTTTAGGTCCCGGTAAATTTTTTTCTGCTACCAAGAAAACGACTTTAGGATCAACTTCAGTTGTGCCTCGTGGCTCTATGCAAAGCTCAAGTGACAGTAAATTTTCTTCTGCTTTCGAGAAGCACACCTTGGGAATCACTTCAGTTGCATCTGCTGAAACTATGGAGAGTTCAAGTGTTAGTGGAGTTTATACTTCTTCAGACAAATACACTTCAGGATCCACTGCAGTTGCATCGGTTGGCACTGGGAAGAGTTCAAGTGCCATGAATGTTTCTACTGCCACTAAGAAAACGACTTTGGACTCCACTTCCGTTGCACTTGTTGGCACTGTGAAAAGTTCAGGTGCCATTAAAGATACGACTGCTGGTAAGATAACGTCTTTAGGACCCTCTTCAGTTACACCTGTTGGGGTCAAATACACTTCAGGATCCACTGCAGTTGCGTCGATTGGCACTGGGGAGAGTTCAAGTGCCACTAATATTACTACTGCTGCAAAGAACACGACCTTGGGATCCACTTCGGTTGCACCTATTAGCACTATGAAAAGTTCAAGTGCCATTAAAGTTACTACTGCTGGTAAGATAACGTCTTTAGGACCCTCTTCACTTACACCTGTTGGGGTCAAATACACTTCAGGATCCACTGCAGTTGCGTCGATTGGCACTGGGGAGAGTTCAAGTGCCATTAATATTACTACTGCTGCAAAGAACACGACCTTGGGATCCACTTCGGTTGCACCTATTAGCACAATGAAAAGTTCAAGTGCCATTAAAGTTACTACTGCTGGTAAGATAACGTCTTTAGGACCCTCTTCACTTACACCTGTTGGGGTCAAATACACTTCAGGATCCACTGCAGTTGCGTCGATTGGCACTGGGGAGAGTTCAAGTGCCACTAATATTACTACTGCTGCAAAGAACACGACTTTGGGATCCACTTCGGTTGCACCTATTAGCACTATGAAAAGTTCAAGTGCCATTAAAGTTACTACTGCTGGTAAGATAACGTCTTTAGGACCCTCTTCAGTTACACCTGTTGGGGTCAAATACACTTCAGGAACCACTGCAGTTGCGTCGATTGGCACTGGGGAGAGTTCAAGTGCCATTAATATTACTACTGCTGCTAAGAACACGACCTTGGGATCCACTTCGGTTGCACCTATTAGCACAATGAAAAGTTCAAGTGCCATTAAAGTTACTACTGCTGGTAAGATAACGTCTTTAGGACCCTCTTCACTTACACCTGTTGGGGTCAAATACACTTCAGGATCCACTGCAGTTGCGTCGATTGGCACTGGGGAGAGTTCAAGTGCCACTAATATTACTACTGCTGCAAAGAACACGACTTTGGGATCCACTTCGGTTGCACCTATTAGCACTATGAAAAGTTCAAGTGCCACTAAAGTTACTACTGCTGGTAAGATAACGTCTTTAGGACCCTCTTCACTTACACCTGTTGGGGTCAAATACACTTCAGGATCCACTGCACTTGCGTCGATTAGCACTGGGGAGAGTTCAAGTGCTATTAAAATTACTACTGCTGCAAAGAACACGACTTTGGGATCCACTTCGGTTGCACCTATTAGCACTAATAAAAGTTCAAGTCCCATTAAAGTTACTACTGCTGGTAAGATAACGTCTTTAGGACCCTCTTCAGTTCCACCTGTTGGGGTCAGATACACTTCAGGATCCACTGCAGTTGCGTCGATTGGCACTGGGGAGAGTTCAAGTGCTATTAAAATTACTACTGCTGCAAAGAACACGACTTTGGGATCCACTTCGGTTGCACCTATTAGCACTATTAAAAGTTCACGTGCCATTGAAGTTACTACTGCTGCTAAGATAACGTCTTTAGGACCTTCTTCAGTTACACCTGTTGGGGTCAAATACACTTCAGGATCCACTGCATTTGCGTCGATTGGCACTGGGGAGAGTTCTAGTGCCATTAAAATTTCTACTGCAAAGAACACGACTTTGGGATCCACTTCGGTTGCACCTATTAGCACTAATAAAAGCTCAAGTGCTATCGATATTACTACTGCTGGTAAGATAACGTCTCTAGGACCCTCTTCAGTTACATCTGCCGGGGTCAAATACACTTCAGGATCCACTGCAGTTGCGTCGATTGGCACTGGGGAGAGTTCAAGTGCCATTAATATTACTACTGCTGCAAAGAACACGACTTTGGGATCCACTTCGGTTGCACCTATTAGCACTATGAAAAGTTCAAGTGCCATTAAAGTTACTACTGCTGGTAAGATAACGTCTTTAGGACCCTCTTCAGTTACACCTGTTGGGGTCAAATACACTTCAAGATCCACTGCAGTTGCGTCGATTGGCACTGGGGAGAGTTCTAGTGCCATTAAAATTTCTACTGCAAAGAACACGACTTTGGGATCCACTTCGGTTGCACCTATTAGCACTAATAAAAGCTCAAGTGCCATCGATGTTACTACTGCTGGTAAGATAACGTCTCCAGGGTCCTCTTCAGTTACATCTGTTGGGGTCAAATACACTTCAAGATCCACTGCAGTTGCGTCGATTGGCACTGGGGAGAGTTCAAGTGCCATTGAAATTTCTACTGCAAAGAACACGACTTTGGGATCCACTTCGGTTGCTCCTATTAGCACTATGAAAAGTTCAAGTGCCATTAAAATTACTACTGCTGCAAAGAACACGTCTTTGGGATCCACTTCGGTTGCACCTATTAGCACTATGAAAAGTTCAAGTGCCATTAAAGTTACTACTGCTGGTAAGACAACGTCTTTAGGACCCTCTTCAGTTACTCCTGTTGGGGTCAAATACACTTCAGGATCCACTGCAGTTGCGTCGATTGGCACTGGGGAGAGTTCAAGTGCTATTAAAATTACTACTGCTGCAAAGAACACGACTTTGGGATCCACTTCGGTTGCACCTATTAGCACTAATAAAAGTTCAAGTGCCATTGAAGTTACTACTGCTGGTAAGATAACGTCTTTAGCACCCTCTTCAGTTACACCTGTTGGGGTCAAATACACTTCAAGATCCACTGCAGTTGCGTCGATTGGCACTGGGGAGAGTTCAAGTGCCATTGAAATTACTACTGCTGCAAAGAACACGACTTTGGGATCCACTTCAATTTCAGCTGTTGGCCCTGGGGTGAATTCAAGTGGCGGTGTAGTTTTTACTTCCATTGACAAACACAGTTCAGGATCCACTCGATTTGCATCAGTTGACACTAAAATGAGTTCCACCAACTGGAAATTTTCTGCTACTGCCACGAAAAAATGGACGAGGATGCCAGCTGCAATCTTTTTAGGTCCCGGTAAATTTTTTTCTGCTACCAAGAAAACGACTTTAGGATCAACTTCAGTTGTGCCTCGTGGCTCTATGCAAAGCTCAAGTGACAGTAAATTTTCTTCTGCTTTCGAGAAGCACACCTTGGGAATCACTTCAGTTGCATCTGCTGAAACTATGGAGAGTTCAAGTGTTAGTGGAGTTTATACTTCTTCAGACAAATACACTTCAGGATCCACTGCAGTTGCATCGGTTGGCACTGGGAAGAGTTCAAGTGCCATGAATGTTTCTACTGCCACTAAGAAAACGACTTTGGAATCCACTTCCGTTGCACTTGTTGGCACTGTGAAACGTTCAGGTGCCATTAAAGATACGACTGCTGGTAAGATAACGTCTTTAGGACCCTCTTCAGTTACACCTGTTGGGGTCAAATACACTTCAGGATCCACTGCAGTTGCGTCGATTGGCACTGGGGAGAGTTCAAGTGCCACTAATATTACTACTGCTGCAAAGAACACGACCTTGGGATCCACTTCGGTTGCACCTATTAGCACCATGAAAAGCTCAAGTGCCATTGATGTTACTACTGCTGGTAAGATAACGTCTCTAGGACCATCTTCAGTTACACCTGTTGGGGTCAAATACACTTCAGGATCCACTGCAGTTGCGTCGATTGGCACTGGGGAGAGTTCAAGTGTCATTAATATTACTACTGCTGCAAAGAACACGACCTTGGGATCCACTTCGGTTGCACCTATCAGCACAATGAAAAGTTCAAGTGCCATTAAAGTTACTACTGCTGGTAAGATAACGTCTTTAGGACCCTCTTCACTTACACCTGTTGGGGTCAAATACACTTCAGGATCCACTGCAGTTGCGTCGATTGGCACTGGGGAGAGTTCAAGTGCCACTAATATTACTACTGCTGCAAAGAACACGACTTTGGGATCCACTTCGGTTGCACCTATTAGCACTATGAAAAGTTCAAGTGCCATTAAAGTTACTACTGCTGGTAAGATAACGTCTTTAGGACCCTCTTCAGTTACACCTGTTGGGGTCAAATACACTTCAGGAACCACTGCAGTTGCGTCGATTGGCACTGGGGAGAGTTCAAGTGCCATTGAAATTTCTACTGCAAAGAACACGACTTTGGGATCCACTTCGGTTGCTCCTATTAGCACTATGAAAAGTTCAAGTGCCATTAAAATTACTACTGCTGCAAAGAATACGTCTTTGGGATCCACTTCGGTTGCACCTATTAGCACTAATAAAAGTTCAAGTCCCATTAAAGTTACTACTGCTGGTAAGATAACGTCTTTAGGACCCTCTTCAGTTCCACCTGTTGGGGTCAGATACACTTCAGGATCCACTGCAGTTGCGTCGATTGGCACTGGGGAGAGTTCTAGTGCCATTAAAATTTCTACTGCAAAGAACACGACTTTGGGATCCACTTCGGTTGCACCTATTAGCACTAATAAAAGCTCAAGTGCTATCGATATTACTACTGCTGGTAAGATAACGTCTCTAGGACCCTCTTCAGTTACATCTGCCGGGGTCAAATACACTTCAGGATCCACTGCAGTTGCGTCGATTGGCACTGGGGAGAGTTCAAGTGCCATTAATATTACTACTGCTGCAAAGAACACGACTTTGGGATCCACTTCGGTTGCACCTATTAGCACTATGAAAAGTTCAAGTGCCATTAAAGTTACTACTGCTGGTAAGATAACGTCTTTAGGACCCTCTTCAGTTACACCTGTTGGGGTCAAATACACTTCAAGATCCACTGCAGTTGCGTCGATTGGGACTGGGGAGAGTTCAAGTGCCATTAAAATTTCTACTGCAAAGAACACGACTTTGGGATCCACTTCGGTTGCACCTAATAGCACTAATAAAAGCTCAAGTGCCATCGATGTTACTACTGCTGGTAAGATAACGTCTCCAGGGTCCTCTTCAGTTACATCTGTTGGGGTCAAATACACTTCAAGATCCACTGCAGTTGCGTCGATTGGCACTGGGGAGAGTTCAAGTGCCATTGAAATTTCTACTGCAAAGAACACGACTTTGGGATCCACTTCGGTTGCTCCTATTAGCACTATGAAAAGTTCAAGTGCCACTAAAATTACTACTGCTGCAAAGAACACGTCTTTGGGATCCACTTCGGTTGCACCTATTAGCACTATGAAAAGTTCAAGTGCCATTAAAGTTACTACTGCTGGTAAGACAACGTCTTTAGGACCCTCTTCAGTTACTCCTGTTGGGGTCAAATACACTTCAGGATCCACTGCAGTTGCGTCGATTAGCACTGGGGAGAGTTCAAGTGCTATTAAAATTACTACTGCTGCAAAGAACACGACTTTGGGATCCACTTCGGTTGCACCTATTAGCACTAATAAAAGTTCAAGTGCCATTGAAGTTACTACTGCTGGTAAGATAACGTCTTTAGCACCCTCTTCAGTTACACCTGTTGGGGTCAAATACACTTCAAGATCCACTGCAGTTGCGTCGATTGGCACTGGGGAGAGTTCAAGTGCCATTGAAATTACTACTGCTGCAAAGAACACGACTTTGGGATCCACTTCAATTTCAGCTGTTGGCCCTGGGGTGAATTCAAGTGGCGGTGTAGTTTTTACTTCCATTGACAAACACAGTTCAGGATCCACTCGATTTGCATCAGTTGACACTAAAATGAGTTCCACCAACTGGAAATTTTCTGCTACTGCCACGAAAAAATGGACGAGGATGCCAGCTGCAATCTTTTTAGGTCCCGGTAAATTTTTTTCTGCTACCAAGAAAACGACTTTAGGATCAACTTCAGTTGTGCCTCGTGGCTCTATGCAAAGCTCAAGTGACAGTAAATTTTCTTCTGCTTTCGAGAAGCACACCTTGGGAATCACTTCAGTTGCATCTGCTGAAACTATGGAGAGTTCAAGTGTTAGTGGAGTTTATACTTCTTCAGACAAATACACTTCAGGATCCACTGCAGTTGCATCGGTTGGCACTGGGAAGAGTTCAAGTGCCATGAATGTTTCTACTGCCACTAAGAAAACGACTTTGGAATCCACTTCCGTTGCACTTGTTGGCACTGTGAAACGTTCAGGTGCCATTAAAGATACGACTGCTGGTAAGATAACGTCTTTAGGACCCTCTTCAGTTACACCTGTTGGGGTCAAATACACTTCAGGATCCACTGCAGTTGCGTCGATTGGCACTGGGGAGAGTTCAAGTGCCACTAATATTACAAATGCTGCAAAGAACACGACCTTGGGATCCACTTCGGTTGCACCTATTAGCACCATGAAAAGCTCAAGTGCCATTGATGTTACTACTGCTGGTAAGATAACGTCTTTAGGACCATCTTCAGTTACACCTGTTGGGGTCAAATACACTTCAGGATCCACTGCAGTTGCGTCGATTGGCACTGGGGAGAGTTCAAGTGTCATTAATATTACTACTGCTGCAAAGAACACGACCTTGGGATCCACTTCGGTTGCACCTATCAGCACAATGAAAAGTTCAAGTGCCATTAAAGTTACTACTGCTGGTAAGATAACGTCTTTAGGACCCTCTTCACTTACACCTGTTGGGGTCAAATACACTTCAGGATCCACTGCAGTTGCGTCGATTGGCACTGGGGAGAGTTCAAGTGCTATTAAAATTACTACTGCTGCAAAGAACACGACTTTGGGATCCACTTCGGTTGCACCTATTAGCACTATGAAAAGTTCAAGTGCCATTAAAGTTACTACTGCTGGTAAGATAACGTCTTTAGGACCCTCTTCAGTTACACCTGTTGGGGTCAAATACACTTCAGGAACCACTGCAGTTGCGTCGATTGGCACTGGGGAGAGTTCAAGTGCCATTGAAATTTCTACTGCAAAGAACACGACTTTGGGATCCACTTCGGTTGCTCCTATTAGCACTATGAAAAGTTCAAGTGCCATTAAAATTACTACTGCTGCAAAGAATACGTCTTTGGGATCCACTTCGGTTGCACCTATTAGCACTAATAAAAGTTCAAGTCCCATTAAAGTTACTACTGCTGGTAAGATAACGTCTTTAGGACCCTCTTCAGTTCCACCTGTTGGGGTCAGATACACTTCAGGATCCACTGCAGTTGCGTCGATTGGCACTGGGGAGAGTTCAAGTGCTATTAAAATTACTACTGCTGCAAGGAACACGACTTTGGGATCCACTTCGGTTGCACCTATTAGCACTAATAAAAGTTCAAGTGCCATTGAAGTTACTACTGCTGCTAAGATAACGTCTCTAGGACCCTCTTCAGTTACATCTGTTGGGGTCAAATACACTTCAAGATCCACTGCAGTTGCGTCGATTGGCACTGGGGAGAGTTCAAGTGCCATTAATATTACTACTGCTGCAAAGAACACGACCTTGGGATCCACTTCGGTTGCACCTATTAGCAAAATGAAAAGTTCAAGTGCCATTAAAGTTACTACTGCTGGTAAGATAACGTCTTTAGGACCCTCTTCAGTTCCACCTGTTGGGGTCAGATACACTTCAGGATCCACTGCAGTTGCGTCGATTGGCACTGGGGAGAGTTCAAGTGCTATTAAAATTACCACTGCTGCAAAGAACACGACTTTGGGATCCACTTCGGTTGCACCTATTAGCACTAATAAAAGTTCAAGTGCCATTGAAGTTACTACTGCTGCTAAGATAACGTCTTTAGGACCTTCTTCAGTTACACCTGTTGGGGTCAAATACACTTCAGGATCCACTGCATTTGCGTCGATTGGCACTGGGGAGAGTTCTAGTGCCATTAAAATTTCTACTGCAAAGAACACGACTTTGGGATCCACTTCGGTTGCACCTATTAGCACTAATAAAAGCTCAAGTGCTATCGATATTACTACTGCTGGTAAGATAACGTCTTTAGGACCCTCTTCACTTACACCTGTTGGGGTCAAATACACTTCATTATCCACTGCAGTTGCGTCGATTGGCACTGGGGAGAGTTCAAGTGCCATTAATATTACTACTGCTGCAAAGAACACGACTTTGGGATCCACTTCGGTTGCACCTATTAGCACTATGAAAAGTTCAAGTGCCATTAAAGTTACTACTGCTGGTAAGATAACGTCTTTAGGACCCTCTTCAGTTACACCTGTTGGGGTCAAATACACTTCAAGATCCACTGCAGTTGCGTCGATTGGCACTGGGGAGAGTTCAAGTGCCATTAAAATTTCTACTGCAAAGAACACAACTTTGGGATCCACTTCGGTTGCACCTATTAGCACTATGAAAAGTTCAAGTGCCATCGATGTTACTACTGGTGGTAAGATAACGTCTCCATGGTCCTCTTCAGTTACATCTGTTGGGGTCAAATACACTTCAGGATCCACTGCAGTTGCGTCGATTAGCACTGGGGAGAGTTCAAGTGCTCTTAAAATTACTACTGCTGCAAAGAACTCGACTTTGGGATCCACTTCGGTTGCACCTATTAGCACTAATAAAAGTTCAAGTGCCATTGAAGTTACTACTGCTGGTAAGATAACGTCTTTAGGACCCTCTTCAGTTACACCTGTTGGGGTCAAATACACTTCAAGATCCACTGCAGTTGCGTCGATTGGCGCTGGGGAGAGTTCAAGTGCCATTGAAATTACTACTGCTGCAAAGAACACGACTTTGGGATCCACTTCAATTTCAGCTGTTGGCCCTGGGGAGAGTTCAAGTGGCGGTGTAGTTTTTATAGTTTTTACTTCCACTGACAAACACAGTTCAGGATCCACTCGATTTGCATCAGTTGACACTAAAATGAGTTCCACCAACTGGAAATTTTCTGCTACTGCCACGAAAAAATGGACGAGGATGCCAGCTGCAATCTTTTTAGGTCCCGGTAAATTTTTTTCTGCTACCAAGAAAACGACTTTAGGATCAACTTCAGTTGTGCCTCGTGGCTCTATGCAAAGCTCAAGTGACAGTAAATTTTCTTCTGCTTTCGAGAAGCACACCTTGGGAATCACTTCAGTTGCATCTGCTGAAACTATGGAGAGTTCAAGTGTTAGTGGAGTTTATACTTCTTCAGACAAATACACTTCAGGATCCACTGCAGTTGCATCGGTTGGCACTGGGAAGAGTTCAAGTGCCATGAATGTTTCTACTGCCACTAAGAAAACGTCTTTGGAATCCACTTCCGTTGCACTTGTTGGCACTGTGAAAAGTTCAGGTGCCATTAAAGATACGACTGCTGGTAAGATAACGTCTTTAGGACCCTCTTCAGTTACACCTGTTGGGGTCAAATACACTTCAGGATCCACTGCAGTTGCGTCGATTGGCACTGGGGAGAGTTCAAGTGCCATTAATATTACTACTGCTGCAAAGAACACGACCTTGGGATCCACTTCGGTTGCACCTATTAGCACTATGAAAAGTTCAAGTGCCATTAAAGTTACTACTGCTGGTAAGATAACGTCTTTAGGACCCTCTTCACTTACACCTGTTGGAGTCAAATACACTTCAGGATCCACTGCAGTTGCGTCGATTGGCACTGGGGAGAGTTCAAGTGCCAATAATATTACTACTGCTGCAAAGACCACGACTTTGGGATCCACTTCGGTTGCATTTATTAGCACTATGAAAAGCTCAAGTGCCATTGATGTTACTACTGCTGGTAAGATAACGTCTCTAGGACCCTCTTCAGTTACACCTGTTGGGGTCAAATACACTTCAGGATCCACTGCAGTTGCGTCGATTGGCACTGGGGAGAGTTCAAGTGCCATTAATATTACTACTGCTGCAAAGAACACGACCTTGGGATCCACTTCAGTTGCACCTATTAGCACTATGAAAAGTTCAAATGCCATTAAAGTTACTACTGCTGGTAAGATAACGTCTTTAGGACCCTCTTCACTTACACCTGTTGGGGTCAAATACACTTCAGGATCCACTGCAGTTGCGTCGATTGGCACTGGGGAGAGTTCAGGTGCCACTAATATTACTACTGCTGCAAAGAACACGACTTTGGGATCCACTTCGGTTGCACCTATTAGCACTAATAAAAGTTCAAGTCCCATTAAAGTTACTACTGCTGGTAAGATAACGTCTTTAGGACCCTCTTCAGTTCCACCTGTTGGGGTCAGATACACTTCAGGATCCACTGCAGTTGCGTCGATTGGCACTGGGGAGAGTTCTAGTGCCATTAAAATTTCTACTGCAAAGAACACGACTTTGGGATCCACTTCGGTTGCACCTATTAGCACTAATAAAAGCTCAAGTGCTATCGATATTACTACTGCTGGTAAGATAACGTCTCTAGGACCCTCTTCAGTTACATCTGCCGGGGTCAAATACACTTCAGGATCCACTGCAGTTGCGTCGATTGGCACTGGGGAGAGTTCAAGTGCCATTAATATTACTACTGCTGCAAAGAACACGACTTTGGGATCCACTTCGGTTGCACCTATTAGCACTATGAAAAGTTCAAGTGCCATTAAAGTTACTACTGCTGGTAAGATAACGTCTTTAGGACCCTCTTCAGTTACACCTGTTGGGGTCAAATACACTTCAAGATCCACTGCAGTTGCGTCGATTGGGACTGGGGAGAGTTCAAGTGCCATTAAAATTTCTACTGCAAAGAACACGACTTTGGGATCCACTTCGGTTGCACCTAATAGCACTAATAAAAGCTCAAGTGCCATCGATGTTACTACTGCTGGTAAGATAACGTCTCCAGGGTCCTCTTCAGTTACATCTGTTGGGGTCAAATACACTTCAAGATCCACTGCAGTTGCGTCGATTGGCACTGGGGAGAGTTCAAGTGCCATTGAAATTTCTACTGCAAAGAACACGACTTTGGGATCCACTTCGGTTGCTCCTATTAGCACTATGAAAAGTTCAAGTGCCATTAAAATTACTACTGCTGCAAAGAACACGTCTTTGGGATCCACTTCGGTTTCACCTATTAGCACTATGAAAAGTTCAAGTGCCATTAAAGTTACTACGGCTGGTAAGATAACGTCTTTAGGACCCTCTTCAGTTACTCCTGATGGGGTCAAACACACTTCAGGATCCACTGCAGTTGCGTCGATTGGCACTGGGGAGAGTTCAAGTGCTATTAAAATTACTACTGCTGCAAAGAACACGACTTTGGGATCCACTTCGGTTGCACCTATTAGCACTATGAAAAGTTCAAGTGCCATTAAAATTACTACTGCTGGTAAGATAACGTCTTTAGGACCCTCTTCAGTTACACCTGTTGGGGTCAAATACACTTCAAGATCCTCTGCAGTTGCGTCGATTGGCACTGGGGAGAGTTCAAGTGCCATTGAAATTACTACTGCTGCAAAGAACACGACTTTGGGATCCACTTCAATTTCAGCTGTTGGCACTGGGGAGAGTTCAAGTGGCGGTGTAGTTTTTACTTCCATTGACAAACACAGTTCAGGATCCACTCGATTTGTATCAGTTGACACTAAAATGAGTTCCACCAACTGGAAATTTTCTGCTACTGCCACGAAAAAATGGACGAGGATGCCAGCTGCAATCTTTTTAGGTCCCGGTAAATTTTTTTCTGCTACAAAGAAAACGACTTTAGGATCAACTTCAGTTGTGCCTCGTGGCTCTATGCAAAGCTCAAGTGACAGTAAATTTTCTTCTGCTTTCGAGAAGCACACCTTGGGAATCACTTCAGTTGCATCTGCTGAAACTATGGAGAGTTCAAGTGTTAGTGGAGTTTATACTTCTTCAGACAAATACACTTCAGGATCCACTGCAGTTGCATCGGTTGGCACTGGGAAGAGTTCAAGTGCCATGAATGTTTCTACTGCCACTAAGAAAACGAGTTTGGAATCCACTTCCGTTGCACTTGTTGGCACTGTGAAAAGTTCAAGTGCCATTAAAGCTACGACTGCTGGTAAGATAACGTCTTTATTACCCTCTTCAGTTACTCCTGTTGGGGTCAAATACACTTCAGGATCCACTGCAGTTGCGTCGATTGGCACTGGGGAGAGTTCAAGTGCTATTAAAATTACTCCTGCTGCAAAGAACACGACTTTGGGATCCACTTCCGTTGCACCTATTAGCACTATGAAAAGTTCAAGTGCTATTAAAGTTACTACTGCTGGTAAGATAACGTCTTTAGGACCCTCTTCAGTTACACCTGTTGGGATCAAATACACTTCAGGATCCACTGCGGTTGCGTCGATTGGCACTGGGGAGAGTTCAAGTGCCATTGAAATTTCTTCTGCAATGAACACGACTTTGAGATCCACTTCGGTTGCTCCTATTAGCACTATGAAAAGTTCAAGTGCCATTAAAGTTACTACTGCTGGTAAGATAACGTCTTTAGGACCCTCTTTAGTTACACCTGTTGGGGTCAAATACACTTCAAGATCCACTGCAGTTGCGTGGATTGGCACTGGGGAGAGTTCAAGTGCCATTAAAATTACTACTGCTGCAAAGAACACGACTTTGGGATCCACTTCGGTTGCACCTATTAGCACTATGAAAAGTTCAAGTGCTATTAAAGTTACTACTGCTGGTAAGATAACGTCTTTAGGACCCTCTTCAGTTACACCTGTTGGGATCAAATACACTTCAGGATCCACTGCAGTTGCGTCGATTGGCACTGGGGAGAGTTCAAGTGCCATTGAAATTTCTACTGCAAAGAACACGACTTTGAGATCCACTTCGGTTGCACCTATTAGCACCATGAAAAGTTCAAGTGCCATTAAAGTTACTACTGCTGGTAAGATAACGTCTTTAGGACCCTCTTCAGTTACACCTGTTGGGATCAAATACACTTCAGGATCCACTGCAGTTGCGTCGATTGGCACTGGGGAGAGTTCAAGTGCCATTAAAATTATGACTGCTGCAAAGAACACGACTTTGGGATCCACTTCGGTTGCACCTATTAGCACTAATAAAAGCTCAAGTGCCATCGATGTTACTAATGCTGGTAAGATAACGTCTCCAGGGTCCTCTTCAGTTACATCTGTTGCGGTCAAATACACTTCAGGAACCACTGCAGTTGCGTCGATTGGCACTGGGGAGAGTTCAAGTGCCATTGAAATTTCTACTGCAAAGAACACGACTTTGGGATCCACTTCGGTTGCTTTTATTAGCACTATGAAAAGTTCAAGTGCCATTAAAATTACTACTGCTGCAAAGAACACGACTTTGGGATCCACTTCGGTTGCACCTATTAGCACTATGAAAAGTTCAAGTGCTATTAAAGTTACTACTGCTGGTAAGATAACGTCTTTAGGACCCTCTTCAGTTACTCCTGTTGGGGTTAAATACACTTCAGGATCCACTGCAGTTGCGTCGATTGGCACTGGGGAGAGTTCAAGTGCTATTAAAATTACTACTGCTGCAAAGAACACGACTTTGGGATCCACTTCGGTTGCACCTATTAGCACTAATAAAAGTTCAAGTGCCATTGAAGTTACTACTGCTGGTAAGATAACGTCTTTAGGACCCTCTTCAGTTACACCTGTTGGGGTCAAATACACTTCAAGATCCTCTGCAGTTGCGTCGATTGGCACTGGGGAGAGTTCAAGTGCCATTGAAATTACTACTGCTGCAAAGAACACGACTTTGGGATCCACTTCAATTTCAGCTGTTGGCACTGGGGAGAGTTCAAGTGGCGGTGTAGTTTTTACTTCCATTGACAAACACAGTTCAGGATCCACTCGATTTGCATCAGTTGACACTAAAATGAGTTCCACCAACTGGAAATTTTCTGCTACTGCCACGAAAAAATGGACGCGGATGCCAGCTGCAATCTTTTTAGGTCCCGGTAAATTTTTTTCTGCTACAAAGAAAACGACTTTAGGATCAACTTCAGTTGTGCCTCGTGGCTCTATGCAAAGCCCAAGTGACAGTAAATTTTCTTCTGCTTTCGAGAAGCACACCTTGGGAATCACTTCAGTTGCATCTGCTGAAACTATGGAGAGTTCAAGTGTTAGTGGAGTTTATACTTCTTCAGACAAATACACTTCAGGATCCACTGCAGTTGCATCGGTTGGCACTGGGAAGAGTTCAAGTGCCATGAATGTTTCTACTGCCACTAAGAAAACGAGTTTGGAATCCACTTCCGTTGCACTTGTTGGCACTGTGAAAAGTTCAAGTGCCATTAAAGCTACGACTGCTGGTAAGATAACGTCTTTATTACCCTCTTCAGTTACTCCTGTTGGGGTCAAATACACTTCAGGATCCACTGCAGTTGCGTCGATTGGCACTGGGGAGAGTTCAAGTGCTATTAAAATTACTCCTGCTGCAAAGAACACGACTTTGGGATCCACTTCCGTTGCACCTATTAGCACTATGAAAAGTTCAAGTGCTATTAAAGTTACTACTGCTGGTAAGATAACGTCTTTAGGACCCTCTTCAGTTACACCTGTTGGGATCAAATACACTTCAGGATCCACTGCGGTTGCGTCGATTGGCACTGGGGAGAGTTCAAGTGCCATTGAAATTTCTACTGCAATGAACACGACTTTGAGATCCACTTCGGTTGCTCCTATTAGCACTATGAAAAGTTCAAGTGCCATTAAAGTTACTACTGCTGGTAAGATAACGTCTTTAGGACCCTCTTTAGTTACACCTGTTGGGGTCAAATACACTTCAAGATCCACTGCAGTTGCGTGGATTGGCACTGGGGAGAGTTCAAGTGCCATTAAAATTACTACTGCTGCAAAGAACACGACTTTGGGATCCACTTCGGTTGCACCTATTAGCACTATGAAAAGTTCAAGTGCTATTAAAGTTACTACTGCTGGTAAGATAACGTCTTTAGGACCCTCTTCAGTTACACCTGTTGGGATCAAATACACTTCAGGATCCACTGCAGTTGCGTCGATTGGCACTGGGGAGAGTTCAAGTGCCATTGAAATTTCTACTGCAAAGAACACGACTTTGAGATCCACTTCGGTTGCACCTATTAGCACCATGAAAAGTTCAAGTGCCATTAAAGTTACTACTGCTGGTAAGATAACGTCTTTAGGACCCTCTTCAGTTACACCTGTTGGGATCAAATACACTTCAGGATCCACTGCAGTTGCGTCGATTGGCACTGGGGAGAGTTCAAGTGCCATTAAAATTATGACTGCTGCAAAGAACACGACTTTGGGATCCACTTCGGTTGCACCTATTAGCACTAATAAAAGCTCAAGTGCCATCGATGTTACTAATGCTGGTAAGATAACGTCTCCAGGGTCCTCTTCAGTTACATCTGTTGGGGTCAAATACACTTCAGGAACCACTGCAGTTGCGTCGATTGGCACTGGGGAGAGTTCAAGTGCCATTGAAATTTCTACTGCAAAGAACACGACTTTGGGATCCACTTCGGTTGCTTTTATTAGCACTATGAAAAGTTCAAGTGCCATTAAAATTACTACTGCTGCAAAGAACACGTCTTTGGGATCCACTTCGGTTGCACCTATTAGCACTATGAAAAGTTCAAGTGCCATTAAAGTTACTACTGCTGGTAAGATAACGTCTTTAGGACCCTCTTCAGTTACTCCTGTTGGGGTTAAATACACTTCAGGATCCACTGCAGTTGCGTCGATTGGCACTGGGGAGAGTTCAAGTGCCATTGAAATTTCTGCTGCAAAGAACACGACTTTGGGATCCACTTCGGTTGCTCCTATTAGCACTATGAAAAGTTCAAGTGCCATTAAAATTACTACTGCTGCAAAGAACACGTCTTTGGGATCCACTTCGGTTGCACCTATTAGCACTAGGAAAAGTTCAAGTGCCATTGACGTTACTACTGCTGGTAAGATAACGTCTTTAGGACCCTCTTCAGTTACACCTGTTGGGGTCAAATACACTTCAAGATCCACTGCAGTTGCGTCGATTGGCACTGGGGAGAGTTCAAGTGCCATTGAAATTACTACTGCTGCAAAGAACACGACTTTGGGATCCACTTCAATTTCAGCTGTTGGCACTGGGGAGAGTTCAAGTGGCGGTGTAGTTTTTACTTCCATTGACAAACACAGTTCAGGATCCACTCGATTTGCATCAGTTGACACTAAAATGAGTTCCACCAACTGGAAATTTTCTGCTACTGCCACGAAAAAATGGACGAGGATGCCAGCTGCAATCTTTTTAGGTCCCGGTAAATTTTTTTCTGCTACAAAGAAAACGACATTAGGATCAACTTCAGTTGTGCCTCGTGGTTCTATGCAAAGTTCAAGTGACAGTAAATTTTCTACTGCTTTCGAGAAGCACACCTTGGGAATCACTTCAGTTGCATCTGTTCGCACTGAGATGATTGCAGTTGACGATGAGCTTTCTCCTGTGATAGAGAAACATCTTTTAGGATCAGCGAAAGTTGCATCGTTTGCCAGTGGTGAGCGTTCAGATGGCAGTGAGTTTGCCAGTGCTGTACAGAAACAAACGAATAGATTTACACCAGTTTCATCTGTTGGCACTGAGCAGAGTTCGGGTGGCAGTGAATTGTCAGAAGCAGTTGGAAGTAAACAGTTGATAGGATCGAGTCTTGGTGAGTCTTTCGGCATAAAGTACAGGCCTATCACGAGCGAGTTAGCAATATTTCATGGTGAGCCTACCTCGGAACTCTTTGAGGTTACATCTGGTGCCATTTCAGGTGATAGTGAATTTGTTCCAACTGGAAATAAAAGTATCTCAGCATCTGGTGACGTTGTATCGTTTGCCAATGAGCGCAGTTCAGTCGTAGGCAGTTTTGGAAAAATCACAGCAGCCACTCAGGCTACATCTTTGAACAATGAACCAAACGCAGTTTTCAAAGAAAGTTTTGTACGAGGTAAGAATCGCAGCTCCAGAGCCACTCACGACGTGTCGTCTGTTGAAACTGAAGACGGTTCTAGTCGTAGTGAACTGTGGCCAGTTGGAGATCTGCTCACGTCAGTAGCCGCTGGCGAAGTTACGTCTGCAGGCACCGAGCACAGCGCATACGTCAGTGACTTGACAACTTTAGGTGATAAGCAAACTTTAGGACCCGTTGAAGTTACTTCTACTGGTATGGAAGACAACTTGGTTGCCAGTGCATTTGTTACAGTTCACAATAGACACACCTCAGAAGCCAGTGCACGTGCTTCGACTAGATTCGAAAAGACGTCATTTGCCGGTGAGACTTCTGCAGTAGGCGAGAAACTCCCTCCAGGCGCCACTCCCATTTCGTCAAGTGGCTTTGAGGTCAGTCCAGGTGATATATCGAAAGTTCAACGCCAAGAACGGGTCACAGAGGTTACTAAGTTTGTCGACATCAAGAACACTTTCGGTGTTACTGATATGTCAACGTTTGGCGAGAAACATATCCAGGGAGCCAGTGTAGATAAATCTTTGACTACTGAGGACCGTTCAGGTGCTGGTAAATTTTCAACCGCAGACAGGAAACATCGTTCCGTTGCAACCGAACTCCGCTCAGCTCCAAGTGAATTGCTAGCAGATGAACTGCCAGCAAACAACCCAGAAGAGACAAGCATTGATTTCGACAGTCGTGCCAAGCGATCTCCTCAGTCAAACCTCGCATTCATCCGTTTCGATTCCGGAAGTGACGAGGCAGCGTACGAACATTACGAATCTTCCTACACTTTCTCGGTAAACGATGCACCTGGAGGCGGACTGTGTGTGCCTCGTCCTTCCGCCGGCTACGAGTTGGAGACGTTGTTCTCGATAATTTGTGATAATTTCACAGACGTACAGGAACCGATCACATACAAGTTTGTTCTGCACAACTGCGGGAGAAATGACCCACCGTATCTATGTAAGTTTTATCTATCACCTCTGAGTAGTTCTCCTTGGAGAGGCGCTATACAAATGTCCGTTATAAATGAATGAATGAATGAACGAATGAATGAATGAATGAATGAATGTCAAATGGGGCATGGCAGCCGATTGGTTAGACCGCTCGGCTTGCAATGCGGAGAGTATGGGTTCGATCATCCCTTGAGTTGATTACTGCATGTGGAGCTGGAGAAAGTCTTTCACTCAATTGCTTTGCGCCTGAGATCTGGATATTCTCAAAATGCGTGTGTAATAAATGAAATATATGCTGATAATTAAAAAAATTATCATAATCAACTGTGAAATGTAGTCCTGGATCTGATAGCATAGCTTAAGTTTAGGGTTTTTCTTTTGCCTCTTCTAGAGTGGATAATTATCAGCCGAAATGACGCTGCGGTATCTTAGTTGTCCGAATGGACAATCATGTGCCTTATACTAAGGCGCGAGATAACCTAGTAGGCCTACACAAGGCACGGTTGAAGGCACATGCAGGCCTATTATGTAGCACCTTTCTGACGATACTTTAGTTATTTGCTCGTCTTGATGGCTAGTTCTCCTAGTTAGTGGCTCGTACAGTTTTTAAAAACCACTGAAATGTGGTGAAACACAGGTGCCTAGCAGGATGCACCAGGAACCATAGATTGGAACCATAGATTGGAATCATACATTAGAACCATAGACTGGAAAAAATTGTGCCATTCGGCCACCCAACATTTAATTTCAGGGTTACTTCTAGGTCAGAGGTGAGTAAGTCAGTGAGTTAAGTTTTATCCAGGAAGTGCATATATTTAAGAAAACTCAACATCGAAAGTTGCATCAGAGACGTGACTAACAACTGGGGGAGTGTCCATTCTTGCCGTTTGGGCTTCATTTGCCTGCAGAACTACAGATAAGCTTTTTGTTCCTAGTGAAGTATGTAACATCATGGGACACGGTATGGTTGGAGCGACTGCCTTATAATGTGGAGGCTAGGGGTTCGATCCTTCTCCCCCTGAGACGGTTACTGTGTAGGGACCTTGAGCAAGTCCTTCACTCACAACTGTTCAGTGCCATCGATTGATGCTTGGTCATTAGATATTGGCGCTTAATATGACATCATTTAGGCTGAAGAGAAGTCGCTGGATAAATTCCAGATACATAATGTACATAGAAAATCATTTTGGTGCGTTCACAGACAGAACATTGCTCTACCATGGTCCAAACCCGGTCTTGACCAACTTCATGCTACCAGGCGGGGACAAAGATCACAATTACGTCGTCTGTGTAACAGCATATGTAATCGATGGCTGGCAGACAGAAGAGGCCGTGGAGATAAAATTTAATGTAAGTTGTGTGAATGAACTCGAAAGTTTAACCGGTTAACCTTTAAGAGTTTTAAGATCTGTAGTGTAGCGTTTGCTGACAGTAATGGGAATAAACTTGAAAGTTTAAATTGTAAAAGTTTAACATTTAGAAGTTATAAGACCTAGAGTGTAGGGTTTACTGTAAGGTATGCGAATTAACTTCAAAGTTTAACATTTAGGAGTTATAAGACCTGAAGGGTAGACTTTACTGTAAGTTATGTGAATTAACTTCAAAGTTTAACATTTGGGAGTTATAAGACCTAGAGTGTAGGGTTTACTGTAAGTTTTTCGATTTAACTTCAAAGTTTAAAATTTAGGAGTTATAAGACCTAGAGTGTAGGGCAGAGTATGACATACAAGGATTATGTCAATGCAGAAGTTATGCATTTGTAAGCCATAATTATGTGATTTTAATGTTGAAGTTTAACATTTGAGCACCATGTAAATTGAATTAAAATTTTAAACTTGAGCATTATTTAGATAATTGAAAAAATTGTATATTCATTATTATTCCGTTATTTATTAAGCGCCACTACCTAACGACAAAGCACCAGTCGATGGCGCTGAGCATTAGTGCCTGAAGGACTTGCTTAAGAACCTTAAACAGTAACTGCCTTGGGCGGGAGTTTGAACCCACAGACGCTGCACTACAAGGCGAGCACTCAAACCACTTGACTACCATTTAATTGGTAGCTTCTATGTCGCCGGTGCCCAATGCACAAGGCATCTACTGATGGCGCATCAAAACCAAACTGTAATCAGGTCAACAGCCAGAAGATCAGTCCACTAAGACATTGGAGCAGAGTTATGCTAGTGCTCTATAAATTCATTTGTCAGTAGTAGTAGTAGTAGTAGTAGTAGTAGTAGTAGTAGTAGTAGTAGTAGTAGTAGTAGTAGTAGTAGTAGTAGTAGTAGTAGTAGTAGTAGTAGTAGTAGTAGTAGTAGTAGTAGTAGTAGTAGTAGTAGTAGTAGTAGTAGTAGTAGTAGTAGTAGTAGTAGTAGTAGTAGTAGTAGTAGTAGTAGTAGTAGTAGTAGTTTCAGTTTAACGACAATGTGCGATAAAAAAGATCATTAGCGTCGCCCTCCTCCTTTTTCCAGACTTGGGACTGGCACTGCCAGGGTACGAACAGTGGCGGTGTTCTTCATCTGTGAGCTTAACGTTTAGGTCAGTTATGCTGTTGGCAGTCGACCTGAGCAATATATTTGTACTTTATTTAAAATTTTGAGTCGGGAAATTTTTATAACTGGAACGGTGATTTTGAGAAGGGATGGTTTATCGGAGGTGTTTGGTTGTTAGGTTCGACGGAGGATGAGGTCCTTGCCCTTCTACTTTGACCGACTGAAAGACGTAGAGTCGATGGTTTGGCATTTGGATCTCCTTGGCGGTGCAAGACGTCTCAACGTCATTCTTACGTCCATCAACTCAAAGGCTAGCGACTTTACGAGCGCTGGAGCGCTGGAGACACAACGACAGGTGCTTGATTGTGCTGTTTTGAGATGGGGTGTGAAGCGAGGGGCCACGCCTGTCATGGCCGACCCCAGCTGAGTTTAGATGGGGCGTAGCCACAGTGCCTCCCTTCAGAATCCGTCTGCTGTTCTTTCAACGCTGGCTTTATAAACCCACAGTTTTCTATGCACGTGCAATGCTCTGTGAAGCACTTTAAAAGGTTCGTTCGTAGAGGTGTGGGAAAAAACGTGAGACAAGCACACGACTGGAGAATGACCAGTGAGAATGGGGATCATTTTTTCACAACCATTGCTGTCAAGTGTGTGGCATCAGTAACTGATGACGATGATGGTGGTGGTGGTGGTGGTGGTGGTGGTGGTGGTGGTGGTGGTGGTGGTGGTGGTGGTGGTGGTGGTGGTGGTGGTGGTGGTGGTGGTGGTGGTGGTGGTGGTGGTGGTGGTGGTGGTGGTGGTGGTGGTGGTGGTGGTGGTGGTGGTGGTGGTGGTGGTGGTGGTGGTGGTGGTGGTGGTGGTGGTGGTGGTGGTGGTGGTGGTGATGATGAGTGGAGACGTGCATAACTAACCATTTTAAGAACCTTTTGATCGCAATTATTATTATTTTCTCTTTGTCAATTTCTCGTCATGCTATGACTTTCTCTCATCTTCACGACGATGTCTGTAATGTTCAGTTCAGATTACAAGCGTTGAGTTTGCTCGCTGAGATTGCTGGCATTAGAACTCCAGCGCTAACCAAAGAACCGATCTACATCTTCATTCTCGAGCAGGTAGTTACAGTGCTCAAGAAACTCACGAACGAGATTAGTGGAAACGAACCATCACTAATCCTGAAGGGATTTGACTTTGGGAAGCTACTCGTCAGGATCAGAGATAGCGTCGGATTTTACAGCAAAGAAGTTGCCACCACTGTATTGAGAGACACGCTCAGGTAAACTGTAAACGCCTGTGTACAACGCCAGTTTGGCCTTCACCCTGCTGCGGGCTCCCGCCCCGGAGCTGCGCCAGCTCCCCAGAAATCTCTTTGATACGTTCTACACTAAACTGAAAACTGTTCTATTTGGCCCGAGCTGGAGTCGGGGGCACCTCTGAGTAGCCCCCTTGAAGAGGTGCTATATAAATCCTCGAATGAATGAATGACTATTTCAGTGAATTGATGGGGTGAGATCCTTCACCAACGCTGCCCGTTTGAATGGGTGCCAACGCCATTTAAGGTCCCTGTGTGCGGACCGTGTTAGTTAGAGCGACCGCATGGTCTCGACCCTGCTCATATTTCAGTGAATTGATCGGGTGAGATCCATCACCACTGCTGCCCATTTGCATTGGCGCCACGCCTTTTAATGTCCCCGTGTATGGCCCGTGCTAGCCCGAGATTTAAATAACTGAAATAACCCACCATCAGGAGGTTATTAAGTTAGTGAGCCATTTCATTGATAGCATCAACACAACAATTAACAGTCAGTACAAAATCAAAACGTTCAGTAAATGTTGCAAAAGTCAAAGGTCAATTAATGGTTGCGAATAAATGATCCAAAAAGTTAGGCAGGTCTTCTCAGATTGTCCGTGCCTAACAAGATTTTGTAATTATTTCCGTGCTGTTTGTAGAATGCTTTACTTTTGCCTCTCCGACATAATGTATGCTGCCTTTCGCGATGCCGAAAAGAACTATAGGCAGGTGAGTTTGTGCGCATTGTTTGGCAGGAGTCAGTCTTGTTGTCAAGACCTTAAACCTCAAGACCAAGACCAAGACTTTGAACCTCAAGACCAAGACTTTGAACCTCAAGACCAAGACCAAGACTTTGAATCTCAAGACCAAGACCTTGAACCTCAAGACCAAGACCAAGACTTTGAAACTCAAGACCAAAACCGAAGACAAGACCCAAAAATCACAACCATATCCAGACTTCTATTCCTTACTAAAAAAAATTGTCGCTATTTTAATTAAAACATGAGTCTTTCATTTTATTCAAACAAAACAACTCCAAATGCAGACTGCAGAGAATTTCGAATTCGTATTTACAAAAGTCCTTCATGCGAAATGTTATTCCAAATGCCTGTTGCATTTTATAAAAAAAACAATTCGCTCAGAATTTTCTGACCAAGACGTGACCTGTGGGGCCTCATAAAAATTCTGCCATGTGAAAAATACGTTCTATGGGTGCCAAAATCACTGGCAAACAGAGCAGCGTTTCAAGCACTTGATGTAAATGTACAAATCGTGAATCTCTTTTGAAATAATTCCATGGTAAATAACCTGAAATCAAAATAATTGTCCAAAACAGCAGTAAAGCCTCATTTACACCTTGTAAATACTAAAGCAATTGTATTAGTAATTACTGGATAAATTATTTTTAAATTCTTGCTTTTTGTTAAATGACTGTTCATATTGTCAAAAGTCTTGGTCTTGGTCTTGCAAAACCAAGACCAAGACTTTGAACCTCAAGACCAAGACCAAGACCTTGAACCTCAAAACCAAGACCAAGACTTTTAAAAACGAACTCGAGTGCACTCGAGACCAAGACCTTGGTCTCGAGGACAACAAGACTGGCAGGACTGTACCAACTGCTACTGTACTTTCATGCTCCCTATTGTTATTGTATCTTTAGTTGTGCATGTGTGACTTTATAATCTGCTCCTGTTAATAGTCTATTTTTAAAATGTATTTAGTCGTTGTGTATACAGTGTATATGCACGTGCGCCCGTCAGATGCAAATAAAGGTTACTTACTTACTTACTTTCTTTCTTAATTTCCTATGAATGAAGTCTAACATGATGCAACCTTTCTGCGCTAGGAGCTTCTTCTACTCGTCGTGAAAATTCGCAAGTGGATGAGACCATTCTTTTCGAACGTGGTCTTGTGTATGGGGTTTGGGGGGCCTCCGATAGTATTCTTGAATAGACTTTACCCTCCCCTAAGGACGATTCCAATTTTGTCCCAAGAGTTCTGTATGCCACATTAAAATAACTTTTTCCTTACTTTAATTTTTCCAAAACTTTCACTTTTTCAATACTTTTTAAGTTTCCAGCCTCACCTAATTCTCCTAACATTTCATTACTATTTCTCAGCATTATTAATGTATTTGTAACATGTTGCGGTTTGTCAATGTGACTCGATAATAAACGAATAATAATAATAATAATAAATAAGCACAGATACTATCTAGATTTCTTGCACAGGCAAGGGTTATTATCTCTGATTGTAGTTCTGTAGAGATCTTCGTTGTGTCGATTTGTGTAGAGCATCGATGTGTCCTACGTTGTTCGGAACCTGACTTCAGCTATAAGCGAGTTGCTCTTCAGCGCCACTTATCTGTCGGAGCAACTGACTTTGGACACGTACGCCTTCACCGTTTCTCTGAAAACCCTGGAACCGGAGCTGAATGCGCTAACCAGAGTTAATCTGGAGCTGCTGAATGAATATGCGTTTAACGTTTCTCTACCCCCGGATGCATTTACTCCCTCTCCACTGGTCTACGGCGATAACTATCAGGTCGAGGTAGGTGTTAAATGGAGAATGGTTTCTTCAACTGGCAGTAAAACAAAGAAAACAAGATCCCGTATCCCTATTGTGGAACTCCTTTTTTGATCTTCGGCCCTCGAGCCGACAGCATACGAATCCCAAGTCCTGGAAACAGGACAAGACATTCCGTTTACAACAGGACTTACTGTTTACATAACAGGACTTAGGAGCAGGGCTGTAGTCGAGCGTATACGCGGGTATACAGCGTATACTTACCTCTAGAGAAATTTGAGAGCGTATACACCCATGAGGGTATACGCGGGTATACAGCGTATACTTACCTCTGTAGATAAAATTTTCCGAAAAAGAGAGGTTTTCAACGGTTTTTAGGGCGAATGACTAAAAAAAAAAAAAAAAAAAAAAGGTCATCAACTTTTTCAGAGACGAAATCGTAAAAAGTCTGAAAATTTTCTGAGAATTGGTGAAAAGTCAGAAATTTTTCCTAAAAAAAGTCTTCAAATTTTTTTTTACGCCGCTGGTCACCGGTAGCGTATACTCACCTCAAATTTTACCACTACAGCCCTGCTTAGGAGGACTTCCTGTTTACAAAACGGGACTTAGGAGGACTTCCTGTTTACAGAACAGGACCTAGGAGGACTTCCTGTTGGCTGTTGATATAACATGACTTAAAGGAAGAGTTCATGTTTACAGAACAGGACTTAGGAGGACTTCCTGTTTACAGAACAGGACTTAGGGGGACCTCCTGTTTACAGAACAGGACTTAGGAGGACTTCCTGTTTACAGTACAGGACTTAGGAGGACTTCCTGTTTACATAATAGGACTTAAGAGGACATTCCGTTTACAAAATAAGACTGAAGAGGACATTCCGTTTAAAGAACAGGACTTAAGAGGACTTGCTGTTTACATGACAGGACTTAGGTGGACTTGCTGTTTATAAACATGACTTAGAAGACTTCCTTTTTACATTACATGACTTAGGAGTAGGCTACTTGCTATTTACAGAACAGGACTTAAGAGGACTTCCTGTTTACATAACAGGACTTAGGAGTACTTCCTGTTTACATAACAGGACTTAGGAGTACTTGCTGTTTACAGAACAGGACTTAGAAGACTTCCTTTTACATAACATGACTAAGGAGTACTTGCTGTTAACAGAACAGGACTTAAGAGTACTTGCTGTTAACAGAACAGGACTTAAGAGTACTTGCTGTTAACAGAACAGGACTTAAGAGTACACTTGCTGTTTACCTATTTTCAAACATAGATAAATGCATAATGCAGTGTATGCTTATTTCTATAGCGACTGTATGTAATTGTAATTATAATCGAACATATATGGAAGTGCCACTCAACTGTTTCAGATGTGTTCCCGACCCAACATGGGGCGTGGTGGCTCAGTGGTAAGTTCGGCGCCTTGTGACCGGAGGGTTGCAGGTTCGAATCCCACTCTAGCCGCTGCGTACGGACCTTGGGCAAGTCCTTCACTCGCAATTGCTCGTGGCGCTTCGGCGTGAAAACTCCGGCACAGTATCAATGCTGTAGTCGGGAGCGCCTCTGGGTAGAAGTAGTAGTAGTTGACTTGAAGAGGCGCTATAGAAATATCCGGAATAAAATAAATAAAAATAAACATAGGCAAAACTTCAAGACTGAGCAGTAGCCCCGCCCATAACCTCTGCACTGCTCTTTTTCAGTGAATTAATGGGGCGAGATCGTTCACAATCGTTGCTCGTTTGATGAATTGCTGGACCATTTAAATTTTCCACGTGTTCACCGTACTAGTTTAAACCAAATTGAAGCATCGTGGTTTATGAAAATTATAAGCTACCCCACTCATCAAGGCTGGTAATCAACTCCAGTTACGCTAGAGTTAGAGTCGATGATCCCTGCGTTCTGTGGCGACTTGTTCTTCTGTGTACATGTATTGTGATCAGTACACACCGCGAATTCTTGCGCATGAAACAACAGTCTTCCACTGAAACTACACAGCTCAGCCGCAGACAGCCCTAGAAACATTTCAACCAATCTTTAAGGTGCATCGGTTTAGCCATACTGTGCACCCTTGCGTGGTTTTTTAAAGGTAGGACTACGTAGATGGCCCGATACTTGCATATGTTATTTTACATGAGGTCTTTTCTGCGATTGCAGTTACTTGCATTTTGGGCTGTCGATCCGTACTGGTTATCTCCCGAACCGTTCGAATCGGGCATCGTTAGGGTAACGTTGCTACGTAACGGAAAACCGCTCGAAGAACCACCGATATTAAAACGCCAGGCCTTCATTACGTTTCCGAGCAAGAAAGAGTGGAGCCCAAAGGACTATGCGAACATAACCATGTTTTCGAATCAGACGTCGATATTCCCCATTTTACAAGAACCGTCGTACAGCACCATCTTTCTCTACCTGTACGTGAAACCGTCGAAAAACGAAAGCCCGGGTGCCAACAAGACACTCAACGGAACGGTTACCTTTCACATCTTCAAGGGCAATACCGAGCAAGCTCAGATGACCTTGGCTGAAGAAAGTACAAATCCACTTGCGAATCCTCCTGTGTGGATTTACAATTTTAGGTAACTTGGCTTAATTAAGTGTGATTGATAATCTATGTAATATTATTTATTTATTTATTTATTTTATTCCGGATATTTCTATAGCGCCTCTCGAAGTCAACTACTACTCAGAGGCGCTCCCGACTACAGCATTTGATACTGTGTCGGAATTTTCACGCCGAAGCGCCACGAGCAACTGCGGGTGAAGGACTTGCCCAAGGTCCGTACTCAGCGGCTAGAGTGGGATTCGAACCTGCAACCCTCCGGTCACAAGGCGCCGAACTTACCACTGAGCCACCACGCCCTACAATATTAACCCTTAGACGCCAACGACGACTAGCAGAAATCCCAGATAGGACAATAATTTTACAATACAATATACAGTTGCATTTGATATTCCCTGCTCTCAAAGTTCAGACATGTACACACACTACCACTTGAACATCGATGGCGCCAAGCAATTATGAGTGAAGTTTCTGTTTAATGACGCTGTCTCATAATAAAGATGATTAGCATCGCCCTCCTCCTTTCTCTAGTCTTGGGACTGGCACTGCCAGAATACGAGCAGTGGCGGAGTTAGCGAAGGACTTGCTCAAGGTCCTTACACAGTAACCGTCTCAGAGGAGGAGGCTCGAATCCATACTGTCCGCGTTAAAGGCTGAGCGCGCTAACCAATCGGTTGCCGTCCCCCGTCAGTCGGCTACCATACCCCACCACCACATTAGCTCGTAAGATGACTTGCAAGGGACAGCTAGTGATGATTACCGTCTTAGACCTTTCTGCGGTTGAACAGACAAAACTCTTGCTTCAGTTTGAAGTGAATAAAGTTGTTGTGTATTGGGAGAGAAATTTCGCTTAAGTTCAGGTCCAGCCTACTCTATAGAACTGCAGCTACTATCCAAATTCCTAAATGCTGGGAAGCAGCTACTTGTTTCTAGTGTTATATATTGGCAGTTTACTCTTTTAGACTCGAGCCTTGAAAGTTTTGATTCTGAATTCTACCTGTGCCGACTAAGATTTGTTTAAGTGCTATAGGAAACAACACTTGAAGACCATTTTATTTGTTAGTGAGAGCACTGACTTGGGTCGGGAGCGCCTCTGATTCATTGAGTTGCGCTTTTATAAATGTTCCATTAACGTTACGATTATATAAAAAAAACATCAGTTAATTCCTATGTGATTTTTGTATATTTGAGATTTTAAATTGAAATGTTCGATATTCCGATCGAATATTCCACCGATTCATGTTGAAAAATGAGAAATTATATTTTTATCTCTGCTTTTGAACTTCTCCGACCAAAGAATTCAAGATATAGGAGACACGAAAGAAGCCAAAATATGACACTTGGCGAGATATAAAAAAAGGCTAGAGATGCACAAAGTAAGCATATTAGTAGGCCCTACTTGCACGGGCATTTGACAATGTTAGACATCACGGAAGTGGCTCTCTACCGGTACAGCTATATAAATTTCGTAATTGCATAACTTGGCAAGATATGAAACTTGGCAAAATACGAGACAAGGCAAGATACGAGTTTACTGTCGCATTTTGCTCTTTCCAAAGGCATCTGCCCGTGTCTTGCCAATAAGTTAATTGTTCTTGCAGTGTGGTGCCCTCGCAGTCTCCGAGTTACGCCGTGGCCGTAAATTCTTCTTTCACTTCGGATGACAATAAAGACAATCGTCTCATCGTTCATTTCAACAACACAGCCAATCACAGCGTCATCGTGTCCGTCATGGTCGTCAACAAATTCTGCCAATTCAGGGTAGAGGAGACAAAAAAGTGGAGCCACGAAGGTTGCTTTGTAAGTTCCCTTTCAAGTTTCCGCACCACCGCTGCCACCGATATCTGAAGCAGATTTATAAAGCCCAAGTTATTAGAACTAAATACACCGCACATGTGCTACATACTCTCGTAATTATAATCTCGAGATTTCTTGAGCGCCGGAAGTATACCAAGTTATAGGAACCAGATTAGTCGCATGCGCTCAGTCACAACAAATTCGGTAGGAATGCGAGATCAGGTTCAGTTCAAGGTCGATTGAGGCTTGGACATTAGATAGTGGTGCTTACTAAATGCATAGTAAGAATAATAATGATAGTAATGATAATGATGAGAATTATTGTGATATTAATTATTAAAGATAATAATTATGATGATATCATGATGATAATAATAATTATAATGAAAACAATAATAATAAATAATAACAAATATAAATAATAATAATTAATTATACATAAATTGTAAATAAATAATTATAATAAATATTAATAAATAAATAATAAATTATAAATATAAAAATGAATATAAATAAATAAAAAAATAATAAATATAATTTCCGGATGGTTGTGAAACCTGGGACAAGGCCTGATTTCATGGAGATGAACTTTTTACTCCTAAAAATTTTCTGGTTGCTGAGGGATTATTTCTGCCTGGGGTGAAATAATAATAATAATAATAATAATAATAATAACAATAATAATAATAATAATAATAATAATAATAATAATAATAATAATAATAATAATAATAATAACAATGATGATGATGATAATAATCTGTTAATTTAGGCAGATCCAGAGAGTACCAGTTACTCGAGCATATCCTGTTGCTGCAATCACCTGTCAACATTTAGCGGTTGGGTCGCCATCACCAAGTCCGAGCCAGAGCTGGAAAAGTCGATCGCTTATAGTGAGGACACTGGGTGGAATTTCCTGGGAACGATCGCTATTGCAGTCTTGTGGCTGATCTTCCTCCTGCTGCTGGTCTGGGCGATATGGTTGGATAAATCCGATGTTGTCAAGGTGAGCATCGCGTGAGCTAATTAGATGGCAGTCGTAATTGTAATCATAATCCTAATCTCCAAACTGCTAAAGCGCCACTCGAAGGCCAAGCGCAGGGCACCAGCCTATTCACGAGCGCTACGTCAAATCAGAGGAGGTTTTCCAGAGAGTACGTAGTCCAAAAGAGGTCAGAGTCCGGTTTCCAGAAGGCCAAATAAAATCAGAGGGATTTTCCAGTGCTTTTTTTCAGCCAGAACGCGCCGGAACGGCGTTCCGGCACCTTTTTTCAGCTAATAAAAAGTAATTTATTTATTTTAATAATAAAAACAATAATTTAGTTATTTTAATTTAATTTCAGTGTTGTGAACTGTGTTCAGTGTTTATTGAGACCCCTCCCAATCTCCATTCCCGTTTTTCTCGGGATTTTAGTCCTTCAATAATTGTTCAGTTCCGGAACCTATTGTTCAGTTCCGGAACCTTTTTTCCTATAAAAAACACTGGGTTTTTCCAAAGACTAGTCCAAAAGAGGTCCGAGTCCAATTTTCAGGGGACCAGATGATGCTATCAATCTCACATGTTCTCTTGATGTCGCCGCACAGTTGCTGAGCCTTAACAACCTGGACCATTTTTTAACGAAACTAAATTGCTTAATTCAGTTGGCAGTTAATTTTATGTCTGGGATTTATAAGTAAAATTATTTAAAATTATTTGGCAGTATAGAAAGGATACCTGCACAGATTCGCTTTAAAGTCTGACCTTGTGCGAATTACAATTGTTTATTATTAGTGATAAATTGATAATAATCATGATGATGAGAATGATAACTGAAAAGTCAATTTCTGTAGCGTGTTTGTGAGTTCCTTGGCTTTAGGAAGAAATATATATATTTCTTGTGATAATATTTTCTCTGAAAACTGTAATGAGAAAAACAAAGAACTAATGCAAACATAATATATAAGCACCTTTCAGAAATGTAAAAAATCAACGACAGCCATGTAAATAGTGCCTTTGAGGCGTTCTTAGATGTACTTTATAGAAGCCCAGATACATATATACATACATAGATATATACAATACATACACACAGACACATACATACACAGACACAGACACAGACAGACACACGCAGACACAGACGCACGCACAGACGCATGCAGACATACACGCACAGACACACACTCAAATGTGCGCACACACAGACACGCACACACAGACACATGCAGACCCAGACACACACATGCACACAGACACACAGACAGACACACACACATACACAAACAGACACACGTACAGACACGCACAGACACAAACAGACACACACAGACACAAACAGACACACATACAGACACGCACAGACACAAACAGACACACACAGACACAAACAGACACACATACAGACACGCACAGACACAAACAGACACACACAGACAAAAACAAGCGCACACACAGATAGCATACGTTCGTGTCTTATGTGTGGCCAGGCTCTTCCGATTGATCTGGCAGACAACCCGACGAACGCTCGCTACGTCTACCTCGTCACCATCTACACTGGAACTCACCTGAAGGCAGGAACCACTTCGGAAATCTACCTCGGCTTAATAGGTCGGTCAACAGATGTCACTGTCATTGTGTCAACCCAATCCTTCCGTTGACAATCCTTCTGATTAAATCCTTGTTCTCTCTCTATTTAACGCCTATTTAACGTTCACCTTTTGAACACTAATTCTACGTATAAGTATAACCTGAATTAATCAGCAACACAGTTTAATATCTTTTCAGTTTAATAAGAAACAAACAGACAGAACTCAATTCGATTACAACTCAACTAGTCAGCCACACTACTACAGCGAACACACTCGAATTCAAAACTTCTCTAGTCAGCATAATTCTTCGCGCCTCTTGACACACCTGTCTTCTGTGCGCATAAGCGAACTCTAATAATATACATATAGCGCGCCGCTGCCGATGTCGGCCGGCCGCGCGTGTCACTAAGACTAAACGTTATACATCTATCATATATACATATACACGTGAAACTAAAGTAAGCGCACTAAATATATACGCTAAATACCTCGCACTGCAAAACTGTACACAAAACTCAGTTCACATTACCTCCTTCCTTTTTCTGGAATTGAGCAAATTAAATTTCAAAATTTGCGAAATTACCAAAATACATGAAACATATATATATATCTAACTAATTAATGAACAGTCTTACGATTACTTATAACCTTGACAAACAATCAGCAATAACATTCAATCTGCCCTTCTTGTACTTCACCTCAACATCAAAAGTTTGTAAGGCTAACGCCCAACGCACAAGTTTAGCAGACTTAGACATTGACTCAGTCAAATATGTAAGAGGATTGTGATCAGTAAAAATGAAAATTTTCGATCCAATTATAATTTCTTTTAACTTGTTTAAAGCCCAAACAATAGCATAGGCTTCCTTTTCCACAGTAGCCCATCTCTTCTGGGTATCAGTTAATTTCTGACTGATAAATGACACAGGGCGTTCTATTCCCTTGTCGTCCATCTGTGTTAAAACAGCACCGACTGCAAAGTCACTACTATCGCAGTACAAATTGAATGGTTTTCCCACTTCAAAAACATATAACACTACTTTGGATCGCACAGCCTCTTTAAGTAAATCAAATGCTTGCTGATGTTCAACAGTCCAATCAATCTTATCAGAAACACGTTTACTAGTTAAATCAGATAAAGGTTTCGCAATCTGTGCAAAGTCCTTAATAAACTGTCTGTAATAATTAAAAAATCCAAGCAGTTGCTTAACTTGCTTCTTAGTTTCTGGGATCTTCAAATTAGTCAAACTTTCAATTCTGTCTGGATTCATCTTTATCTTACCAGACCCAACCACATGACCGATAAACCTTACCTCACTCTTACCAAATATGCATTTTTTCAAATTCAAAGTAACGTTATGCAATCTCATTTGCATCAAAAATGCATCTAGATGCTGCAAGTGAACTTTCCAACTGTCAGAATGCACAGCAATGTCATCAACATACGGTTCTGCAAAGTCATTTATAGGCTGTAAAACTAAATTTATCGCCTTAACAAAAGTTCGGCCTGAATTTATCATTCCAAAAGGAACACGAGTAAATTCATACAGTCCATTATGTGTTACAAAAGCTGTCTTCCATTGATCAGATTGTTTTACAGGACAAGTCCAATAAGCACTTCGACAGTCCAAAATAGAAATTACATTAGACTTTCCAACTTTGTTCAAAACGTCTCTGACAATCGGCATAGGATATTTACAATCCACTGTGAATGAGTTAATGTATCTGTAGTCACAGGCAAGTCTCAAAGATCCGTCTTTCTTTTTAACAATAACCAAAGGGCTTGCCATTCTGCTCGATGACGGTTTGATAATGTTTGTTTTTAACATTTCTTTGATCTGACGTTCCACTTCTGATCGATAAATCAAAGGAATTCGATATGCTGCAAATTCCTTTCCACGAAATCCTGGTTTTAGTTCAATTTCATGTTCAACCAATGTACATAATCCGGGTTTTTCTGAAAATCTGTCACAGTATTTGTTTAAAACGTTCAACAACTGTTCTTGCTGAGTTACTGTCAAATGGCTAATTTGTTCAGGATCGAGGTTAAGTGAATTCTTGTTATCTTGAACCTCATTCCTCATTGGTAATTCCACCACTGAACCAAAATCTTCATCTTCTTCAACGATTAGACCACAACTTAATGCTCGAGTAACATATTTTCTGATCTTGTTGGCGTGAATTATTTTTCGACCATTTTCACCCATATCGACTAAATAAGAGTACTTTGATCTTCGATGTATGATCGTACATGGACCATGCCATCGAGAAATAAGTTTGTTTGTTGACGTTGGATACAAAACTATGACTTTCTCACCAGCTTCAAATTCTTTGTGCTTTGCTCTCTTGTTATACTGATTCGTGTATTGTAATTGCTTTTCTCGAGAGTAAGATTCTGCAAACAATAATGCTTTCTCCATATTTTCTTTGAGTTCTTTTAAATACTTTTCTGGTTTAACTCCAACATGAGGTGGTAAGTTTATTTCTCTAGTCCAACTCTCTTTTAATATTGCCAATGGTCCTCTCGGAATTTTCCCATAGACAAGCATATATGGTGATACTCCAGTAGTTGCATTCGGCACTTCTCGTAATGCCCACACTGTGAAAGGAATTATCTTATGCCATTTCCTCGGGTTGTCTATCATCACATGATGGATCATCTTTTTAAATGTCTGATTCCATCTCTCTACTAATCCAGCAGCCTCTGGGTGTCCTGGTGTGTCGAATCTTGGACTACAGCCCATTAAATCGAGAAATTCTCTTGTCAAACTGGCTGTGAAGTTCGTTCCTTGGTCACTTGTAATCACGGACGGCACACCAACGTTCATGAATAGTTCCATCAACGCTTCACACACAGCCTTCGCTGTCAGCGATTTCAATAAAAAGATTGTAGGCCATCTGGTGCACGAGTCCACAATGCATAAACAATACTTGTGACCTGCAGCAGATACTGGATCGATCGGGCCAACGAGGTCCATCGTCATTCTCTTGAAGGCGACCTCTTCTCTTGAGACTGGAGTGATAGGTACTCTATCCATCACCAAACTCCTTGCCTTTAGTTGACACTTCTCGCAAGACTTACAAAATTTCACAATGTCTCTTCTCATCTTTGGCCATACAAAAGATAATTTTATTCGTTCTCTTGTTTTCTCTTCTCCTAGATGTCCTCCAAATACCGACTCATGTGCCAATTCCATCACTTTAATTCGTCTCTCTTTTGGTAACACTAGTTGATATATCGTCTGGTCTAATATCTGATATTTCTTATGCAATAAACCGTTGATCACACAGAATTCAGATTCTTTCTCTTGTGCTAACTTCCACCACGGCTTCAACGATTCATCCTTTCTCTGTTGCTCTTCGAACTTCTTCGAATCGGCAATCTGCACCTTTTGTTCTTCATCCATCTCTTCATCTCTATACAAGTCTCCTATCCCCACATCACATTCATCGTCTTCTTCAGTTTCATTTAATGTGCCATTCTCGCATGCAGCCATCTCTTGCTCATTCATCTCTGCTATTACACCATCTCGCGATAAGCTTCGTTGCTCATTACTTTCGTTTTCCTCATCACTTGAACTTTCAGTTTCACTCTTCTCATCAACATCTACCATTTCCTGTTTCCGACTCTGCGCTCTCGTCATTACATTTGCTTGTACACTCACATTTCCTTGTATCGTTTTGACCTTCATCTGTGGTACGGCTTTTAATTCGGCAATTATCTCTGGATGCAACAAGAATCTTTCTGTACTGCCCATCTTTGCAATACTAGCACACATCAAGGTGACATAAGGTGTAAGTGAACACTGGATTTTACGCGGAAATCCCTCTTCTTCCACGTCACTACCACACAGTCTAACATCGACTTTCACTAACTTCGCAGGAATGGCATCTCCTGCCACACATTGCAAATTCACTTTTCCAATTTGTTCCACCTTCATGCCTTCCAGTAATTCTTCACTAATCACCGGAATTTCTGCACCCGAGTCGCTCAGTGCTTTGACTTTCACTGGCTCTTTACCGTCTACTGCACGAATTTCAACCTCGACATATTGCAAGAACGATTTCTTCAATATTCGATTGTCATCTTTTCCTATGACTTCTCTCTGAATTTCAGCATCCAATAGAATTTCTTTTTTAATACCACATTTCATTACTGACTTCACTTCAGTCTCTTGGTTTTCTTGACCCGTGGTTTGATTACCTGTATCACTAACCACTTGAATCAAATTCACCCTTGTGTGTTCTTGATTTCTGCTAGAACTAGCTGCTGCCACTGGAACTGGACAAAATTTAACCAAATGTTTGTCTGAACCACAGTTGTGACAACGCTTCACAACCATGCCTCGTTGTTCATTTCCTTCATTTCTCTTATACTGCGTAAACGATGTGTTGCCTTCCCTCTTGGCAAACGGCGCTGACGATTTGTTAAATCCCTGACGACCAAACGTCACTTCTCTGGTCTCATTGGGTACAGGGACACTAGCCTTGACTTCTTTACCTTTGAACTGATTCCCTGTTCCTGGATTACTTTTCCACTTTCCACTCTGGCTTTGGTTTACGGAACGTTGAGAAGGATAACTGTTTATATTTGGAAATGCAAACCCAATTCGATTGTTTACATGAATGTCTGCTAGGTCTGCCACTGCACTAGCTTGAAGACAGTCAGTTCCTTCCTTCGACAATACAAACTGTAGTGGACCTGGCGGTAAACATTCTTTCAGCTTATCTGCTACCAGCAAATCAAAGAGCGTATCATACTCTTTGTTCACGTTTCGACTTCTCACGTAATAGTTTAGCAAGTTCTTCAGTCTTGCCGTAAACATCGTATAAGTCTCTTCTGTCGTCTTCTTAGCATCCACAAATTTGGCTCTGTATTCTCTCGAGGTCAATTTAAATTCTTTTAATAAGTGCTGCTTGACTCTATCATAATTGTCTAGATCATCGTATGACAATCTATTCAGAACGGTTCGAGCTTTCGGCGTCATCAATGGTAGTAATAATTTCACCCAAAACGGCTTTTCCACAGCAAAACTACGAAACGCGTTCTCGACTGTTTCAAAATATAATGGCACCTCCATCATATCAGTTGGCATTTGAGGCAATACATGCTTCATTGCATCACCTATTTTCTTAATTTTTGACACCAAAGTTTCACTTTCTTGCTGTTTCCTTCTTTCTGCTTCCCGTTCTTCTCTCATTTGCGTTTCTTTCAATGTCAATTTTGATTTCTCCAGTTTCAGACGTTCTTGTCTTTCTGTCTCTGCCTTTTCCAAACTTTCTTTCTGAAATTTGAGTTCTTCTTGTCTTATCTGTTCTGCGCGTTCTAACTCTAACGTTCGCGCTTTTTCTTTTTCTTCCTCACGTATTCTCTTTGCTTCAATCTGTTGCTGACGAACCTCTTCATCACTTTTTCTAGCTTTTTCAAATTCAATCATCTGCTCCAATCTTCTTCTTTCAGCATCTTCCCTATCTCTTTTCAACTGTTCTAACTGAATCTCAAACTGATTCTTTTGCAATTCAAGTTCTGCCTTACGCACTTGTTCTGCTTTATCTTCTCTCTCTCTTTGCAGACGCAATTCCTCTTGCCTTGCAAGTTCCGCTTTCTCTTCTTTCTCTCTCTGCAAGCGCAATTCTTCTTGCCTTGCAAGTTCCGCTTTCTCTTCTTTCTCTCTCTGCAGACGTTCTGCTTTCTCTTCTTTCTCTCTCTGCAAGCGCAATTCGTCTTGCCTTGCAAGTTCCGCTTTCTCTTCTTTCTCTCTCTGAAGACGTAATTCTTCCTGTCTTAGCTCTTTCTCTTCTTGTCTTCGTCTATCCTCTTTTTCTTTCTCTTCTTGTCTCCGTTTATCTTCTCTTTCTTTCTCTTCTTGTCTACGTTTCTCCTCTCTATCTTTCTCTTCCTGCCTAGTCATCATCATCCACTGCATCAACATCTCCATAGACATAGGCGCAGGAGGTTTTCCAATAGCCTTTTCTACGGCACCGCCAACTGCACCTTCTTCTTCGACTTCTTCTTTAACCCACACATCGGCGAGTTCCTGCATCATGTCACCACGTGACATACCTTCTAATTGTTCTTCTTTAAAACCGGCTTTCAACAAACGCTGTTTCAGCCTTTCCGTAGACATCTTCTTAATATCTGCTTGTCTTTCAGCACTTAATTTCTCCATCTTACTTGTTTACTTTGGTGATTTCTCTTTTCAAAGAAGTCACGGTTTTTCTTGGTGTGTGAATCGATAAACAAACGGGATTTCTTTTATATTTGTTCGTGGAAAACAACGAAATTTTTTATACCGTTTCTCGTGTTCCACCGTCGTTGATATCGTAGACACGTCACACAGCAACAACGCGTAAATTCTTTTATCACCGTCGTAGATTCTTCTAACACCGTTGTAAATTCTTCAATCACCGTCGTAGATTCTTTTATCCGCCGAAAGAGGTGATAACGTGAATTTTAATCCACTGTGAGTTTATATCCACCGTGAGTATTTATTCCACCGAGAGTATTTATCCACCGTGCGTTCTTATCCACCGTGAGTTCTTATCCACACCGACGCTGCCACCAATAATGTCAACCCAATCCTTCCGTTGACAATCCTTCTGATTAAATCCTTGTTCTCTCTCTATTTAACGCCTATTTAACGTTCACCTTTTGAACACTAATTCTACGTATAAGTATAACCTGAATTAATCAGCAACACAGTTTAATATCTTTTCAGTTTAATAAGAAACAAACAGACAGAACTCAATTCGATTACAACTCAACTAGTCAGCCACACTACTACAGCGAACACACTCGAATTCAAAACTTCTCTAGTCAGCATAATTCTTCGCGCCTCTTGACACACCTGTCTTCTGTGCGCATAAGCGAACTCTAATAATATACATATAGCGCGCCGCTGCCGATGTCGGCCGGCCGCGCGTGTCACTAAGACTAAACGTTATACATCTATCATATATACATATACACGTGAAACTAAAGTAAGCGCACTAAATATATACGCTAAATACCTCGCACTGCAAAACTGTACACAAAACTCAGTTCACACATTGTCATTTGGAACTTCTATAATGTCCAACTATACACTGGGCATTAACCGATGGCACCTATTTATAAGATGGCATATCAATTGGCATTATATGGGACCCATATACTTACATATATTGTATATATGTATGTATATAGCTATGTATGCATACATATATACATACATGTATACATACATATAGTTATATACATACATTTATGCATACATATATACATACATATTCGTGTTTATTCACAAGCTCACTGACAAACCGCAGTAAGTTACATTGAAACATGACGGTACAATTATCAGGGTCTTATTGAACATACGTTTTGGCAGCCTGTTAGGCGCCCGCTCATTTTACTGATGCCCCTAGGGAGTGGAAGGTTGAGTCGACCTAGAGGGGACTTGCGGGTATCGAACCGCGTCTTTCAAGATCTTATAATGTCCTTCATGCAAGAGTATTACCATTCATCTATCCCCCTCCATATGGCCTCTATGGGTCCCATATGGGCACCATGTGGGTATGCTGACAGGGCTGTTCTTTGCGTTTAACAGGAGAAACCGGCAGCAGCGGCGCTCATCGACTTCGCTGCTGTCAGTTTGCGGTTCTTCAGAGAGGTCATATCAACGTCTTCATCATCCGGACCGTAGCCTCCCTCGGAAAGATCACAGACATCCGACTCTGGCACTACAGTCTCGGAGATCGACCAAAATGGTTAACAGACCGGATTTTTATCGTTTCTTTTACATCTTCCCCTCAGACCTGTAGTACTGATTCAGTAGTCAAGAAGCACTGGGTCTGTTTTGAATTAAGTAGGCAGTATGGTTTATTATTATGAATTAAGTAGGCAGTGTAGTTTCTTATAAATTAAGTAGGCACTGTGGTTTATTATGAATTTAATAGGCAGTATGGTTTATTATGAATTAAAAGGCAGTATGTTTCGTTATTAGATAGGCAGGTCCATTATTGATCCAGTAAGTAGTTTAAGCCAATGATTTTGTTCGATTGATGAAACTGTGCATGATCTCGGTAATGGCGTGTGTCTATTGCTATGTGTGTCTGTTGCTACGTGGTAAGGGTGTGTGTCTGTTACTATGTGACGAGGGTATGTCCGTTGCTATGTGGCAAGGGTGTGTCTGTTGCTATGTAGCAAGGGTGTTTCTGTTGTTATGTAGCAAGGGTGTTTCTGTTGCTATGTGGCAAGGGTGTGTCTGTTGCTATGTGGCAAGGGTGTGTGTCTGTTGCTATGTGGCAGGTACTTGAAACGTCTGATTGTCCACGATGCCCAGTCACATGCCAGGTATCACTTCCTGTGTGACAAGTGGCTGGCGACGGACTATGGTGGTTCCAGTCTGCACGAAAGGTTCCACGTAATGTCTGCTGAACAGCTGGACACCTTTAGCTGTATGGTCGACATGAGCACCGACAGGTGGGTTTCACCTATTCTTGGGTTTCACCTATTCTATCGTATTTTATCCTAACCTATTCTGATGACTTCTATCCTATTGCATTTCTATCATATTGTGTTCTAACCTAGTCTAATGACTTCTATCCTATTGCATTTCTATCATATTGTGTTCTAACCTAGTCTAATGACTTCTATCCTATTGCATTTCTATCATATTGTGTTCTAACCTAGTCTAATGACTTCTATCCTATTGCATTTCTATCATATTGTGTTCTAACCTAGTCTAATGACTTCTATCCTATTGCATTTCTATCATATTGTGTTCTAACCTAGTCTAATGACTTCTATCCTATTGTATTGAATAAATATTGCATATGTATTATACAATTTATCCAGCTTCTCTGGTAGTCAATGTAAGACAAGGTTTATCATAAAAACAAGAGGTTATGCAAAACTTCTTGAAAACGTCAGAGAGACTTTTTATCAGATAAACATTTCTGTTACCTGGCAGTCCAAGATAAAATGTGATGTTACAATCCGAAATTTTTGTTGAAACATTTGGAGTATTTTAGTTGACGTTTGGAGATTTTTTATTGACAACATTTGAAGATTTTTAGTTGACAAAATTTAGAGACTTTTAGTTAATAACATTTGGAGACTTTTTAGTAGACGACTTTGGAGATGTTTAGTAGACATTTGGAGACTTTTAGTTGACGTTTGGAGATTTTTAATGGACAACATTTGGAGATAAAGTTGACAACATTTGGAGATTTGTAGGTGGTAATGTTGGAGATTTATAGTTGACAACATTGGAGAGTTTTTGTTGACAACATTTGGAAATTTTTAGGTGATAAAATGTGGAGATTTTTAGTAGACAACATTTGGAGATTATTAGTTGACAACATTTGGAGATTATTAGTTGGCAACATTTGGAGATTTTTAGTTGGCAACCTTTGGGTAACTTTTATTAGCTTCTTGCTTTCGTTGTATTTTCATTTCTGTTGTCGTTTGTGTTGCCAGAGGCTTTCGTGACCGCCACCTCTGGTTGTCGCTGTTGTTCCGTCCGGCGTTGAGCAATTTCACTCGATCGCAACGCCTGGCCTGTTGTCTGATGATGGCAACCGGTTGGCTGTGGTCCACCGTTGTTCTCAGGGGCAAAAGAGGTTCCGCTGCCATGGAAGATAACGATCCTTTTCAACCACAGGAATCTGTCATTGCCAATGGTTAGTTGATCGTACAATACAACACATATGTATGTGTGTGTTTGTATGTATGTCTGTCTGTATGTGTATATATTTGTATGTATATATGTATGTATGTCTGTATGTGTGTATGTACGTGTCAATGTCGTGTCCTGTTGTATGCAAACATCCTTGGCCATTAGATGTAACCCATGTGGGCACAATATGGGTCCCATTTCGGAATATAGGTCCTACATATATGGATCCTGTTTGGCCACTCTGGCCATTTATGTATGTGTGTATGCAAACTAGATTTGTATGTATGTATACATCTATGTACTGATGTATGTTTCAAGAATGTATGTATGTACCATAAGTTATGTATGTATGTAACTCTTTATGTATGTATTTACGTTTCTTTATACAATAAGTGCTAATCTTTCCCATTGGCACATGGTCATGATGAGGAGATCTTTCAGCAAAAGCGCCAACGTCAACTGGACTGTAGTCGCTCCTTGCATGACTAGACAATCGCTTGTCAATTATTCATGGCACAGGGAGATTCAAACCCAAGCCACTGCAGTCCACAGGCAGTCACTCGATCAACTATGTATGCAAATCGTGTGTGTGTAATATGAACAGTGGAACAGATGAGCGCTTGCATAGCTGCCATACAATTAAATTCAACTGTTGTTAAGCTTGTTATTGTCTGTTACTATTATATCATGTAATCTTACTGGGTACTTGTCAGTTTGAATTTAATAAACGAATATTATTTATATAATAATAATAATACCGGACTTCAACCTGGCTTCTCCATATGTATTATGATTTTTGAAAGTGAATCAACAACCATTCCTCGATGTCTTGGGCGTTGTGTTAGCGGCGCTATGGAAGTCCTTAGATCAGATTAGAACAGGTTAGATCTGATTAGAACAGATTAGAGCAGATTAGATCAGGTTAGAACATATTAGATCAGATTAGAACATATTAGATCAGATTAGAACATATTAGAACAGATTATACTAGATTAGAACAAATTAGAACATATTAGAACATATTAGATCAGATTAGAACATATTAGAACAGATTATATTAGATTAGAACATATTAGAACGGCTTAGTTCAGATGAGATTAGATTAGAATAGACACATAAGCAGATTTTACTTGAAGAGACGCTGTGTAGATTGCATTCTGTCAATGCACTTACATTTTACAGGGTTCCTTGGCGTCCTCATAATCCTCCCATTTGGCGTCTTGTCAACGGCTCTCTTTCGAAAGTCCCAACCGTTGCATCGACCAACGGCATACCTGAACGAGTGGTTCGAGGTCCCCGCAAAGGACGTTTCCTCGGACGAGGAATACGCAACCGACGTGGAATCGCAGAGCAGCGTCTCCACATGCAGGTCCGACGTCGTCACCATCCAGTCGAACGTCTCCGACTACAGGTCGAGTATCGTGACGTCTTACGATTCGTTTGCGACCGCTTCGCCATCGCCGAGCCAGCTTTCCTTCAAGAGTCCGGTCTCGACCTCTGCAGAGGGACTCCAGAAGTCGGGCAGCACCTTCAGCTCGGCCATGGGAAGCGATACGGACGCCTTCAAATTGCCCCGCTTCCCGAAGTGGTCGGTTTACGTCGCCTGGGCTTTGGTGCTCCTACTGTCCGCCTTCTTCACGGCCTACGTAGTTGCCTTCTCGCTCAAATTTACCATGATCCGAATGACCTACTGCATTGAGTCGATGCTGATCAGTGCCCTTGTGAGCATTGTGGTCGTGGAGACCCTTGTCGTCTTCTTGTATGCCAGTTACTACGTCTATAGATACAAGAAAGTTGACGAATTGTACATAGCGAAAACGGACGCTCTGTCGGATCGCTGTGTTCAGGGTAAGTATTCCCTTCACGTTGCGTGTCGTAGAAATACAAGTTCCTCCAATTTTTTATCTGGTGATGTAGCCAGATGTGGGTGTGGAGCAGGATGGGAATGGTTAGCTGGACTGAACGTGGAACAGACGAAGAGGCGGTGTATGAGTGGAAGAGGAAAGATGGGTGCTATCGGAGAAAGACAGAGAAAGTGGATTGGAAGTGGAGAGGGGATTCCATGCTGAGAACTATAATGAAGGGAAGAATGAAGGAAAAGAATGGGAGGAAGAACTAGACTGATGCTGCTGGACTGGACGATGGTGGATGGATACGGTCAACTGAAGGTGGAAGCCCAGCATCGAGAGGAGTGGTACCACTGGAACTTTGAATCTACCCAATGCAGAGAGCTCAAAGAGAGACAGACAGACAGAGACAGAGAGAAACAGAGAGAAACAGAGAGAAACAGAGAGAGACTGGACCAGAGAGAGAGAGAGAGAGATTGAACCAGAGAAGAGTGAAATTCATTGTGATTTAAATAGCACCAATTCAGAGGAACCCATCAAATGCAAATAATGGCTGCCTATTTTTTAAATTATCAGTTTGTCTCTTATCTCTATTGTCCTTTACTGTGGTTATTGTTTACTGTTCCTATTGCTCTGCATTTACTGACATCCGTAAGTACAATGGTACAATATATTATTAATAGTATTATTATTATTGTTATTATTATTATTATTTTTATTACTTTTGTTATTGTTATGCATTCATAATTGCACCTTTATCTAATGACCAAGCATCAATCGATGGCACTGAGCAATTGTAAGTGAAGGACTTGTTCAAGGTCCCTACACAGTAGCCGTCTTAGGGGAGGAGGACTCTTGTGATTTTTGCTTTATGTTCTGGCCTTACCTTTGTGATCTTGGTCTCGTGGGTATTCGCTACAACCGTTGTTTACAATGACAGCGTGTTGGTGATTTTAGATCTGGAGCGTGCCGAGCTCTACCACAACTCCTACGTGAACGCGATGCGTCGAGGACCGCACTACCAGCCTCCGAGCTACGGGTTCCTCGTGTCGACGAAGGCGCTGTACAGAGCCTACGTCAATCAGAAACTGCAGGATGTTCTCTTCTGTTCCATCTTCCTCTGCATGGCAATGGCCATCTCTCTGTACAGGAGGAACTACACGACATTCATAGCTAACGACTTCTACAACCGCATTCTCTTCAAGGAGAAAACTTTCCTACAGGTGTGTGTGTGTGTGTGTGAGTGTGTAATACTGTGTATGTATATGTATGTAGGTGTGTATGTATGTATGTATGTATGTATGTATGTATGTATGTATGTATGTATGTATGTATGTATGTATGTATGTGTGTTATGTATGTATGTATGTGTATATATATATACATACATACATATGTATAGGTATGTATGTATGTGTAATTGTGCATGTGTGTGTTATGTATGTATGTGTGTATGTATGTGTGTGTTATGTATGTGTGTATGTATATATATATATATATATATATATTTGTATAGGTATGTATGTATGTGTATGTATGTATGTATCTGGACACTAACTATAGCGCCTTTTATGTACTTTACAAAACCACAACCTGCTCCAATCGGTATGACGTTAAACGTCACATTATGAGAGATAGTCATTAATTAGTAAGAAGAACAATGCACAGAAAACGAGAAGAATCACAGAGACACTGATTCCTAATTTTCTGTCCATAGCATCAGTTCAGAATGTAGTGTAATCGGACGTTTCATATGGTGGCTGAGGAGAAATTTAGCATAAAAGTTCATATAATACGTTAACGGAATAGGTCAACGTAACAGGTCAACGTAATAGGTCAGTGTAATAGGTCAACATAGCAGGGCAAAGTAATAGGTTGACATAATAGGTTATCGTAATAGGTTAGTCTAATAAGTTGACGTAATAAGTTAACGTAATAGGTTAGTCTAATAAGTTGACGTAATAAGTTAACGTAATAGAATGTAGTGTAATCGGACGTTTCATATGGTGGCTGAGGAGAAATTTAGCATAAAAGTTCATATAATACGTTAACGGATGCATGGGTATTATCTGAACCCGTGGTGGTTGTCTCTCTTCCTCGATGGACTCTTTGGGTTCGTCATTGTCGCCTACTCCGTTTACGTAGTGTATGCATGTATTACATAATTAATAGGTTAACGTAATGGGTCAACGTAATAGGTCAAAGTAATGGGTTAATGTAATGGGTCAACGTAATAGGTCAACGTAATGGGTCAACGTAATAGGTCAACATCATAGGTCAACGTAGTTGGGCAACGTAATAGGTCAACGTAATAGGCTAACGTAATAGGTCAACGTTCTACAGTTTAAAGGCATTTTAGATAAGGACAAGAGATGAGTTCTGGAAGTGGGCGGACTCTCGCCTGCTCGACATCGTCTACAGCAGCGATCCGAATTCGACGAACATCATGAGCAACGACGTATCGATCCTCCTCAAAGAACCGCGGATTGTCCGCTTTCTCAATAAGACCGGTAACTGCTAAAATTATGTGCTCCATCCAAAGTCTCGTAATTGTAATCGTAAACTCCAAATTTTTAAAGCGCTAAGCTACACGCAGGGCACCAGATTATTTCTCTGGGTCGTTTCAGAGGGGTTGTCCAGGGAAGAAACGAGTCCGGTGGCCAGATAGACCAGAGAAAGAGGTAGGTGGGTCGAACGTCGAAAAGGATGTCTCTTGGCCATGGTTGAATGCTGTTCCGCTGAGGTTAAGGGCTGATCCTCGTTTTGACCAGCATCTGCTGGAAAGTATGTTCTTCCTCGTCTTGTCTTTGACCAGCGTTCAGTCACAGTTCGTTTTTTCTTCCATCTGGGACTCTCGACCTCCTCATGTCCTTTGACCAAATTGAAAGCTGATCTTTCAGTCTCTTTTTGTATTATTATTATTATTATTATTATTATTATTATTATTATTATTATTATTATTATTATTATTATTATTATTATTATTATTACAATTACTATTATTATTATTCTTATTATTACTATTACTTTTATTAGTATTTTTACCCAAGGTAATTATTATTATTATTGTCATCATCATCATATTATCATTATTATTTTTTTTACCTGAGGTATTGATCCCACGAAAGACGTAATAATAAAAAGATTATTACTATTATTTCTATTATCATTACCGTCATTATTATGGATGTATTAATTACCAAGCATACGTCGATGGTGCTGACCTGCTGTGAGTGAAGGACTTCCTCAAGGTCCCTAATCTCTATACATAATTATGTAATACATGCATACACATACAGTCATACACATATATTATTATGTTCATATATATGTGTATGACTACCTATTTAAGCTATTGTAGTATGATATGGGCTTCTAATTACGAGTCCAGACTTAATAAACTAATGATATTACAAAAAAAGCCGTGAGAATAATAAATGGGTCCCACCGAAGAGAACATTCTGACCCAATATTCAAGAACTTAAATATATTAAAAATTGATCAAATTAGAAGAATGCAAATAATAGAATTCTTATATCAGTATGAACGGAACTTACTCCCAAACTCATTCAGAGGATATTTTACCATGGGATCACAAATCCATGCACATAACACTAGAAGTGCAGCTACCTATCGCCCAATACGCGCTCGCACAAATATAAGAGAGTTTAGTTTGAAAGCGTCAGGGCCACAACTATGGAATGAAACTCCACTTGAAATTCGTCACTCTAGAAATCGCTTCGAATTTAAAACTCGACTAAGAGAACATCTAATTAATGTATAATTATTCTTCCCCCTCCCCAATGTGATATGATAAGGCCTTAATTGACTGAAGAGACATCCCCAGTTCCTGGACGTGTACGTGCACCGGGGCCCGGGCGTTGAGCCATTTAGTTAAGAATTTAGTTAAGAGAATCTAATTAAGAAAAACCAGCCATGGACTTAGAAATTGCAATACGATGTATGGGTGACCTCGCTCAGCGGGATTACATCCCTTTGGGGCCACCCTTTGCAACCTGTAACCAGTATTAACATGCTGCATTTATAATCAAGAAGATGTATTTTTTCATACGGCTTTTGTGTGCTAAATTTGAAACTTTGTTACTTTTATGGTTTTTGTGGTTGCAATAAAGACTTTTTGATTTTGATTGATTGATGTGTGTGATTCCTCTTGCGCTTACTCTCTTTCTTTTCCTTCTTTCTCTCCTATTACTGTTCCCAAGGTAAACTCAACTAATTACATAGACAATGGTTCCTAATCGACCTTGGGGATGACCTCGTACTTTCTCTCGTCTATTAAATCAAGTGGGTAATTTACACGTACAGGTGGCCCGTTAGCGGGACCTTTGTCCCTTTTGACTTTCCCTTTGCCTTCATAGACTTACAGTTCAGTGATACGATGTAAAAAAATAATAATATGCAACGATTGTCTTGATTGCAATAAATGACATTGAATTGAATTGAATATACTTTGAATGTTTGTGGTAGTTTTGTGTGATTAGGTGTTTATTTATACGAGATATCTGTCATCTCTGTTCCTCTAGATGGACCGTTCATGTTCAACTACAGGGATAACATCGAACCGGACAACGAGAAAGAATTCGGATCAACGCTGTCCGCAGCTCGACAGACCGTGCAGGAACTCCAGAGGACGAACTGGCTGAACAAGAAGGAAGGCTCGGCTATGATCGAAATCATGGGCTACACTGCAAGCCTCGATCTTTTCACTCTGATCATTGTCGTGATCGAGCTGCCTAAAGTGGGCGGCGTTTTTTCTACCGGGATTGTCCAGTCTCTCCGGTTGCATGGGTATTATCTGAACCCGTGGTGGTTGTCTCTCTTCCTCGATGGACTCTTTGGGTTCGTCATTGTCGCCTACTCCGTTTACGTAGTCCGGAAAATGTGGAAGTTGGGCGTTCTGCTTTTCGTCTACAGCTTCTGGAACCTTCTGGATTATCTCATCATCTTGCTGGCATGGTGCATGATCGTCGTGGATCTTTCGTACAATTCCGTCCTGATGCAGACTGTTGAAACGTACCACGCCAGTCGAGTGGTTCAGTTCGAATATCTCATCACGATGTTCCTGTGGCGATCGTTCTTCTTTGGTATGACGACGTTTATCATGCTGCTGCGCTGTTTCCAGTTCCTCGAAATGCTGTCCATCTTCAACCGGTTCCTTATCGTACTTGAACGCATCGCACAGTTCATATTCGTTGTCGTATTTATGCTACTCCTCCAGTTTTTCACCATTGCAACGTTCATGTATATGATGGTTGGCGACCGCGAGAGCGAATTTCGCAACTGGGGCGAATCGTTGCTCAACGTTCTGCTGGGAATACATTTCGTGGTGTCGAACGTCTTCCGTGATTCTGATCAGAACCCCTATTCCGGAGTTGAAGTGACCGTTTTCCTGTTTCTGTTCAGTCTGGTTGTCATCAATTTCATCACGCTGAGTTTCACCTTCGCTATCATCTACAGCGCTTTTGTCGAATTCTTTCCCAAGCATCCAGAAATCGACCGGATGCAAGTATTCGTGAAAGAGTACCTGGCCAAACAATGGAATATTGGAGGTAAAGGAAACAAAGGAACGCCCGGTAGTGGAAAATAGATTTTCCCTCTCTTTGATGTCGTTGTTTCCTGTCACGTAGCTTTTTTCGAACGAAAGTTGTCGACTAAAACAATGTTTGTTTAAATACGAGTATTGAAGAACTTGAAGGAAACGGCAATGTCAAAATGTTTTGACTGTGGTGTTACTTAATAACGCATTTTACCACAAAAAAACTCATAATTAAAACCACGGTCTAAGCCGGGACCGAATCGCACGAACGCGATCCATGTAAACAATTTTTTTAAATTCTTTTCATTATATTATTATCTCGTTCAGCGTTGAACAATGATGCAAGTCTCGGTCACCAAAAATATATATTTATATGGCCGGCTTGCGGAATATTTTCTACATGTTTTTCATCTACGTTTTTCTGTATTTGTCATGAATAATAAATGGTGTTGTGTGGGCTTGTAACCTATGTCGCAAACAGTGTGTAAGTTTCTACTTAATGTTGGGACATTACTTCAAGATGGTTGCGTTGCTCGGCCGCGTCTCCGTCCCGTCGTGTGCACAGCAGACTCTGTAGACTTCCACTGACCAAAAAGACATAATGGAAGTCCAGTTTATGGCGCTTGACCGCCGGTTCGGACGGCAGTCTCTGTCGTCTTCTTTGCATTCGGGAGAGAGAGACGCCTTCTGTGTCCTGTCATCTCTGTTCATGTAAATCTACTGGGATCGCCGCTGCCGCCGGACATCACCCATTTGATGTCTATTTTGTCAAGTTATGATTCAACTACAAAAGAGATTTTATATAATAAACCGTATTATATATATATATGTATATGTATATAATATAGATGTATATGTATATATGATCTAAGATAAATACGTGCGTAACTCTGCAGATATATTATATGTTATGTAATATTCGTGTGTGCATATATATATTTCGTGCTATGCATGTTCTTGTATATGTATATACGACTTTGGTTTGTATGTATACATTGAACGTTGATATACATGTATGTATATATATATAATGTTGGGGTTTATGTATATAATTATACAATGTTAGGATGCATGTATGTGCATCTATGTATATACGCTTAATGTTGGTTTTACGGACGTCTCCGTGTGCTATGGTTGTCCTAGATGGCCAGTCCCTGGTAGTAAAAATGTTA